>CAHIKZ030000281.1:1225000-1307500 GCA_903632075.3 Acanthosepion pharaonis | reverse complement strand
ATTACTCTCCAAGCTTAACAGAATAATCGTGATGAAATCGAGCATAAATAGAAAATGACATGTTCATCCTTAATTAATCATAGCTGAGTATCGGAAGTTCATGAAGGATTGAAATAAAGTTCATATATATATATATATATATATATATATATATATATATATATATATATATATATATATTTTAGCATAATATATATTTTATTTCTGGATAATTTTCCAACTTTTTTGAAGATGATCTTCGACCACTAATTGTTTTTGAGTAACAATGTGCCTCACACGTTTCGCGTACGATTTCATTTACAAGTCTTTTTTTCATTGCTCTTTGAACTGTCATATTTGAAACTCCTCTCTTACGTGTCACTGGAAGTATTCTTAATTATGTTATTTTTAAACTTGAGTCATAGATATTACCAAGCTGGTATGCCTTGTGTAAAAGCAAAATTGTCCATTTGTTAGATTAAACTTTGAACAGTTGTATCTTAGAAATGATTAAAGATATCTTACTGGAATTGTCCGATACATTTATAACACTATTGGACGCGCCTTTGAGCAATAAGAATGTATAATTACTCTCCAAGCTTAACAGAAGAACAGAAGAACCGAGATGAAATCGATCATAAACGAAAATGTTCATCATTAATTAATCATAGCTAAGGATCAGAAGCTCATAATGAAATAAAGTTCATATATATATATATATATATATATATATATATATATATATATATATATATATATATGTCATATCTGAAACTCCTCTCTTACGCGCCAAACGTCTTATGATTTGAGTTGGATCTTTTCTAATTGACCTCTTTAACTCTGAGTTGAAATGAGACGAGAATTTCCAAAATTATTGGTTTGCGAACTGAGGTCAATTTGGGGGGACAACCTGTATGGTGTTTCAAGTACTGTGTATGTTGTCGTACAAGGCGACTCGGCGTATAAGACGACCCACACATTTTGGCTAAAATCAAGTTTTCCTATTGTCTTTATCCTTCATATATATATATATATATATATATATATATATAAGCAAGTGTAAATGGATAAAATCCGACAGAATGTAAAATTTTGAAACACAAACAAAATCCATAAATGTAGTTAAAATTTTCATTTTAACTACATTTATGGATTTTGTTTGTTTTTCAAAATTTCTACATATATATATATATATATATTGACGCAAGATTATTGAATAAACAAAAAACTCCAATTTCTCCAATTGTTTTACGGATCACATTACAAAAATATTGTTGTATAGATATTTCTCGAAAGTTGTTGAAATATGTTCTGCCTTTTTTGTTCTCTTTTCATACTAACGTTCTTCTAAATCAAGCCTAAAGAGCCACTGTAGTTAGAGCATTGCTGTATATGAATGGATGAGGAAGCGAAAGGAAGTGCAAATTTCCAAGTTTAGTTGTACTTTCTTTTCTTTCTTTTTTGATAAGTGTGGCATTTGTAAAATTAAAACAACTGGCTTAATAATAGCAATATCACCAACTATAAATGCACTAACAAGCGATATATACGAAAAACATTTTCAAAGTCATCATGTGAAAAACCAACAAACATAATGGCTACTGGACATACATACACATGCACATACATACACTTACGAATATAAAGGGTGTTTCATTAAGACGGATTATATATAAGGGTGTTTCATTAAGACGGATTATATATAAAGGGTGTTTCATTAAGACGGATTATATATAAGAGTATTTCATTAAGACGGATTATATATAGAGGGTGTTTCATTAAGATGGATTATATATAAGGGCGTTTCATTAAGACGGATTATATATCAAGGGTGTTTCATTAAGACGGATTATATATAGAGGGTGTTTCATTAAGATGGGTTATATATAAGGGTATTTCATTGACGGATTATATATAGATGGTGTTTCATTAAGACGGATTATATATCAAGGGTGTTTCATTAAGACGGATTATATATAAAGGGTGTTTCATTAAGACGGATTATATATAAAGGGTGTTTCATTAAGATGGATTATATATAAGGTGGTTTCATTAAGACGGATCAAAGTCAGCAGTAAATAAATCAGTGTTATTGGTGAAAATTTATTTATTTCTCTATTGGATCATGTTATTTAAGTCATGGCAATTACGTGCGAAAAATAATACCGCCTAAATGTCCGCCAAAGTTTCGATGGCACAACTCTACTCAATAGTCACAATTTTTGATGACGTTTCTGCATAGTTGCCCCTCGATCTTACCAATATGCCTTATTATCGCATCCTTCAGCTGTGGATTTGCTGTTGGCTTGTTGGCATAGACTTTACTTTTGAAATGACCCCAAAAGAAAGGAATCTAGAGGAGTCAAGTCGCCCGATCGTGGAGGCCAACTGATTTCGCTGTTTCGAGAGATGATGCGACCTGGGAACTTCTCATTCAAATATTGTTTGAACGTCCATTTTCATAATAGGCTTCGATATTTTTAACACGTTGTTCTGTTGTTAACCTTTCCATGGTTGAAATTGCCAAATTGTTACGTTGGTAAATCTGAAACAAAAAGAAAAAAATCATTAGACGATTAAACGTAATTAACATTAAAATAGGCCCACGTTATTGGAAAACCCTTTATATTATCATCTGAATCTCATATAGACAAACTATATTTATGATACACTTACATACATAAAGCAATATTTACGGTGTTTCAGTTAGGCATGAAATTTGTTCATTTCTTGGAACTTCGAAAGGACGTGTCGTCCCTCCTTGAATTTGGAACGACACAAATTATACTAATGTTGGTTTAACAAGTCGAATACACATGAAGCCTGATTAACCAAAGAAAATCAAACAACACAAGAGTAAAAAATACCAGAATTTCTTTCTTTTTTTCTCTCCATATTTCATTCTCTGACGAAGCTTTGATAAAATTTATCCTGATAGATCAATAAATATTTCGTATTTGTTCTTTCTCTTATCATTATGTCGGATTCCGCCCATGTTTAATCGACATTGGATCTCAACACATACATATATTCGCGTATGTGTGTGCGTGTGTACGTGTGCGTGTGTTTGTGTGTGTGTGTGTGTGTGTGTGTGTTTAGTCCAGCTGAGTCAAACAGATTTATCAGCTAAAATACAGGGTGTCCCCCAAAATTTGACATCATTTTAAAAGCATTTATCTTGAAAACTACTAAGTCTAGCTCAATCAAATTGAACAGTTTATGTGTTGAGAATCATAAGTTTATTATGGGGCCGATTTCAATATATGCACCGCCTGTGACACGGCACACGTCAAGTCGGCAGTCAAGCTCTTGTCAAACATGCTGCTGATGATGATGGTCTACTGGATCCTTAAGCTCTGCATAAGGAGCTTCCTTTTTACATTTTTGGTACCAAGTTCAAATTTGGTACCAAGCTGGTGAAGTTTTGCGAAATTTTGCATTGAAGGCACGCTGCACAGTCTTGGGTGACTGTTTGCGAGCATATTCCAAGACACAAAATGACTTCTCTTTGGGAGAGAGTTTCCAGATATACAGGGTGCCCCAATGCTCTTGTTAAACACGGTGTAGCATATCTCCGGTAACATTATCCAGTGTGGAAGGGATCCTCTGCTTGGGTTCATCAGTGTTAGCAGGAAGAGGGGGGACATAAACCAGTCCCTTTCACATATCCCCATAAAGAGAAATCACACGGGGACATGTCCGGTGACCGCGGCGGCCATTTTCATCAGAAAACCGTCTTCATCTTCACCACGCTCGATCCATCTCTCTGGCAGATTCTCATTGAGATAACAAAAATAAACCATTAAATATAAAATCTTGATCTGTTTCTATACTTTCTATGGAAATTTGAGATTATTTCAACAAGAATTGCCAAAATTATTGGCTTGCGAAATGAGGTCAATTTTCTGGGGACAACCTGTATCGTTTTTAAAGAACTGTATATGTTGTCGTACAAGTCGACTCGGCGTATAAGACGACCCCCAAAGTTTCAAGTTAAAATGTAAATTTCAGGCTATATTCGCCATACAAGGCGACACCCGCCATAAACTTTATTTTAAAATGTTTTATATTGAATTTATTAAATAAATTCAGTACACTTGTATTGTATTGAATTTATTAAATAATTTGAGTTTCTTTTCATTCAAATTATAATGAAAAAAAAGATATGTGGAGATATTGGCCATTAACTACTAGATTCTACAATCTCATGAGGGGGTGTTATGGTGTTTTCGCTAGGTTATTGCGATAGACTGAATAACATTTCCCCGCTGACTATCACCTCGTTCCACTCTACGTGAATGCGATCTCTAACCCTGCTTTTTGAGACACACTTCCGGTTGTTGTTTTTTTTTTTTTTTTTTTTTCAACCTCACTCTGATATTGTCAATTAAATACCACGGGATTTCAGCTTCATATTTTATACCTGGAGAATACGAATGGGCCCCTATTTTTTGTTGGGTCGGTTTCAGGTTAAAAGGTGGCCTTATTCGCCGATATATACAGTAATAAGAAATAATATCTGGTTAAAAATAAAATCCATTAATCCCTAAGAATGTAGCCGATATGGATTTTTGAGCAACGAAGGGCTTTCAAGGAAGTCACAAGGAGAATCGTATTCCTTAAAACAGTATAACTGAATCTTGCTGCTGTGTTAAGCTCCCCGTGACCAATCTGTCTCAAGCGTATCGAATCAGGCAGTTGTGTTCTTTATAAAGAGGAACACAGTTTCGAGACCTACCGGAGGACATATTTCCTTTATTAAGCCACGCGAATGTATAGGCAGGTAGATTCAAAGTCACACCAGAAAAAAAGAAGCTCAATGGCAGAGCATTAATATTATTTTCCGGCGTATGCATTGACCGACCGCGACTATTAGTTTCAAGCGATTGCATATAATCATCAAGGAGACGGCAACTGTTGTTTTGTAAAATAAATGTTATATGCACCCCCACTCAACTAGATGCTACAATAAGGGTAACTGGTGTATATATAATATGCACAGCACATCTAAACACACCGACGGAGGAAATGACCATCTGTTAATTAAAATTAGTAAGATTTATATCACTAAATCATTATCCCCACCCTACACCCAAAAATTCTTCCGTGCTGGGTATGACGATAAACTACGTCCAACAGCAAGGCCTCTGATCAGGAGGTTTTGAGGAGCGTGGAATCACCTCTTAATTGCCTGTGTTCCCAGGTCCACCCTGACCCGGGGTGGTAGTACCTGTTAGGGCCCCAGCTATGGGCAAATAGTTAAAAGCCAAACTGGAGTCAAAACACTAGGAAAATGTAAAAATATGTTTTACTACCAGAAATACTTTGTAATGAATTATTACGAACAATGGGTTTTTGACGAAAGATTATTACCAGCAGCACATTAAAAAAAAAAAAAAATTACCAGCGATACATTACTAGAAATAGAATTTATAAAGGAAAAATATTTCCAGAAATAGATTTTTGAATGAAAAAATATTACCAGGAATACAGTTTTGCAAAAAAAGAAGTATCACCAGCTATTGTCTGCATTAAATAACCCATTGAGATGTTGATATACTGGAAAACAGAATAAACCAAACCAAAAAATTCCCGTCCTGGGTATGACGATAAACCACATCCGGGTCCTGTGTATGACGATAAACTACATCCGCATCCTCTCTATGACGATAAACTACGTCCGACAGCATGGCCTCTGATCCAGAGGTTTTGACGAGCATAGAACCACCACTTAATTGCTGGTGTTCCGAGGTCCACCATGACCCGGGGTGGTAGCACCTGTTAGGGTCCCGGTTATGGGCAAATAGTTAACACCCAAACTTGTGTAAAAATAGGTTTTAATACCAGAAATACTTTGTAATAAAAAAAATATTACCAGCAATTATTTTTCAAGGAAAAATTATTATCAGCAATACTTTAAAAAAAAAACCCCAAAACATCAATACAAACTAAATTTCCTAAAAGAAGTTGGATTGTACTCAAAAATATGAGTAATTGAAAAATGGTTCAAATATATATTTATACATAACACTTTTTTTTATCAAACTATCGCTATGAATCTATTTCGAAATGTAGGCATTAAATGACCCACTGAAGATTTGATATGCCATAAAATCAACCAACCAATCAAAAAATTCTTGAATTCTAAAAATATTACCTGGCTTTAAATGATGTACAAAGGGTTGATAAATCGTAAGGAGCACCAGTGCATCGAACCATCTGTGGTCACAAAGTGTGTGATCAGTTTATATATTGAGTCTAATATAGAATTGATCCCCCGCTTTATGTCCACATTATAATTTCTTGCTTGTTTATCAAATTCTGATTAGATATAAATCCACATCTTCTCCCCACCCCAGGTATGGCTTAATTAATAAGACTTGTATCACTAAACCATTATTATAAAAAAAAAAAAAAAAATCTTGAAATGTAAAAAATATTTTCTGGTATTAAATAACCTGCAAAGGGTTGATAAACCGTAAAAATCAACCAATCAGTCAATAGTAGGCAAATAAATAAATATAAAAAACCCCGGAAAACTGCGTAGTGACATATTTCATTTCGAGAAGAAACTTCTGGCAAAATAACTTTTTTTTTCATGTGTGAAATCATTCCTTTGCATAAAAAAGGACGAAAAATACAACGAAAAAAAAAAAAAAAAAAAATAAATAAAAATAACATCGGCTGTAGGTCACATCAAAAGGTTAAAAATACGGAAACTTTCAGGCATTTAAATTTAAATTTCGACGTCCGATGACTGCAAATGATACATTTATTTTTTCATCGCCTGTAGTTTTTTCCCATTATAAATCGTTTAATTATCCCACATTGTATTAGTTTTGATTTTCTGAGTAAAGGCGATGTGATGTATAGAAATTTAGCAAATTGTCATTCAGGAAGATCGTACAAGACATGAATTTTATTTATTTATTTATTTTTCGCCAGCCATGTCTTCCGGAAATGGCAGTTAAATTCTGCTTCGTCATCGACCGTTGCATACTCGCCGCTTGCCTTCCGTTCTCCGCCTGCTCTGCGTTGTGAATAAAAGTCGCATTAGAGTTGTTAAAGAAAACGGCCCCGCCCTTGGATGCCGTCGTTTCACACAAGAAAGGCTGTCTGCCGCTGTGTCCACGATAATTCACTTCACAATATGGCAGCTGTTAGAGTGATCCACGTCCCAGCTTTCTTTGAATTAAGTAGCAGTGGGCCGAACTGGAAGCCTTTTTGGCAAAACCCCCAGTTTAGCGTTCACAGCCAAGCTCTTAGCAGAAGCTATTTCTCAACCCCCCACATATATATGTTGTTTTAAAATGATGGACCGCATTCATTTTCTTCATGACGAATCATTTACGTCCAACACTTCTTCGGAAAGATTCGTTGCCAAAAAAAATAAATAAATAAATAAATAATTATATATGGCGAAACTGAAAAAGTGCATGCTGGGTAAATAAGGAGCCACGGCTAAAATAAATTTATTACTAAAATAATAAATACCCCACACACTTTTACCAGGTTGGCTGTTTGTGATTTGTGTACGTTTGTTTTGGAAGATTCTCGCGAAAAAGTTTCCTTTTAAAAAAAGAGAATGCGCTCCGACATTTTTAGAAACAATATATAACTTCTGTGATATAAAACTTTTTTCCACATATATATATATATATATATATATAAATTATGAAATGTACACAGTTCGACAATTATTTAAAAACAGTTTTATGTTTATACATTCTTTTTTATAGATACAAATATTTAAGTAAATGCTCTGTTTATAATAAACAGTATTAACAACATTTACCGGCCTGAATGTCCGACAGATTTTCATAGAAAATATGCGTCTTTCGACAGGAATCGAACCCGTTTCAGTTAGCAAAGTCGGAGGACGAATATTTTCTGATAATTTCTCGGACATTCAGGCCGGTAAATTTTATTTAATACTGTTGATTATAAACACAGCATTTACTTAAATATTTGTATCTATGAAATAGAATGTATAAACATAAAAATGTCTTAATTTATATATATAGTGTAACCCGGATATAAGCCACCCGGATATAAGAGAAACCCGGATATAAGAGATTTTCTCTGGTTCCAAATTAGATCCCATACTTACCTATACAAAATAGACCAAACCCGGATATAAGAGAAACCCGGATATAAGAGACTTCTTCTCTTATATCCGGGTTACACTGTATATTTATATATATTTCCCCTACTGCGGGTATTTGTTTGGTTTTTGAAATCTTAAATCTTTTATTTTGCAATCTATACCATCACTTGATAACATAAGACACCAGTCGTGTTGAAACAATAATTGTAATTTTTGTAGTGATGTTATGACATGCATATTTTGAATATATATATATATATATATATAACCGTTTCGACAGTGAAGGAGTGGGATTGAGATGCCAACCTAGTTGCACGCTTAAATTCATACAAATTGGGAGACAGCGACATTAGCTCGTCGAAGCAGTTACCGTGAAAGAATTTGTAGAAAAGACAGAGGGAAGCGACAGCACGTCTGTGAGAGAGTGACTGTAGACGAGATGCCAGATCAGGACCTATCACATTGCATAAACGTCTCTGGATTTTGTCGAGAACCTTGAAACGAACAGCGAGGGCTCCAGACTATATATGGCTGCAGTATTCCATGCAAGGGAGAATGGTTGATTTATTGATTTGAAAAATGGACTCAGGCGAGAAAAACTTACTGGCGCGACACAGAGAACCAACTTTCCTTGCAGTAGATGAAACTATTGATTCAATGTATTTGTTCCATCTCAGGTCAGCGGACAGTGTGAGACCAGGCAGGCGCAGAGAGGCGCTCGAGTGGAGTTGAGCATCAGATATTCTAATGAGAGGCAGGGAGGGTTGCCTGTGGTGGGTAAAAGAGAGCAGTTTTGTTTTTGAGACATTAAAGTTTACCAGACATTTTTTCCCACAGATTGGATAAAGGAAATTTTGGCATTTATATGCATGAAGTCTGCTTAACCATTAAAAAAAAATATACGAGAATGTCTTTTTGTTCTTCATGTTTCATTCTAACTTTCATAAAAGAAACATGTCGATTGGTCCGATCCACTGCTGACGTCATTACTATGACCAATCAAAGCCTTAGTGAGTCTTTAGACGACAAACGCAACTCGAAGATCATAGCATTATGTATCTCGAAGGCCGTTGACAAGGTGTGGCAGAAAAGTTTACCAGGCTAGCTTTCCAGTTATGGAATCACATGAAGGTTCTTCTCGATTATAAAATCCTTTCTAACAGGCGTCCTCGAGTATAGAATCCAGAGGTTGGCAGTGAATATTTCGGAGACAGTAGGAAAGCGTAGTGCAGGTTCGCAGTGGATATCGCAGCACGGTAGCAGAGCGTAGTTCTTCCGTCTGTCCTGTTCGCCGGATAAGTTGCCTCTGGTCAGGTTGGTAGGAAAACAAAGATGGCTGCCTTTATACACGACGGATACAGTGTTGTGCGGCTTCTGATTGGTCAACCTTCTATTGGTAGACTATAAAGGGAAATAAGTCATTTTGACTCTCTCACTAGTTTATACCCATATATTAGCCTGTGTCGCGTTTTTTCGTATAATTGTGCAGATTAATTGGACCTTAGTTGACGCTTTTTGCTATTGTCAAGGAAAAAAAAGTAAGTGAGATTGTTTATTGATTGTCCTTGTATTTGTTTGAAAAGAACTGTTTGTGTGGGAATACCCTCTCGCAATGGCGGAGGTGACCCAAGAAAAAGAGCCTTTGGCCAAACAGCTACGGCACCGGCTGCTTTGGGGGCCCATGAGAACGGACAAGGGTCCGGAATATTACAGCTCAAAGGCAGCAGTTGAAAGAGTTCATTAAAAAATGAGCTTGTCCCGGTTCCGTCAGTTATGGAGACGGTAGCAACCAGGACAATTTCCTTTTTAACGGTTGATATCAAGACCAAAAAAGTTCACGGGAGTGAATAGGAACCGATGGAGGAAGCCCTAAAAAATTTGAATATTGGGGCAAAGGTCCTGGCTCGCAGGTCAAATGCGTGCTGGGACATCTTACTACTAACGGAAGAAGCAGCAAAGGCATTGGCCGGCTGCACACTCACAACGAAGACCCTAAAACTCCAGACGGAGTACATGGGCACAAGGAAGACTAGGATCTTGCTGCATGATGTGCCCTTGTATATCATGGAGGACCAAGTGGGAGGATTTTTTTGCGCGCTATGGACCTGTGGAGGGGGTGTCGGCAATCAGAAGCAAGGCGGGATTGCCACTGGTGACTTGGAGGTCATAGTGACACTAAACCGCCAAAGCTTCAAGGACATCCCCAACACAATTCTCTGTGAAAATAGGAGAAATTTTTACTGTTGTTGAGGGGCGTCGGCCCTGCTGTTGGGTTTTCGGAGTGGCAGGACATTTGGCGAAGTTGTGCCAAACCAAGAAGCCGGCCTCCAAAGAGAATCAGGCATCAGTACCCACTCCAGTGGTGCCTGTGGAGGAGGGAAAGAAGTCAGTGAGCACAGAATGGACGGAGGTAGGAGAAAAAGGCGAAAGGAGCATCCGTACCTCCCAAACAACAACAGCAGCAGCAACAGCAACAGCAAATCCCAGCAGCCCCAGCAGCAACAGCAGCAGCAGCAACAGAAGCAACAGCAGAAGCAGAAGCAAGTACCCCAAAAGAATACCCTGCAGAGGCAAAGGAAGCAGCCTCCAGTCAGGGGAACAACGGCAGGTGGCGGAGAAAGCAAAGTCGGCCAGTCCCAACAAAGAGGCCAACAAAAGAGCCGGCTGCAGCAACAACAGCAGACGCAGCCAGAACAGCAGCAACCTCAACAGCAGAAGCAGCAGCAGCAGATGGAGGTGGAAGAAATGTCTCCTCCTAGTGCCTCCAACAAGGAGGAAGAAGAGACAAAAAACAAGGCAGTAAGGAGGAGGAAAGCCTGAAGCATCGGGGTCCCAATCCCAACCAGCATCCCAGGACCAGGCGGAGCCACAAACGGAGAGTCGTGCCTTCCCCTTCTCGGGTTTCATCACCCTCCTTCAACCTCCTCCGTAGCTTCTGTAGCTACCCCCCTGGTATTTCCACCCCTCTGCCCACACCTTCACCCTCCTCCCCTCTCCCAGATAGAAAAAGGAAAAGAAGAAGTGCTTTCCTGGTCCAGACCCAATTTGTAGGGTGGACAGGAAGGAGCTGGAAAAACATGTCTTCACACAGAAGAGCGCGACTAGGTCCGCTCTTCAAATGTACAATGGTGGAGGACAAAACACCGAAGATCCCCCTGCAATTTCCCCAATGCCCTGGGTGTCACCCACTTGTGTCAGGGACACACGGGGAACTTGAAGGTATGGTACTATTTGGAAGAGTGTAGAGAGGCATTTCCAAATATTAAAATCCTGGAGACAGGCACACCAGAGCTGAAAAACTATCGCACTTCTGTGCAGGGAGGGTCCCTGTTTATTCTCCCACCCCTCTGTATATAGGGCTGCGAAATTAACTTTCCCATGGACGTCGGTGAATAGTCCCAGATGGTCGAATGTCGACCGAGTTAGGCACTGGTAGCCTGGGACATTCTGTCGGGGTCCTTTTTACCCGCAGATTTCCGGCCTGTATGTGAATAGGTTTTGCGCTTATTCTTTTTTTGCAGGCTTAAAAAATGGAAACCAAGTTAGCGACTCTGAATGTGAGGGGCTTATGGGATCGGGGTAAGGCTGCCCGCCTGCTCCGGGACCTTCTGTCCCTGGATGTGGATGTCGCCGCGATCGAAGAGACCCACTTTGTTTGCAGTGCCGATGCGTGTGTGCTGGAGGATGACTTTGTTGTCTATTCAGCATATGGGGGACCGGTTTGCCAGAGGAGTTTCTTTGCTAGTCAGACGGACTCTTTGATGCGAAGGTGGACCTTGTGCATACCGATGCCGAGGCCGGTTGATCGTGGCCGATATTGCCGTGAAAAGTGGTTCGTTCCGAGTCGTTGCGGTTTATGCCCCAATGACCAGGAGGAGCGGGTCTCGTTTTTTCGGCGGTTGGGGCCGTTCCTGGTTGATTCAACGCGCCTAGTTTTAATGGGGGACTGAATGCCATTCTGGACCCCGACTTAGACAGGGGCGGGGTGCTGGTGGGAGAAGGGACGATCGTAGCCTGAGTTGATCTGATCGACGATTATGGTCTCGTCGATAGATACCGGGTCGATCATCCTGGGGAACATGTGGACGTGGGCTTTTAGTTGGCCTTCTGAAAAGGTGGTTAGCTACCTTGACAGAATGTTAGTGAGAAGAGCCGACATAGATCTGTTAGATTGCCCTACGTTCCACTGGGTAGGCTACACGGACCACAAACTCGTTTGTGCCCGTGTAGCGTTAGATCATAGGCCTAGAATGGCTGGTTACTGGAAGTTCAATCTGTCTTTACTGGACAGGCGGGACTTCCGGGAGCAGCTAACTAGATTAGTGCAGCGGGAATTAGTGGGGGCGGTTATTGAACAATAAGTGGTGGGAACGCCTTAAGTCTAGGATTAGGTCTTTCACCACTGATTTCAGCAAACGGCTCGCTCTAGATAGAGCTGAAAAGGTGAAGACACTTAAAGCTAGTTACACCCGGGCGGTGGCTGGGGGATCCCCTAGAGATAGCCTTTCCAGCTAGGGCGGCCCTGGATCGTTTGAATAGCGAGCGGTACATGGGCCAGGTAATTAGACATAAGCTAAGTAAGATGTCTTCCGAAGTTGTGAACTTGGGCGCAGATCTGCGTAGGGAAGAGGTCCGTCGAGGTGGCGATCGTTTCATTCGTGAAGTCAAATCCCCGAGGGGCATACTCTTCGGGCCACTGACGACATGTGCGAGGCGTTTCGGCGCCATTTCGAAACCGGTTTACCAAGGAGCCTGGTCTCCGTGAGGAGGAGTTTCGCAGCTATTTGGCTGACTTTCTCGGCTTTCGCCGACTGAAGCGGCTAGCTGCGAGGGAGAGATTACGGAGGGCGAAGTCTACGTGGTTTTGAAGAAGGTCAGCAGAGGCAAGTCGCCCGGTCTGGATGGTTTGCCCTATGAATTGTACTTGAGGCTGTCGCACATCTTTGTTCCGATTTTGACAGCAGTGTTCAACAACTGGTTTCGGTCGGGGTCCATCCCCAATCGGATTACCAGGGGCGTGATCACTCTGTTGAAAAAGGGCAAAGGTGGTGGGGGAACCTAGATGATTAGGCCCATAACTCTGCTAAACACAGAGTTAAAAGATTATGGCCAAGATCCTGCAGGAGCGTTTGCAGTCAGTTGCCGAGTCTCTGTTGGGACCTGAGCAGACTTGTTCTGTGAGGGGCCGAACAATTCAGAGCAACCTGCATCTGATCCGCACGATCATAGAGGGTGTAAAGACGACGAAGAAGCCGCGCTGATCAATTTGGATCAGTCAAGGCATTTGATAGGGTTGACCATCGCTACCTTGCTGCTGTCCTGCAGGCCGCTGGATTCGAAGCCAACTTCTGCCGCTGGATTAGCCTCCTGTATCGCTCCCCAGTGCTGTGGTACAGGTGAACGGAAGGTTGTCGGACGCGTTCGTGCTGTCTAGGTCGGTTCGTCAGGGTTGTCCGCTGTCGCCTCTCCTTTATGCTTTGGCGTTGGAGCCTCTCCTTCGCCGGCTGAAGGACGAGACCGGCAGTCCGGCCCTACGTGGAATTGCCGTGCCTGGAGGGTCTCGAGCCAGGGTTTCCGCGTACGCCGATGACGTATCTGCTTTCGTGTCGTCCCGCAGCGACATTGAGGCGGTACAGAAGGCGCTTGATCGGTACGAGAAGGTGACAGGGGCCAAGATAAACCGCGACAAGTCGTCCGGCTTGCGGTTAGGTGCCTGGAAGGGGTCGATCTTCCGGGCCGCTTCGGTTGGACGGACGGTCCTGTCCGCATTCTTGGAGTGTGGTTTGGGCCCGACCTCCAGCTGGAGAAGAATTGGTCTGAAGTACGTGCAAAGGTCGATTCTGCCGGTCAGACTTGGAATCGACGGCGGTTGTCCGTGAAGGGCAGGGCGGAGGTGTGTGTTACATACATTTTCCCCTGATTCTTTATCGGTTGTCCGTACTTCCTCTCTGTAAAGACCGCAGGAAGGTGCTCGAGCGATCGCTATCCTCCATTTTATGGAGGGGACGCGTGAACAGGGTCGACAGACGAGTCTGCACCAAACGTCCGTGTCATGGGGGGCTGGGAATGCCGCACCTTATGAGTCACATCCGTGCCTCTAGGTTGGCTTTCCTACGCCGCGCATTGACTAGGGGAGATCCGATTCTGGATGGGATTGTTAGGGACGCCTTCCCTAGCCTTACTATCAGTCCCCCCATCTCGAGGGCCGAGCGCCGTTGTAGGCTCCGGGATGAGTCGGATTTCATCCACGAGTGTCGGTTGGCCTTGAGGGCCATTCCCGGTCCAGTGACCTTTCACGGCCTAGGGAAGGTCTTCTATCGTGGTTTAGTGGAGGGTCGCGCGAAGGATAAACTACGTGATACGCTCGGCTTGTCGGAGGAGGAGTATCGCTCCTATTGGTCTTGGGCGCCAGCGGCGGATTACCTCAGTAACCCTGAGTTTTCGCTTACCTGGCGATTGGCTCGGAATCGGCTGCCTCTCAATGACAAGGCTTTCATATGGGGTTTGGCGGATTTGCCAGACTGTGAACGGTGTGGTCTTGGTTTAGAAGAAACGGCTGCGCACGCCTTCTACCATTGCCCCCTGGTCCGCCCCCTTCTTATGGGACCATGTCGGCGAGCTGACGGCTCGTCTCGCTCCCGAACAGCTAGTGTCCATGGATCGCGCATACGCGTGTGACAATGTGTCGCCCCATGTATTCCGGGGAGAAACGAATGGTGTTTCTGATGCTGATGGCCACGGCTCGAATGGTGATTTGGACGACGCGAATGGAGGAAGTCTTGCAGGGCAACCGTCTTTTCTTATCAGCATCTAATCCAATTCTTTGAGCATCAGCTCAAGATGAAGATTAGATCTGATAGAAAACGATTGCATTCGACAGTCTTCAGCGAAAGGTGGGTAAAAAAGTAGCAAGCCTGGTTCGTGTGACCGGGGCTAGCCTTGATTTTCTTTTTTTTTTTAAGTCAACCTATAGCACATCGGGGTGGCTTCCTGCGGAACCCTCCCCCCTGGTTAGGTTAGACAAGCTTCAGTGTACCTAGTTAATGTGAGTAAGTGTCGTTCCTGGCCTGTATCCCGGCTGCTCTTTGGTTATGGTCCAAGTCGAGATTCCCAACCTCCCAGTTTGTTTTGGTCCCCTTTTTATCTTGATTGGGTCAGTTTACATTTTCCCATGTCCGTATAATATTTTATCCTTTTTTTTTCCCCCCATAGCGAGAGTGCTTCTTGATTTTGTCCTCTGGGCAGAATACAGCGGCCTCTCTGTTTTGAGGGTTGGACGGTCCCTACTAACATACGTTATGTTTATTTTGTATTTTGTGTATATTTTTTAGTTATTTTCGGGGTTCATCTCCTCCCCTCTCATTGTATCATTATTAGATTTTTATGTATAGAATATTTTTCATCATCCAATTTTTATGGTTTGGGGCGCGTTTTGGTAGGTCCCCTTGGTGAGAATCTGGTATTATGGTGCATGAAGGATTGAGTGGTGATGGACATGTTCTTGTGGTGAATGGGTTAATTGTAACGTATGAATGGGTCGTGAATCAGATTAGCTAGGTATAAGATAGTTAGTGAAGACCAGCCTACACCCCCTCCCATTTCGGCCTTGTGCCACAATTTGTAATTTTTTACAAATAAATAACCTAGTTTATACCCATATATTAGCCTGTGTCGCGTTTTTTCGTATAATTGTGCAGATTAATTGGACCTTAGTTGACGCTTTTTGCTATTGTCAAGGAAAAAAAAGTAAGTGAGATTGTTTATTGATTGTCCTTGTATTTGTTTGAAAAGAACTGTTTGTGTGGGAATACCCTCTCGCAATGGCGGAGGTGACCCAAGAAAAAGAGCCTTTGGCCACAACAGCTACGGCACCGGCTGCTTGGGGGCCCATGAGAACGGACAAGGGTCCGGAATATTACGAAGCTCAAAGGCAGCAGTTGAAAGAGTTCATTAAAAAAGATGAGCTTGTCCCGGTTCCGTCAGTTATGGAGACGGTAGCAACCAGGACAATTTCCTTTTTAACGGTTGATATCAAGACCAAAAAGTTCACGGGAGTGAATAGGGAACCGATGGAGGAAGCCCCAAAAAAATTTGAATATTGGGGGCAAAGGTCCTGGCTCGCAGGTCAAATGCGTGCTGGGACATCTTACTACTAACGGAAGAAGCAGCAAAGGCATTGGCCGGCTGCACACTCACAACGAAGACCCTAAAACTCCAGACGGAGTACATGGGCACAAGGAAGACTAGGATCTTGCTGCATGATGTGCCCTTGTATATCACGGAGGACCAAGTGGGAGGATTTTTTGCGCGCTATGGACCTGTGGAGGGGGTGTCGGCAATCAGAAGCAAGGCGGGGATTGCCACTGGTGACTTGGAGGTCATAGTGACACTAAACCGCCAAAGCTTCAAGGACATCCCCAACACAATTCTCTGTGAAAATAGGAGAATTTTTGTTGTTGTTGAGGGGCGTCGGCCCTGCTGTTGGGTTTGCGGAGTGGCAGGACATTTGGCGAAGTTGTGCCCAACCAAGAAGCCGGCCTCCAAAGAGAATCAGGCATCAGTACCCACTCCAGTGGTGCCCGTGGAGGAGGGAAAGAAGTCAGTGAGCACAGAATGGACGGAGGTAGTGAGAAAAAAGGCGAAAGGAGCATCCGTACCTCCCAAACAACAACAGCAGCAGCAACAGCAGAAGCAGC
Source organism: Acanthosepion pharaonis (assembly GCA_903632075.3). Taxonomy (NCBI): domain Eukaryota; kingdom Metazoa; phylum Mollusca; class Cephalopoda; order Sepiida; family Sepiidae; genus Acanthosepion; species Acanthosepion pharaonis. Next base: position 1,290,718 of record CAHIKZ030000281.1, on the reverse strand, counting down.
AGCCGCAGCAGCCGCAGCAGCAACAGAAGCAGCAGCAACAGAAGCAACAGCAGAAGCAGAGGCAAAGGAAGCAGCCTCGGAAGTCAGGGAACAACGGCAGGTGGCGGAGAAAGCAAAGTCGGCCAGTCCCAACAAAGAGGCCAACAAAAAGAGCCGGCTGCAGCAACAACAGCAGACGCAGCCAGAACAGCAGCAACCTCAACAGCAGAAGCAGCAGCAGCAGATGGAGGTGGAAGAAATGCCTCCTCCTAGTGCCTCCAACAAGAAGGAAGAAGAGACACTAAAACAAGGCAGTAAGGAGGAGGAAAGCTCTGAAGTATCGGGGTCCCAATCCCAACCAGCATCCCAGGACCAGGCGGAGCCACAAACGGAGAGTCGTGCCTTCCCCTTCTCGGGTTTCATCACCCTCCCTTCAACCTCCTCCGTAGCTTCTGTAGCTACCCCTGCCTGGTATTTCCACCCCTCTGCCCACACCTTCACCCTCCCCCCTCCCAGATAAGAGAAAAAAGGAAAAAGAAGAAGTGCTTTCCTGGTCCAGACCTAATTTGTAGGGTGGACAGGAAGGAGCTGGAAAAAAACATGTCTTCACACAGAAGAGCGCGACTAGGTCCGCTCTTCAAATGTACAATGGTGGAGGACAAAACTACTGAAGATCCCCTGCATTTCCCCAATGCCCCTGGTGTCACCACTTGTGTCAGGGACACGGGGGGAACTTGAAGGTATGGTACTACTTGGAAGAGTGTAGAGAGGCATTTCCAAATATTAAAATCCTGAGACAGGCACACCAGAGCTGAAAAAACTATCGCACTTCTGTGCAGGAGGGTCCCCTGTTATTCTCCACCCCTCTGTATATAGGGCTGCGAAATTAACTTTCCCCATGGACGTCGGTGGAATAGTCCCAGATGGTCGAATGTCGACCGAGTTAGGCACTGGTAGCCTGGGACATTCTGTCGGGGTCCTTTCACCCGCAGATTTCCGGCCTGTATGTGTTTAGGTTTTTGCTTATTCTTCTTTTTTTTTTTGCAGGCTTAAAAATGGAAACCAAGTTAGCGACTCTGAATGTGAGGGGCTTAAGGGATCGGGGTAAGGCTGCCTGCCTGCTCCGGGACCTTCTGTCCCTGGATGTGGATGTCGCCGCGATCGAAGAGACCCACTTTGTTTGCAGTGCCGATGCGTGTGTGCTGGAGGATGACTTTGTTGTCTATTCAGCATATGGGGACCGGTTTGCCAGAGGAGTTTCTTTGCTAGTCAGACGGACTCTTGATGCGAAGGTGGACCTTGTGCATACCGATGCGGAGGGCCGGTTGATCGTGGCCGATATTGCCGTGAAAAGTGGTTCGTTCCGAGTCGTTGCGGTTTATGCGCCCAATGACCAGGAGGAGCGGGTCTCGTTTTTCGGCGGTTGGGGCCGTTCCTGGTTGATTCAACGCGCCTAGTTTTAATGGGGACTGAATGCCATTCTGGACCCCGACTTAGACAGGGGGCGGGGTTAGTGGGAGAAGGGACGATCGTAGCCTGGTTGATCTGATCGACGATTATGGTCTCGTCGATAGATACCGGGTCGATCATCCTGGGGAACATGTGGACGTGGGCTCTTAGTTGGCCTTCTGAAAAGGTGGTTAGCTACCTTGACAGAATGTTAGTTAGAAGAGCCGACATAGATCTGTTAGATTGCCCTACGTTCCACTGGGTAGGCTACACGGACCACAAACTCGTTTGTGCCCGTGTAGCGTTAGATCATAGGCCTAGAATGGCTGGCTACTGGAAGTTCAATCTGTCTTTACTGGACAGGCGGGACTTCCGGGAGCAGCTAACTAGATTAGTGCAGCGGGAATTAGTGGGGGCGGTTATCGGGAATAAGTGGTGGGAACGCCTTAAGTCTAGGATTAGGTCTTTCACCACTGATTTCAGCAAACGGCTCGCTCTAGATAGAGCTGAAAAGGTGAAGACACTTAAAGCTAGTTACACCCGGGCGGTGGCTGGGGGATCCCCAGAGATAGCCTCAGCTAGGGCGGCCCTGGATCGTTTGAATAGCGAGCGGTACATGGGCCAGGTAATTAGACATAAGTTAAGTAAGATGTCTTCCGAAGCTGTGAACTTGGGCGCAGATCTGCGCAGGGAAGAGGTCCGTAGAGGTGGCGATCATTTCATTCGTGAAGTCAAGTCCCCGGAGGGGCATACTCTTCGGGCCACTGATGCCATGTGCGAGGCGTTTCGGCGCCATTTCGAACGCCGGTTTACCAAGGAGCCTGGTCTCCGTGAGGAGGAGTTTCGCAGCTATTTGGCTGACTTTCCTCGGCTTTCGCCGACTGAAGCGGCTAGCTGCGAGGGAGAGATTACGGAGGGCGAAGTCTACGTGGTTTTGAAGAAGGTCGGCAGAGGCAAGTCGCCCGGTCTGGATGGTTTGCCCTATGAATTGTACTTGAGGCTGTCGCACATCTTTGTTCCGATTTTGACAGCAGTGTTCAACAACTGGTTTCGGTCGGGGTCCATCCCCAATCGGATTACCAGGGGCGTGATCACTCTGTTGAAAAAGGGCAAAGGTGGTGGGGGAACCTAGATGATTATAGGCCCATAACTCTGCTAAACACAGAGTTAAAGATTATGGCCAAGATCCTGCAGGAGCGTTTGCAGTCAGTTGCCGAGTCTCTGTTGGGACCTGAGCAGACTTGTTCTGTGAGGGGCCGAACAATTCAGAGCAACCTGCATCTCATCCGCACGATCATAGAGGGTGTAAAGACGACGAAGAAGCCGCGCTGATCAATTTGGATCAGTCCAAGGCATTTGATAGGGTTGACCATCGCTACCTTGCTACTGTCCTGCAGGCCGCTGGATTCGAAGCCAACTTCTGCCGCTGGATTAGCCTCCTGTATCGCTCCCCAGTGCTGTGGTACAGGTGAACGGAAGGTTGTCGGACGCGTTCGTGCTGTCTGATCGGTTCGTCAGGGTTGTCCGCTGTCGCCTCTCCTTTATGCTTTGGCGTTGGAGCCTCTCCTTCGCCGGCTGAAGGACGAGACCGGCAGTCCGGCCCTACGTGGAATTGCCGTGCCTGGAGGGTCTCGAGCCAGGGTTTCCGCGTACGCCGATGACGTATCTGCTTTCGTGTCGTCCCGCAGCGACATTGAGGCGGTACAGAAGGCGCTTGATCGGTACGAGAAGGTGACAGGGGCCAAGATAAACCGCGACAAGTCGTCCGGCTTGCGGTTAGGTGCCTGGAAGGGGGTCGATCTTCCGGGCCGCTTCGGTTGGACGGACGGTCCTGTCCGCATTCTTGGAGTGTGGTTTGGGCCCGACCTCCAGCTGGAGAAGAATTGGTCTGAAGTACGTGCAAAGGTCGATTCTGCCGGTCAGACTTGGAATCGACGGCGGTTGTCCGTGAAGGGCAGGGCGGAGGTGTGTGTTACATACATTTTCCCCCGATTCTTTATCGGTTGTCCGTACTTCCTCTCTGTAAAGACCGCAGGAAGGTGCTCGAGCGATCGCTATCCTCCATTTTATGGAGGGGACGCGTGAACAGGGTCGACAGACGAGTCTGCACCAAACGTCCGTGTCATGGGGGGCTGGGAATGCCGCACCCTTATGAGTCACATCCGTGCCTCTAGGTTGGCTTTCCTACGCCGCGCATTGACTAGGGGAGATCCGATTCTGGAGGGGATTGTTAGGGACGCCTTCCCCTAGCCTTACTATCAGTCCCCCATCTCGAGGGCCGAGCGCCGTTGTAGGCTCCGGGATGAGTCGGATTTCATCCACGAGTGTCGGTTGGCCTTGAAGGCCATTCCCCGGTCCAGTGACCTTTCACGGCCTAGGAAGGTCTTCTATCGTGGTTTAGTGGAGGGTCGCGCGAAGGATAAACTACGTGATACGCTCGGCTTGTCGGAGGAGGAGTATCGCTCCTATTGGTCTTGGGCGCCAGCGGCGGATTACCTCAGTAACCCTGAGTTTTCGCTTACCTGGCGATTGGCTCGGCTGCCTCTCAATGACAAGGCTTTCATATGGGGTTTGGCGGATTTGCCAGACTGTGAACGGTGTGGTCTTGGTTTAGAAGAAACGGCTGCGCACGCCTTCTACCATTGCCCCCGGTCCGCCCCCTTATGGGACCATGTCGGCGAGCTGACGGCTCGTCTCGCTCCCGAACAGCTAGTGTCCATGGATCGCGCATACGCGTGTGACAATGTGTCGCCCCCTGTATTCCGGGGAGAAACGAATGGTGTTTCTGATGCTGATGGCCACGGCTCGAATGGTGATTTGACGACGCGAATGGAGGAAGTTTGCAGGGCAACCGTCTTTCTTATCAGCATCTAATCCAATTCTTTGAGCATCAGCTCAAGATGAAGATTAGATCTGATAGAAAACGATTGCATTCGACAGTCTTCAGCGAAAGGTGGGTAAAAGTAGCAAGCCTGGTTCGTGTGACCGGGGCTAGCCTTGATTTTCTTTTTTAAGTCAACCTATAGCACATCGGGGTGGCTTCCTGTGGAACCCTCCCTTGGTTAGGTTAGACAAGCTTCAGTGTACCCTAGTTAATGTGAGTAAGTGTCGTTCCTGGCCTGTATCCCGGCTGCTCTTTGTTATGGTCCAAGTCGAGATTCCCAGCCTCCCCAGTTTGTTTTGGTCCCCTTTCATCTCGATTGGATCAGCTTTACATTTTCCCATGTCCGTATAATATTTTATCCTCTTTTCCCACTCCCTTAGCGAGAGTGCTTCTTGATTTTGTCCTCTGGGCAGAATACAGCGGCCTCTCTGTTTTGAGGGTTGGACGGTCCCTACTAACATACGTTATGTTTATTTTGTTTTTTGTGTATATTTTTAGTTATTTTCGGGGTTCATCTCCTCCCTCTCATTGTATCATTATTAGATTTTTATGTATAGAATATTTTTCATCATCCAATTTTTATGGTTTGGGGCGCGTTTTGGTAGGTCCCCCTAGAGAATCTGGTATTATGGTGCATGAAGGATTGAGTGGTGATGGACAAGTTCTTGTGGTGAATGAGTTAATTGTAAGGTATGAATGGGTCGTGAATCTGATTAGCTAGGTATAAGATAGTTAGTGAAGACCAGCCTCTACACCCTCCCCTTTCGGCCTTGTGCCACAATTATGTATTTATTTACAAATAAATACCCTATTTATATATCCATATATACCCAAAAACCGTAACAACAGGTAGGTTCCTGAAAGTAGAAATTAATGCTCAGTCCTCCGAGGTCCTGGCGGCCAACGCAGGCGTCTCCCACGAATTGCTTTACTTATATGATCTGCCTAAAAGTCTACGCGGATCATTCGTAAATATTTACGCCAATGATAGGATTATGTACGGGTGAATCTTTGGTTGGATATATTCAATGCCTCGTAAACTAAATTAATTACATTACATCTTCGCCGATCGGACGCCCAAATACCGCTAGTTCCGATGTACGGGCGTCCCCTCGGGGAAGTACCGTGTTTTGTGAGACTGTTGCGTATTAAGCTTACATATTGGCCTCGAGTGTCGTACATACGAGCCATCGCTAAAGATTCAGGTAAAATGGTTGGCTCCCTGTACCGCTCCAGTAGGTACCTGACTCCTCATGCTATCCTCTACCGTTACAAGAACTAGATCAAGCCTAAAATAGAGAAGTGCTGTCATATCCGGCGGAAGCTGCGCAGACCTCTCTCTCCAGCGTTGATAGAGTCCAAAAGCGACTCAGAGACCTTGTGGATGGCGAATTATTCTTCACCCTCCAACTTCTCTCTCACAGGCGAAACGAGCGAAGCCTCTCGCTGCTCTCTTGCTATTTCCACGGAAAGTGCTCGGACGCGGTACATTCTCTGGTCCCGCCAATACAAACATTCAAGGCAAGGACACGCCATGCTACTTACATTATAGAAAACCACCTTCATTCGCTCCGTTGTGTTAAAGATAATAATGAACACTACAATATTTGCCTGATGATGATATTGTGCTATGTCGAAAGTACTCGGAAATAAAAGAAATATGTATCAACACGGCGATTTTCTCTCGTCCTTCAATGATGACACCAAAAAGTTTATCCGTGAATATGAAAGGATCTAATTGAAAATAATTAGACAGAACATGTCTAAATTATTCAACCAAATATCTCTCTCTCTCTCTCTCTCTCTCTATATATATATATATATATATATAATTATTTCTTTAAAAATTATAACAAAAATATGTTATAAAATCACTACAAAATAGCTATTTTGTTTCAACACCACCGGTGTCTTATCAAGTGATGACGTTGAATGTCTTTTTAAATAATCCTTAGGGGATAACTTATAAAAGTTAGTCGTTTTGTCGGATTTAATATAAATGTCACCGGATTTATTAATATCCTTGACAAAAACATCAAGATTTTTTTGGAAAGAGTTTTTATATTTATGGTAGGTTAATCCTTTGATGATATCCAGTAGGTCATTTTCGAAACCAGATAATATATATATATATATATATATATATATATATATATATAGAGAGAGAGAGAGAGATAGGGTAACGATATTTTATTTTTATATATCAAAAACGGATTTATTAATATCCTTGACAAAAACGAAAGAATATACAGTGTCCCCAAAAATTTGACATCACTTTAAAAGCAATTATCTTCAAAACTATTAAGTCTAGCTCATTAAAATTGTTATATTTGGGTGGTAGCTACCGTGACCGTACTGTCCAGCCTCAATAGAGTCCTTGTGGGTGAGAAATTATTTTCCACCCTCCAACCTCTCTCTAACAGGTTAACGTAACCCGCTACCTCGAGTGGACCCCGGGTTTTATACAGGGCGAACCTTACTGTACGAAAAAGAAACAAAAAAGATTAGATTTATAGACGTTTCCTACTTGTTCACTATCTTTTTTACGTTAAGAGGTAATTTTTTTGTTGTTCTTGCAGGAGTGGATGGTAACGGTTAACGCTAGCCTTGAACAGGTTAATGATCGGGGAAACATCCTGTTGGGGACGCTTCCACAGGGCAGTTGTACACGGGAAGAACCTGCTCGAATGGAACTTACTTCTCGCCTATGGAATACGGAGGGGGATGAGGGTGGGTGATTTGCTACTATGTAAGTGGCATGGAGTGTTCTTGCTGTGAAGGACTAGGGAATGGAGTTCGTCCGAGCACTTTCCGTAGAAGTAGTGGCAGGGCAGCTTTCCACATGCCGCCTGTGGGGGAGAGGTTGGAGGGTGGAGAATAATTCGTCACCCACAAGGGTTCGGATAAATCTTTGGACTCTATCAAGGCTGGAGAATGAGGTCTGGGCTACCCCCGCTCAAATATGTCAACATTACTCCATTTTCTTCCTAATCTAATGAAGATAGTATGACGTCAGGTGCAGCACAATAGAACCGTACAGGGAGCCGATCATTTTATATGTATCTTTAGCGATGGGTCGTATATAAGAATTCTGTTACGGTTTTTTGGGTATATACTATATGTAACTAGTGAGCGAGTCAGAATGACTTATTTCCCTTTATAGTCGACCAATAGAAGGTTGACCAATCAGAAGCCGCACAACACTGTATTCGTCGTGTATAAAGGCGGCCATCTTGTTTCCTCTACCGGAAGGGCCAAAGGCGACCAGGAGAAGGATGAACTACACTCTGCTGTGATATCCACTGCGAACCTGCACTACGCTTTCCTACTGTCTCCGAAATATTCACTGCCAACCTCTGGATTCTATACTCGAGGACGACCGTCATGAAAATGTCTAACAAATTCTACCTGAGGTCGGGTGTGAGTTTGAGGCTCGATATCCTCTCGACGCACAGGGCATCCTCGAGGGGACATCAGTTCATCGTGATTAGCGGTAGTTCGGGGTCTGACCGGCGGTGATGCAATGTAACCACTTTAGGTTTTTTACTTCCATGATTCTCTCTCATACATTCATATCTGCTCGATGCGTATCCAAATGTAAACAAACGACGTCACACATTATGAAATGGACAAAGTCCGACTATTATTTCAAGACATTTTTATGACTATATATAAATATAGTTTTAAAGTATACTATATTTATGGGTTAAATTGCTATTTGAACCTGTAAATATCTACTTGATAGGTGGCCTATTTTATCGGCGATTTCCTTCTCTGTTGGAGATGTAGCAGGCGCATACGAAACTCCAACAGATGGATTATGTACACCCTTAATACTCTAGAATATATTTATTGAAACTTCGCGGTAAATAACAAAATTAATAAAAATATGTCCAATAATCAATTTTGCAGCTTCTCTTTTATCTCTCTGTCTCGACTTTCCAAGAAAAGCCATTTTATAAAATTCGGTGTGTGAAGAAAACAATTTTATCAAATTTATATCAAGTAACTGGATTCTGTCTTCGTTTTAGAAGTATTTCCACACGATGTTTTATCGATAGATAAATCCAGTCAAAAGAAAGTAGCAATAATAATAATAATAATAATAATAATAATAATAATTCCCACCAAAAATTAAGCGACTATTCAGACACTGGCGCCTGACTGTGAAAACAGTTCATAGTAATTAACCTGAACGAAAAGTTGACATAAAAGAAAAAAAAAAGGAAAAGAATAAGAAACGGAGAAGAAAAAGATAAAAGAAAGAAATCATAAAATTGTGGACGCATTCACTGCAGTCTGCTGTTTTCTCGCAGTCGCGTCTCCACTTCGCGTTTGTGTAACCACTTCTCGCGAGATATCGTTAGACAGGGCGTGAGGCGCTGCCCTTTGAGTTATGGAGAAATGTAGACGAGACGCCATCGGCTGTACTCTTACGAAATCAAAGCTATTAACAGCGTAACCATCGGTGTCATTCACACCACGACGACAGATACTTCTGCTAAGACTACTACGACTATGGTTAGCGTCACGCATTAACGTAGTCAGTGGAAATTCTGTTCTTGAGGTATCTTGTCTGCAAGATCACTCATAATTCAAGAATATCTTGGCGAATCCTCGCACAGTAAATAATCGCAGTTTTCTGGCGCTCTACAATCTTGGTCTCAATTCCAATTCTCACTAAACGTTTTCCAGTTTTCTGGATTGTGTTCCAAGCAACTCCATTACTATAGGAATTAGTTCTACATTTCACTTCTATAGATTCTTATAACTATCCTGGTATTTGTTTTTTTTTTTTGTTTTTTTTTTACCATTTCAGTTTCTTTGGAGTACAATCTCGTATCGCAAGGTAAAAACAAGGTCAATAATTTGAAACTATCCTACTTATATATATATATATATATATATATATATATATATATATATATATATTATTTTTATTTAAAAATATGTTCCAACGCTACATAAGAGTTCTCATGTTTCAAAACAAGAGCCGAAAACTTCAATACAATTATTTGAATTAAATTGAATTAAAGTACCAAGCACTGTTCCGTCTTCAAGCGAAATTTTTATTGGAATAACTTATTCCTGAAATTTACGCGTTTTATAAGCATATTCATTATTGAAATTAAAGTTACTATGGTAACGGCTAGAGCAATTATTTAAAGAAAAGGGGCGTAAGGGTTAATAATTTGTATCAATATCTCAGTTAAATTCAAAGAGGTCAAGGCAGGGTAAGGTTGGGGTGTCTAAATTTAAAGCGGAAGATGACATCGTCTAGTCTGGTTAAGTGTCTATGGAGATTTATTTATTTTATTTTTTATTTTTCTAAAAGGGTTTTGTGTATATAAAAAAAACTGTCGTAAGTCGCTAACATTTGTTTTTCTGACGACTTCATAAAGAGTTATCTTAATTTTTATTTTTTTATAGGGCATTTAAACTATTTCTTTAGACTATGGAATTTAAAAATTATTTTATTGTTTGTTTGTTTTTATGCTAATTATTTAATGCGAAAATTTGATGATGTCGGCAAAAAAACGATAACTCCTGTCTATTGTTTAATAGATTTGTATTATTTAGAAACTTAATAATGTGTAGTTTTTCATGTAGGCATAAAGGGCATGGGTCATCCCAAGTTTTACAAGTTTTAGTTTTGTTTATAATTTTTCAATATATATATATATATATATATATATATATATATATTGTGTGGTGCAGTTCAATTTATAATACATGAATCATTCATACAAAAAGTAGATTACTAAAGTTAATGATATAAATGGCGAAAAAAATCTTCGCAAACAAATTTATTAAAGTTACATTAACCTACGAACCACTCGATGAATGTTATGGTCCTTGTTTTTAATAACTTCAAGTTGTATAAGTTTTTTATTTTATTTTGATAGTACTTTCAGCTGTACATACAACCATCCTCAGGTATGGAAATTAATTTGTTTTTTTTAGTAAATCCACGTAGTAACGGGACATGAAAGATTAAATGCGAATCGAAATCTGTTATTTTTTAGAAATTTGTTATTGTTAACGGATAAGAAATTTTGGAGCATGCAGTCAACGCTAAGGTTGAATTTTTTTTTTTTTAAATTTAAGTGAGTGCGTTTTTTACTAATATGGTAATTTGAGAATTGAGGAGTTTATCAATCAAAGTGGCATGAACTAAATTATTCAATAAATAGTGTAATTACTCAGAACATTGTTGTAGATAAATAATAATAAAACGGACATTTTACGTAGATAAAGCCCCTTAGTAAGTTGTGGGCGGTACGTGTGAGAATATTTTTTTGTATTTCTTCAGGACATGGACTAAAGACCCATGGACTATGTCTATCGGAACTTTTTTCAAATCAATCCGAGTGTTCTAACTACATCTGGAATGATTGATGTCTTCATCTGCCACATTTTCTTAGATTTCTACTTCAAGAACCTTGTATGTTGATATTCTTTTTACGGATCTTTAAATACGGTATAGTCTACAGGAAGTGAGAAAGCACATTTTGTTCTGGGCGATTAGCTTTTCTTGTTACGTTGCTTGTAAAGTCCCATAAAATTGTTATATGTCCAAGGTCTCTAAACGGTTCTATGTGGTGTTCATATCCATTTCTTGCAGTTTCCATCCTGTAAAAATCTCAGATTTTCCAGTGGCCCACCTTGTCATGCGAGTTTTATATTCGCTGGATGTTAATAACGTACAGAGTCTGACACAAGAGGATCAATTGTTTCGGGATATTCATCACAGAATCAGTATTTGGAGTTTTTTGAAGATCTTCAAAGATATATTGCAATCTTCATTGTCTTCCATGTCAATAAGAAAGCACTTTATGTTTTCGTAGTCTTTGACCTTGATGTCAGGGCGATTGGATTTCATTGTTCTGTCTTTTTGTATTGTAAAGGTCCACAAAATTGTTACAGGTCCTATCTCTGTAACCGAGTCTGCCTGATGTTCATACCAGTTTTTGCAGTTTTCTTCTCGGAGAAGCTGCGTATTTTCAAGTGCAGATATTGACCTAATCTATCATGCTGAGTTTTATATTAAGTTGGTACTAAAACTGTTTTATCTGATACAAGATGGCCAACTGTTTCTGGATATTTATCACGAAATATTAATTTCGGGTCAAAACTTTTTTTAGTATGTTTACTTGGTAATTTCAAGTTAGCAAGCATTGGTCCTGTGCAGCCAAAAGAAATCCTTTCAGGTTCACTTTGTAATCCTGTAAAACGCAAACATGGGTGGGTATGGGGTGTATCCACATCAGCTTGTTTGGCCCGGGAAGAGTATTGACGAGGCTTCTCTGGCCATCATTTTTGCATTTTTTTTGTCTTCATTTTTATGTTCTCTGCTGCTGCTGTAGTTTTATAAATCATTTGCACTTCGTCATCCACTTGAAATTCCGTTTCGAATTTGTTGGCTTCCTTTATTCCCGAATCGAGCTTAATTCTTTCATGTTGTGTGACACAGATCATCATTAGTTCTGTAGTTTCCAGGTTTCTTTGGAGACCGATTGTTGTAAGACAGTTCTCGTTGAAATAATCCTCTTCCTCCTTCGGATCTGGGCACATACAGACGATCTACATTGTTGTTAGGATTATGAATGCGAGAGAGTTTCGCTCGTTTTGACATCCATTCGCTTAATGTCAGCTATAATTCAGTTAAAGATGTTAAAACTGTATCGCACGACAGGAATAACCAAAGTGTATATGTCTGATATTCGATCTTGTGGATTCAACTGGTTATTTAACACTAGACGCACACGCCTATAATAAACTTTTCTTACTTTCTGCTTCATTTGGACATGCTGTAGTCCATATTCTCTGAATCCTAGGTATTTATAAGCTTCTTCTTTTTCTAGTTACCTAATCTTTTTGACAAACTCTAGATCTATTGAGGATGTTTGGACAATTCTTCCTTTCTTGAATGTTACTTTTGAAGATTTATCTAAACCCAAAGTCCATAACGATGCCATCAATGAAATATGTTTGAGTATACCCTGCAACTTATTGCCGTATTTGAAAAAAAAAATTTCGGTCATCAACATATAAGGTGTTTCTAAAGTCATAGACAAAAAATTATATTTTCAAGAAATGAAAATTTCAACAACAATTTATTGGAATATTAACAAATAACATCTTCAATATGATTTCCATCATTTGGGATGCAAAGGTTAACGTGTTTTTCAAGATTTACGTGACCTCGATGTAATGACTCCACCTTGCCGGCAACTTTATCACATTCATTCTTTATGCGTTCAATCAGCTGTGTTGCATTTGTGAGTTTCATTGGGTACCCCTTCTTCTTTAGCGTACCCCAGAAAAAGTAATCAATTCTTTTTTTCGACAAAAACATGTTTAATCTGTGGGATTTTATTGTGTCCAGACTTTAGGTACACCCTGCAGAATAATTTATTATATATATATTTTTTTATTATTATTCTGTATCCGTAGTTATAACTGTTTGTTCATGTGAAGGGGGGATTAGAGGCAGATAAAACAGAAGGTATGACAGGGAGTCTCCTTGAAATATTATTCGCCGGATATTTAAACGAATGGAAGCGGTAGTGCCTTTGGTGTGATTTACGTATAGTGTCGTTTTCCACAGTCCCAGGCTATATTTAAGGATATTTACCAATACAGAGGAGACTTTGTACAATTCCAAACCCCGAAGCATCAAATGTTGTGGCACACTATCAAAGTCTTTGCGATAATATATCCAAACTATGCTGAGGTGTTTGCCTATTTTTCTGCAATTTTTCAGTATGATTTTAATTAACAATAGCCGATCATTGCGACCATATGAGCCTCTTCGGCATTCTTTTTCTTCCAGGGTAGAAACGTTGTTTTCAAAGGTGAGAACGAAAAAGACAAAAAAAAAAAAAAAGAAGAAGACGAAAAAGAAGAAGAAAAGAAGATGAAAAAAGAAGAGGAGAAAAGGAAAAAAAAAGAAGAGAAAAAGATGAAAAAGAAAAAAAGAAGATGAAAAAAGAAGAGGAGAAAAGGAAAAAAAAAGAAAAGAAAGAGACGAAAAAGAAGATGAAAAAAGAAAAAGAGATGAAAAAAGAAGAAAAGGAGAAAACGAAAAAAAAAGAAGACGAAAAAGGAAGAAAAGAAGAAGATGAAAAAAGCAAAACGATAAAAAAAGAAAAAGACGAACAAAGATAAGAAGAAGAGGAAAAAAAAGAAGAAAAAGAGACAAAAAGAAGAGGAAAAAGAGGAGGAAAAAGAAGCAAAGTAAAGGAAAAAAAAAGAAAAGAAGAAAAAGAAAAGGAGAAGACGAAAAAAAAGAAAAAGAAAAAAAGAAGAAGAAGACTTTGAATTTACTACATCTATAGCTCTTATTTGTTTTAATGTCGTGCATGGTCGACCGTGGTTACAAAAACCTGCACATTTATACATATACAAATTCAAAATTCTTTTAAAAATATTGGTACTTGATGGGTTGAATCAAGCTGTTTATTTATTATTAGTAAATATACTTTTCATTTAATAAAAATAATATTTTAAGGCTGAAAATGATAGAGAATTTAAAAAAAGTTAAAACTTAATAAATTTTTCTAATTAAAATTAAAAAAAATGAAACAATATTCTAAAAAATAAATTATCCATAGAAAATGTTTTTTTCTTAAGACAATAGTGTCCTTAATATATCTTATATCTTAAAGCAATTAAAAGCTATTCTAATAAAATAATATAGTTTTATTGCATTTTTTATTTTACAATTCATAGCGAATTTTCGCTAAATGCTGTTTCTGTTTGATAAAAGCAAATTGATGATTTAAATTCTCCAAGGATTCTTGCTTCTAACTAATATAAATACGAAGAAGCTGGAATTTTAATTTCTCAAAATTTTAGAAAATTATGTAAATAGTGGTAACGGATGCAGAAAAAAAATTTCCAGGACTTTCAAAAAAATGAATTTCGGAAATAATTTAATTCATTTGTTAATAAGACATTTCAATAAAATCCAACAATTATTTGATTTTTGTAAGAATTTCCAAAATAATGTTTTTTTAAAGCCCAAAAAGATGCTAAAAATACTATGTTCATCTTTGATCAAACCGCTGACGCAAGAAAAACAAGATTCTTAATTAAAATATCGAAAATGCTGAGAAGTATTAAAAGATTTAATAAAATAATAACAAAAATGCTTTGTTAATAACATAAATATTTTGACGATAAGAATTTGTTTCTATTAAATTTTGTCGTCAAATTTCTCGAAATTTCATAAAATTATGTAACTAGTTTTAACAGATGTAATATATATATATATATATAAAAAGTGTATATAAATATAAATAAATATATATATGTATAATTATTTATATATTATATGCGGGGTACTTATTAGAAAGCGCTCAATATCAGAGATAGAGCTAACATTTTGTTGGATAGATGTGAGTTTGTGACCCTGACGATCGCTAAAGCGTGAAACCCAGGGTCACAAACTCACATCTATCCAATCATATATATATATATATATATATATATATATATATATATATATATATATATTTACCAATACTTTCTAAAAAAAATGATTTCCAAAATTCTATTCAGTTGTGAATAATTTCCTTAAAAATTTTAAGAATCCAACTATTATATGATTTTTGTAAGAATTTCCAAAACAATGTGTTTTTAAAGTTCCAAAATTTGAGTTAAAAATTTTAAAATAGAAGTACCGAATTTTTGAGATTTATCGCCCAAATTCAAATCAACTGATAAACTTTATCAGTAAATACACTTTAGTAAACTTGATAATTAAGTTGACATCAAAAAATGAACCCTAAAATCTTCTGTTTCATATTCATAAATTTATCCCATCAATTTTATCCTTTCAGTACGGAAGGAAACCAAGCACATTCAGAGCATTTTGTTTTCATAGTTGGAAAGAAACTCCATCTAAATGCATTCCAATTGAATGAACCTATTCCATTGTACATGATACAGTATTAAAAGAGAATTAAATAAGTTTTTTTTCTTTGGAATCTGAACTTGGATTCTGGACGATTGTTTTCGCCTCAATTTCATGTTCTTAGTTGAAAAACTGATATATATATATATATATATATATATATATATATTGGCATTTGAAGGAAATAAATAAAACACCAAAAGTAAAATGGAAAATTATAAACAAAACTAGAACTTGTAAAACTTGGGATGACCCATGCCCTTTATGCCTACATGAAAATCTACACATTATTAAGTTTCTAAATAATAAAAATTTATTAAACAATAGACAGGAGTTATCGGTTTTTGCCGACATCATCAAATTTTCGCATTAAATAATTAGCATAAAAACAAACAAACAATAAAATAATTTTTTAAATTCCATAGTCTAAATAAATAGTTTAAATTCCCTATAAAAAAAATAAAGATAATCCTTCATGAAGTCGTCAAAAAAACAAATGTTAGCGACTTACGACAGTTTTTTTTTTAAATAAAATAAAAAAATAAAATAAATCTCCATAGACACTTAACCAGACTAGACGATGTCATCTTCCGCTTTAAATTTAGACACCCCAACCTTACCCTGACTTGACGTCTGTGAATGTAACTGAGATATTGATACAAATTATTAATCCTTACGCCCCAATTGCTCTAGCCGTTACCATAGTAATCTTAATTTCAATAATGAATTTGCTTATAAAACGCGTAAATTTCAGGAATAAGTTATTCCAGTAAAAAATTCGCTTGAAGATAGAACAGAGCTTGGTACTTTAATTCAATTTAATTCAAATAATTATACTGAAGTTTTCGGTTTTGAAACATGAGAACTCTTATGTAGCGATGGAATCATATTTTTAAATAAATAATTATATTTATGCTCTACTTTTGTATCGAGCACTATTTTTTTTTTAAAATAATAACAAAAATACTAAAGAACTTTGGATTATTTACCTAACGAGTTCTTTCCTATTTTCTATATATTTTTACACACACACACACACACATGTAAGACAGTATATGTATGGAGGGGAAATATACGCACGCATATATACACGCATGCTGACAGGAACACACCAAAATGGAAACAGATCCAAGATCACATAGGGGTCACTAAAACATTAAAAGATAAAATGCCGATAACTACTCGCTGGACCAACCTTAATTGTTTTATGACCCTTCACGCAGAACTCTTCATTGACAATTCTAGAAAGAAATTCGGATTACCAACACACAAACAGAGAATGTCTCATATCGAGAATATTTCACATTGAACATGAAGAAAAATTAATTATTTTTAATAATATGTAGAAATCTCCACTTTTACCTGAAGACGGTCGCGAGACCAGAAACACGTGTCGTAAAAATTATGTAAAACAAAGCATATTTTTCTAAATAAATCCACATTACAACCAAAAACGTTAGCGCCACCTCTCTTCTCTTTAATATATTTATATAAATATATATATATATATATATATATATATATATATATATATATATATATATATATATATATATATATATATATATATATATATATATATATATATATAAAATAAATATATATATATATATATATATATAAATATATATATATATATATATATATATATATAAATATATATATATATATATATATATATATATATATATATATATATATATATATATAATATATATATATATATATATATATATATATAATCAGTTTTTCAAAATAAACATGGCCACTCGTTTCATATTAGTGCATAAAGTCGATTCGTCGACTAAAGGCCACCTACACCGTTCGGTGTCTTGACATTTTAATCTAGCCAGCTAATTATAATCTCACATCATTGAATTAACATTTCATTTTTGTGAACACTTAGACTTGACCCATAAATATTGGCTGGAAATTTGTGAATAGAGGAAGAAGCTTCTTTTTCAACTTCCCTCAGTATGTCAGAATAAAACAACGTTATTTTTACATAGCGAGGATTTATAAGGCCCGGTGGTGTTGGTAGCAGTTAAGTTAGACACTTGAAACTTATTGCAGTAGATGATCAACCTTGGCCGTTTGAATATTGCAGCCCCATCTGATCTGGTGCCTCTGCTAGATATTCAGAGATTTTTAATCAAATCGAAAGAATAATCTGCAATATTATTAATCCTGACATGGCATTTCAGCATCAGTCACATTACTACCGTCGTAACATAGCTTCCCTGTGCAAATTCTGTAAATATCTTCCATGGTAATTGCTCTGATCAACTTTCTTCTATGGTACCTAAACATATGGTTCGAGAGTATTGTCAAGCCTACATAATATAATTTTCCATTCCAGATGGCTGACACGGGCTCATACAGTTTGGAAGAGAGGCTGCTTGCAAATGTGTGGACGATTAATCCTCTTGGGGTCAGTTAAATAAACAGACACAATACTTTCTTTTTTTTGCTAAACTTCATTTTGTTTGTATTTTGTATTTTCTTGGTTGCAGATGAAAACCAGGAAATTCTCTAACATATCTGCGAAATTTTCACTTTTCAAAATTCTAGTTTACAATTATCATAAAAGGGAAAGAAAGGCGTCCGTTCAATTAAACTTACGCCTCGAGTATATAGCGGCCGCAATCTTAACTACATAAGATATGCGAATGGCACAGTGTCGATAGCAGACATAGAAAGTAAATTACAGGATGGTCCGAAAGTATTGTCACCCTTATATAATCTCTATCTATAAAAGGCAAGATGTGTGTGTGTGTGTGTGTAACGACTGCACGACCGCAATTTTTGACGGATTTGCACCAAAATTTACATGCACATGCTCCAAGTTAGCGGAAAGACCAAGACCGATTTTGCATTTCCCAACTCCCATCGATAGTGGAAATAATCGATTTTTTTCATGCTTCTACGGCAGTTTTCATATAGTTTTTCGGCCATTTTCTACTGGCCAGAGTGAGAGCCTATAGCTGGCTACCAGGAATAGGCAGGAAGATTCTATTAGCCAGCGTGAGAGACAACAGCTGACTGAATGTTAAATAGCATGCTAGCATGAAAAAAAAATCGGTAGCTGCATTCGTCACAAGTGGGAAAAATTTAAATCTGCATGGCACTTTACTCCAATTGGCTCATTCGCTTGCTTAAACTCAACGTTGATTCTGATTCCGCAGAACTGGGTTGGGTGTGAAAAAGTATTTGTTGTTAACATTCTTTTTTCATTCAGTTTTTCCTGTTACGAGTCCTTTTTTTAAAGCTGATCGTTTTGTGTTCATTTTGTTTAATTCTTTTTTTGTAACAGATTTAATGCTTAGTATAGAGCTTAGAAAAAATTCGCAGTATGAGATAGGCAAGAAGTAAGGCATGTAGCAACATCAGCAAGGCAAAGGGAACTCCTTTAAAGGCAAGGAAGGGCCAAAATATTTTAAGTCAAGTGATAGCGATTGCTGTATGAGTCGTACGATTTTTGAATCAAGCACGGGCAACGCCGGGCCATGCTGCATGTATATATATAAAAAGAAGTAGAGTTTCTTCAGTTCTCCGCCATGGCTGTCATTGGCTCGTCTATTGTTGAATCAGAAGACTCGTCTTTGAGCAGAGTTCTCTCAGAGGCTACTCTGTCAAAGGACAGATTGGCAAGTGAAAAAGTTATACTGAGAGGTGCCCGTGTGTGTCAGGTGTGTAAAATAGAATCCAGAATCCAGATAAAGTTTGGAAGAAATTTGACGACTGGAAAAATGCTTCTTTCAAATTCTGAAAAATTGGATAAAGATTTACCTTAATTTAAAAAGAAAAAATCTAGATGAATGTCTCGATTTTGAGTCATTATGAAAATAAGACAAGGATTTACCTTTAAGTCGTTTCAAGCAAAAGGCTAGATGAATATTTTGATTTCGAGCCATTCTGAGAATAAGTTGAGAATTTACCTTAAATTTCAGTTAAATAAACAGCCGCCGTTTTTTTAAACGCCAATTTGTTTGAAGTTTGCATTGTCTTGATTGCAGATAAAAAAAAAAAAAAACAGGAAATTCTCTAACATATCTGCGAAATTTTCACTTTTCAAAATTCTAGTTTACATTTATCATAAAAGGGAAAGAAAGGCGCCCGTTTAATTAAACTGACGCCGGTAGGATATGAATCTCTGCACTCCACTCCACCTCCCCCCCCAAAAAAAAACAACAAAAAAAAAAAAAAACAGAGAGATATAATAAATATCTATTAATTTTTACATAGGGTTATTTTTTAAGTACAGAATAGTCCGAAAATCTTATCACCCCCACATAATATAATTTTCTATTTCAGCGCTCTGTTGCGCGTATTATCAAGGGGTGGGGAGAGTTTCCCATGAACAATACCAGAATACCCATCGGTTGAAGGACGCTTTATGAGAGCCTTTGCAACAATCAACAAAGCTCAGCTTCGTAAAATATCACACAGGACAAATGCGCCGCGTCATTTCCTTGTGCCACTAAAATGATGATGTTCATACTGACCTTCTCGATATGTGACAGCGTTAATGAAAGTGAATAAAATAAATCCAGTCCATGTGCCTTGTGTTACATGTTTTTCTAGGGCCATTACTTTTTGGTAGGGGGTGACAAGACTTTCGGACCACCCTGTATAATAAAACCCTACGGTAGAATTGAGGGAAGGCTAGATAGTGATTTGATAAGCTTGGCTATGTTTGGCACAAGGTTATAAATTATGGGGCATTTCGACAACTTAACGAAATAAGCTACGTAAAGCACTAAGATGTACAAGATGGTCCGAAAGTCTTGTCATCCCTACATATATATATATATATATATATATATTTATTACAGATGTGAATAAACTGAATCCAGTAGATATGCTTTTGTATTACTGTATAACTAGTTCTCATTACATTTTGGTAAGGGGTGACAAAGCTTTCGGACCACTCTCTAGACGAACTCCTACGGCAGGTATTTTTTAATTCGCCTTACAGTTTTTAAAAAGACTATTGATGAAAGAGTAAATTTAAATTTAACCTATTATAGAGTGAGGTACGTCTGATAGAATTAGAAGTTCCACGAGGATTTATTACTGGTTACCGCCAAATGGCACAGCGTGGATAGCAAACGTAGAAAGCAAACTACAGCGTGGTCCGAAAACCTTGTTACCTTTTATATAATATAACTTTCTATTTCAACGTCCTGTGGGGTTATTATCAAGGGGGAGAGTTTCACAAGAACGATACCAGAATCCCCATCAGTTTAAGGACGTCTTTCAGGGAGCCTTTGTAACAATTAACAAAGCACAGCTTCGTAAAATATTACACAGGACATGGCGTCGCGTCATTTCCTTGTGGCACTAAAATGATGGTATTCATACAGACCTTCTCGATGTATGACAGCATCAATGAAAGTAAATGAAATGAATCCAGTCCATGTGCTTTGTATTACTGTATTACTTGTTCTATAGTTCGTATTACTTTTTGGTAGGAAGTGACAAAACTTTCGGACCACCCTGTATAATAACTCCCACGGTAGGTTTGAGAGAAGGCTATGTGGTGATTTGATAGACTTGGCTAAGTTTGGCACAAGGTTATAAGTTTAGGGGAATTTAGACACCATAACGAAATAAGCTACGTAAACTACTAAGATGTACAGGGTGGTCCGAAAGTCTTGTCATCCGTACATATATATTTTTTTATTTCAAATGGCTGACACGAAATTGATGGTGTCCATATAGACCTTCTGGATGTGTGACAGCGTCAATGAAAGTGAATAAACTGAATCCAATAAATGTACTTTGTATTACTTGTTCTTCTATTGATCGCATTACTTTTTGGTAGGGATGACAGGACGTTCGGACCACCCTGTACATGAACTCTTACGGTAGGTTATTTTTTAAAAATTCGCCTTATAGTTTTTAACAAGACAATTGATGAATGAATAAAGTAAATTTAAATTTAACCTATTATACAGTGAGGCAACTTTGACAGAATTAGAAGTCCCATGAGGAATTATTATTGGCGGCCGACAGATGGCACAGTGTTGATAGCAAACATAGAAAGCAAACTACAGCGTGGTCCGAAAGTCTTGTTACCCTTACATAATATAATTTTCTGTTTCAAAGCTCTGTGGGGTTATTATCAAGGACAGCGAGCTTCATATGAACGATACCAGAATACCCATCAGTTGAAGGGTGCCTTTGCAACAATCAACAAAGCACAGCTTCGTAAAATATCACACAAGACATGGCGCCGAATCATTTTTTTTTTCTGCTACGAAAACGATGGCTTTTATACTGATCTTCTCGATGTGTTACAGCATCAATAAAAGTGAATAAACTGAATTCACAACATGTCCTTTTGTTCTATTGTTCTCATTACTTTTTGCTATGGGGTGACAAGGCTTCCGGACCACACTGGACATACGAGAATGTTTTTTTTGGGGGAAAAGATGTTTGACAAAGCTGAACTGATTTTCGAGTGACTGATTTAGTACTTTATAACTTCACCTGATTAAGTTTATTTTATGTTGGAGCCACAACGCATGCGCAAGAACGAGAGATGCTGGGAATTTTAAATACAATTTTTTTTCAAATGTTTTTTGGGTATATAATATAACCAGTTAGATTTTGAATCATTAAAAGATTATATGAACAGAAAATAAGTACAGTAGAATAATCCCTCGTATTCGGAATCCCACATATCCGGACATGATTTTGATGTATATATTTGAACTATTTGGGTAATATGTAACTGATTTGAAATTTCTATTTTTCAAGAAATTTAATTTGGAAAATTGCTTATGCTTATTTCAGCCTAATGGCTTGTATTGGTGGAAAAGATGATGAGAATAAGAGGAAATTTTGGAGTTATCGCAAAAAGTGGAAATTTTAAATAGACTAGACGCTGGTGAAAGTTCATTGTAACTAATGGATACGTTTAACATAAGAAAGTCAACATTGTATGATATAAAATCATTTTTTCTGTCACAAAGACGATGGTGTTGATACAGATTATCTCGATGTCTGACAGCGTCAATGAAAGTGAATAGACTGGCTGAATCCAGTACGGTGGTTAGGATCAAAGTGTAGTATCTGCGCTTTGTGAGCTGCCGGGTCGGGTGTCTGTCGAACTCTCTGCTTGCAGAGAGGAACCCGGACGAAGCTCTGCCCAAGGGTAGGGTTTCGTTGGGGGAGGTTGACGGAACTGGCCCGCCTCGGCGGGTTTGGATGGTTATTTATTTTTGGCTGGGACTACGGGCTCAGAGATACCCACATTAAAAAGGCCTTTTGCCACATTCGATCCCCGTGGGTTGATTGATAAATACCATCTAAAAGATCAGGTTGGATGGTTATTTATTTTTGGCTGGGCCTACGGGCTCAGAGATACCCACATTAAAAGGCCTTTTGCCACATTCGATCCCCGTGGGTGGATTGATAAATACCATCTAAAAGATCAGGTTGATGGTTATTTATTTTGGCTGGGCCTACGGGCTCAGAGATACCCACATTAAAAAGGCCTTTTGCCACATTCGATCCCCGTGGGTTGATTGATAAATACCATCTAAAAGATCAGGTTGGATGGTTATTTATTTTTGGCTGGGCCTACGGGCTCAGAGATACCCACATTAAAAAGGCCTTTTGCCACATTCGATCCCCGTGGGTTGATTGATAAATACCATCTAAAAGATCAGGTTGGATGGTTATTTATTTTTGGCTGGGCCTACGGGCTCAGAGATACCCACATTAAAAAAGGCCTTTTGCCACATTCGATCCCCGTGGGTTGATTGATAAATACCATCTAAAAGATCAGGTTGGATGGTTATTTATTTTGGGCTGGGCCTACGGGCTCAGAGATACCCACATTAAAAAGGCCTTTTGCCACATTCGATCCCCGTGGGTGGATTGATAAATACCATCCAGTACACGTGATTTGTATTACTGTATTACTTGTTATTCTAATCGCATTATTTTTTGGTAGGGATGACATGACTTTCTGATCACCCTGTACATGAACGCCTGTAGGTTTTCTTTTTAAATATAGTATATGTGCTCTGTATTATTTCATTAATTGTCCTTCATTTGTTCTCATTGCTTTTAGTATTGGTGACGAGATTTTAGGAACACAACGAAGATTGGAATTAAAGTCTTATTTTACAGCTGGAATAGGTAGATAGCAACCACAAGTTCTATGCTAACCGTGTCTTCTTTCAGTTGACGCTTATGAAATTCTCTTTCGGATTATTGGTTCAAAAATATAAATCCAGTGACAATCGTTATCTTCTGTCTTCTTAATTCTTGTACTTTTTTGTCCGCCCTTCTTAATGTTCATCCTGGGTAAGACGTTAAACTACATCAGCGTCTTGGGTAAGACGATAAACAACATCCAGCAGCAAGGCCTCTGATCAGGAGGTTTTGAGGAGCGTGGAACCAACTCTTAATTGATGTTGTTCCCAGATCCACCCAGAACCGGGGTGGTAGCAACTGTTAGGTTCCCAGCTATTGGCAAATTGTTAACTATTACAAGCAATACTTTTTTTGAAAAAAATTATTACCAGCAATACAATTTTGAAGGAAAAATATTACCAGAAACAGATTTTTGACAAAAGAAAATATTACCAGTAATATAAAAAGTTGTCGGCATTAAATAACCAATTGAGGTTGATATGCCGTAAAACAAAATAAACCAAACCAATCTAAACCAAAGAATTCATATTCTATTCATACGAATCTATCCTAAAAATATTGTCGGTAAAATAACCCATTGAGGTGTTGATATTCCGTAAAACAAAATAAGCCAAACCAATCTAAACCAAAGAATACATATTCTCTTCATACGAATCTATCCTAAAAATGTTGTCGTCATTAAATAACCCATTGAGGTGTTTATATGCCGTAAAACAAAATAAGCCAAACCAATCTAAATCAAAGAGTACATATTCTATTCATACGAATCTGTCCTAAAAATATTGTCGGTATTAAATAACCCATTGAGGTGTTGATATGCCGTAAAACAAAATAAACTAAACCAATCTAAACCAAAAAATACATATTCTATTCATACGAATCTATCCTAAAATGTTGTCGGCATTAAATAACCCATTGAGGTTGATATGCCGTAAAACAAAAAATAAACCAAACCAATCTAAACCAAAAAATACATATTCTATTCATACGAATCTATCCTAAAAATGTTGTCGGCATTAAATAACCCATTGAGGTTGATATGCCGTAAAACAAAATAAACCAAACCAATCTAAACCAAAGAATACATATTCTATTCATATGAATCTATCCTAAAACTGTTGTCGGCATTAAATAAC
Source organism: Acanthosepion pharaonis (assembly GCA_903632075.3). Lineage (NCBI taxonomy): Eukaryota > Metazoa > Mollusca > Cephalopoda > Sepiida > Sepiidae > Acanthosepion > Acanthosepion pharaonis. Next base: position 1,266,177 of record CAHIKZ030000281.1, on the reverse strand, counting down.
CCATTGAGGTTGATATGCCGTAAAACAAAATAAATCGAACCAATCTAAACCAAAGAATACATATTCTATTCATATGAATCTATCCTAAAAATGTTGTCGGCATTAAATAACCCATTGAGGTTGATATGCCGTAAAACAAAATAAACCAAACCAAATCCTTCTTAGTGTTTCACCAGAGACAGGTCGAAAATTAGCCGATCGGTTGTGCTGGCATCGGTGTTACTATTGATCCCCCACCTTTTTATTGCAATGATGGAGATACTGTGGCGGGCAGGAGTTTTCCGAGATTGGACACCAAGCATTTTTTTATTCTGTTGTGATCTGCCCGAAGACAGATACAACTGAGAGACGAAATGTATTCTATCCACCCGAGGGCAGACACTAAAATTTGATCCCATCCCGGTGACCACGGTGTGAAAAAAATACTTACTTGAAATGCACTGGCTATTTGATCATAGAATGTCGAATGTTTTTTCATAAGGAAACGGCTAATATTACCATTAGCATCAGAGATAAAGAGGACAGATACTACACTTTCATTCCAGTTCCATGCCCAGGGTATGAAGAAAAGATTAACTCGACAGACAATGGCCTTTCATTTAATAAATGCCGAATATCTCCTCATAAAGAATCGGCTAATATTACAATTAACATTAGAGATAAGGAGGACAAATTCTTGATGGTGAGGCAGAAATACGTCCCACATATACCTCCAGGAAATACCACCAACATGAAGGTAACGGCATTTGTGCCAATGTTGTCTTCTTCTAGCTAATTTTTTTACCATTATGGTGGGGGATATTCCTGGGAACACATTTGTGCACTTTCGCTTTCAGACCAGGAGACCCGGGTTCGAATCTCACCATGGTCAATTTATGAAGAAGCTGACTTCTTGATGTTAACGATCTGGAGGTGGAGGACTGTTCGATCCCAGCGTTCGACACCTTTGGACAGTGTCCGAAAACCATACCACGAGTCGGCCCAAGCTTTGTGTGTGAAATTGGATAGATACACCTTGGGAGCCCTCGGTAGTTGTGTTAGCACGAAGTCATAAGTCATCGTGCCCGAGGGTTTGAGCGTACTAGCCTTGTTCAAACTGTTGATTACGCTAGATAACGCGTTCTCTCCTAGAAACCGTAACTAGGGCCCGTACAGCATAGTTGCAGGGGGGGGGGGCACAAACACAAATGGGCCTGAGCAGGCGTCTGCAATGGGGATTAGCTTGTTGCTCTAGCAGACTGGCATCCTTGGATACGAGTGGCTGTTTCAGTTATTTACATTTATTTCTGGTAGGTAGGTAGGTCTGGGAGGTATTTCAGTCAGTTATGCGTCATGGCGATCATGTATCTTTCGATACATGACTGACGAGGCAATTTTTTCCCGTAGTAGGTTGCCATTTCTTTCTGCGGTAGAAATGACCAGTTGCCATCTAACACAATAGAACCCGGTCTGTCCTGCTGGGGTTAGGTGGAGAAGAAGAGGATACATACCTTTCTCAAGGGTCAGTCAGTCAGTTATATGCCATGCGTGATACACGCTTAGGCATATCGATACTTGACTGACGAGGCAAATGTTATTTTTTATCCCACAGTAGGTTGCCATTTTTTTCTTTCTGCGTAGACCAGTTGTATTCAAGGCTATAGAACCCAGTCTGTACTGCTATTTACCCATGTCTGGAGGAAGAAGAAGAGGATTCACACCTTTCCCAAGGGTATTAGCACGTAAGTGAATGTAATGGTTTCGACTAGAATTCGAACTCGGCTCTCTGACTCCTCAATCCGAGCCGCTATCCATTACCCCACTCTTCATATTGCTATTACAATTAAAACCAGTAAAATTTTGGATAACTTTCTACAACTTTGCAATTTTTTTTTCTGTACAAGGCCCGGGTGTCAATCAAGGTAGAGGCTTACAGCAAAAACATTTTTAAGAGGATAGCTAGGGAAGATATCAGTTAACCCTAGACTTGAACAGGTTAAGATTGTAGTGATCGAGGAAAAAAGCAATGGTTAGCGAGAAGAAGGTGTTCGTGGAATTTACTTCTCACTGATGTAAGTGGCATGGCGGTTCCTAACGGTGAATGTTAGAATTGGCGGAGCCAAGAAAGGCAGCTCGTCCGAGCACTTTCGGTGAAACTAGCGATAGAAGAGTTAGAGGTTAGACTGTGAGAGAGAGGGAGGGAAGTTGGAAGATTGGAAAATAATATGTCGCTTACAAGGACTCCAAGACGATTTTGGATTCTATGGAGACTGGAAAATGAGGAATGGAAAAGCTCCCGCCTAAATATGATCCGTTTAAAAGTTTTGCTAAACAGTTGACACCGAAGACATGATGAATGATGAATGATGAACGGAGAGGTCGTTTGACATTTTTATCGGATACTAGCAGTAGATTCTGGCATTGCCCGGGGATATAACAGTAAGAGATAGATCAAGTATCGACCATCATAAAGACTGAAAAATAAAATTGACAAAGATTATTGTTTAAGGTTGACGGACACGCATGTCTTAATTAGTTTTTTTTTTTTTTTACGAATTGGTCAAACCCAAACTCAAACAAAAACATTGTTTTCAATCGTTATGAGTCTAGCGATTGAATAGAACTTTTCAATTTTATTATAAACAATTGTCTTGTAAATGGAATTTTTAAAGCATTCTGAATGTAAAAATAAAGAAAAAGTGTGCAAGACAATAAGAAACACTACCTGCCAAAAAGCGAAGTTTTGTTGAAATCGGTTGAAAAATGTAGGAAATCCGATCCCATATATAAACGAACACACACACACACACACACAAACAACCAGGGTTTTATAATAAGTATAACTCGATATGAGTTTTCCCCCTTTCATTCTCGAAACAGCGATGCCTCTTAATCGTGTTTTCAAATTGATTTCGTGCAAAAACAATTGTGTTTTTCCAATTTTTGGCGCTGTCAGAAACCCCGCAAGGTAATTTTACGTAGTCCTGTGAAGTTTTGTTGAAATCGGTTGAAAAATGTAGGAAATCCGATCCAATATATAAACGAACACACACACACAACCTGGGTTTTATAATAAGTATGATTCAATAATCAAGTATTGACTACTGACAGTTTTTTTTTCAGAATACAGACGAAACAACGAAGACAGTAAGATGCTATAAAATTAGAAGTTCCTTTTAGAAGGTATTAGCAGTAGAGCCCGGCGTTGCCCGGGGATGTAACAGTAAAGAGATAGATCAAGTATCGACCATCATAAAGACTGAAAAATAAAATTGACAAAGATTATTGTTTAAGGTTGACGGACACGCATGTCTTAATTAGATTTTTTTTTTTTTTTTTACGAATTGGTCAAACTCAAACAAAAACATTGTTTTCAATCGTTATGAGTCTACCGATTAAATAGAATTTTATTATAAACAATTGTCTTGTAAATGGAATTTTTAAAACATTCTGAATGTAAAAACAAAGAAAAAAGTGTGCAAGACAATAAGAAACACTACCTGCCAAAAAAAAGTGAAGGTTTGTTGAAATTGGTTGAAAAATGTAGGAAATCCGATCCCATATATAAACAAACACACACACGCACAAACAACCTGGGTTTTATAATAAGTATAACTCGATATGAGTTGTCACCCTTTCATTCTGGCGACAGAATCGTGTTTTATCGTGTTTTCAAATTGATTTCGTGCAAAAACAATTGTGTTTTTCCAATTTTTGGCGCTGTCAGAACCACCGCAAGGTAATTTTACGTAGTCCTGTGAAGGTTTGTTGAAATCAGTTGAAAAATGTAGTAAATACAATCCAATATATAAACGTACACACACACACACACACACAAACACACACACACACACACACACACACACAAACACACACAATCTTCGTTTTATAATAAGTAAGATTTTCTTAAATAATTACCATTAAACTGCGAGGAAAAACTTGATTTATTTGGAAAAAAAAAAGAAAGATATTAGATTAATCCGGGACATTTACCGGAAATGAAACGTCTGCATGCGGATAAAAATGCCTTGAAGAAGTTCAACAAAAAAAAGAAAAAAAAAAAATTCGCAGTAAAAACACTCTGATTGTATGTGCACACCTACATGTGTGCATGTGTGTGTGACGAAGTGTAAGTTTGTCTGACGACGTAGGCAGTAGATCTGAAAAGCTTCAAGAACACAGCTTCTTGTTGAAAGGAACATTGCTACACATAAAAAGCCACAGTCCTGACACCAAAATAGAATTAAAATTGCCTATATATATTGATGTAATGAATATGCATACACCTGGGTTCCCCTCACAGCAATATGATTGGCTGGTGTCAGCCATAAATACAGACTGATGTGGAGGTACAGGACAACGCCTATTGTCTTCGCCTATTGCCTACCAGTCCATTACGGTTACCTGCTAGATTGTCCTACCCGGTTACATTAGTGAACATCCACTTTGCTACTTCGAACAAATATATCCCTTTCCGGGACATATCAAAAAGCCTGTGTTTTCTTGCTGGAATTATTTAACTTTTACAGCGAGGAGATCCCAAGAAAACGACAAACTGTACTTGGATTTATTATCAGCGGACGCAATCTTAACATAACCAAATACGCTGGTGATACCCTGTATGCAATAAAAAAGAACTGTACAAAGCCCGAAACAAGGTAGTAAAGGAAAGCAGGAAGAAAGGACTATAGGTCAATTGCAAGAAGACAGAATATGTGGTTGTTAACAAGAACAACAGAAAATCCAAGCTACGAATTGGAGATGTCCGAATGATGCATGTACAGAAATTTAACTATTTGGAATGTTTTTCGTTTTTAAAATTATGTTCACCCTGTACCGGGCCCAAGAGCCAATCGGGGTAGAGAGTTACAGAATAAGACAAACCGTTTATGGGGATATGTGCGGAAGATAGTGGCCGATGTTAGGCTTGAACAGGTTATTACTGTAGGGATAGGGGAAATTACCTTCTTGGGAATTGTTCCACAAAGCAGCGGTTCTTTGGACGAAGCTGTCCGAGTGGAAGTTAATCTCACCAAAATAATACGAATGGAATGAGGTGAAATGATTTGTTAAAAAAAAAATATTTGAATTTTGAAAATCTGTGACTGACGATCCGCTCTCAAATATGTTATGCTAATGAATATATTCTTCTATTAATTGTCCCGAACTTTGGTTGATTTGGTTTTTTATGGTTTATCGATCTTTTGCAGATTATTTAAAGCCAGAAAAATATTACATTCTTGGACATTTTTGAGATAATAATGGTTTATTGAAACAAGTTCTGCTAATTAACCCATAGCTGGAGGGAAAAGAGGTGGACTCGTTCTTTCACCAAGGCTATGTGCTCGTAAGTCAATATAACAAACCCGACTAGAATTGGAAGTCGCACCTCCAAGCTTACAGCATATAGTATTGACAGGCAGTCACCATCACGGTATTGACAAGGCTCGGCGTTGCTTAACTTCTGTGATCGTACGAGAACCGGGGTTTCAACGTAATATAGTCGTAAGCCAAGTGCTTCTAAAACCTTGCTCCTGCAGCGTAGAGAAATATTTTACAAGTATTTTATATAAAATATAATTTATCTGTCTATATTTCTGAGATGAGGTATTATGGACATTGTTTACATTATTTGGACTATTGTCCTCATCTATTTATTACAACGTTTCGGCCGTTGTACGCTCTGGCCTTCTTCAGGTGGTTGGAATGTCGAACTAACCCCTTTATTTCGCTCACTGGGGTAGACTGTTCTCAAGGACACATGGCACAGAGGTGTTGGTTCGATCCAGAGACAGGACCCAAAGGGGGTGAGTTCAATACCCGGTTAAGGCAGTGGAGAACTTTCAGAGGGAAATTAACAGGAGTTAACTGATAATTGACATCCATTAAACATGGCACCTGGAACTAGAAGAGTCTACCCTAGTGAGCGAAATAAAGGGTTCAGTTCGACATTCCAACCACCTGACATTTCTTTACGCTGTATAGATGGTGGGAGTTGAAACTGAGATACTGCCCGGTAAGTGTCGGTTTACGGTATACGGATATCTTGAACCCATGCTTTCCTCGAGATATTAAAACATCCAGGAATGGGAGTGTGTTGTTACTTTCTTTCTCCATCGTGAAGTGTATCGAAGTTCTTATTGAGTTCGCATGGTCCAGTAGAAACTGAACCTGGTGTGGCCAGAGTATGAAGGTGTCATCTACGAACCTTAACCATAGAGTTGACTTTAGAGATATAAATTCTAATGCCATTTCCTCAAAGTATTCCATGTATATATTCGCCATTGCTGGTGATAATGGCGAGCCCATTGCTAAGCCCTCATCCTGCCGATATATGTGTGATCCCATTCCGAAGTGTGTTGTTTGTGTACCGAAAGTCAACATCTCCAGAAGATTATCTATTGGAATACTGGTCAATCTGTCTCTGACTACTGAGAGTTTCTCCTCCGTGGGTACCTTGGTGAACAAACTCACCACGTACAAGCTCACCATCTGATTGGTTAGTAATAAGAAGTGCCAGAGGAAAGCGATAATAGCAACGAAAATTGAAATATGACATCTGGTAAAAAATGATTGCTGATGAGATTAGGTTTATAATGTCCTCAAGGACACATGGCAAAATGGATAAAGGCGTTAGTTAGATCCAGTGACAGGACCCCAAAAATGCCCGGTTAAGACAGTGGAGAACTTGGAGAGGGAAATCAGCAGGAGATAACTGATAACTGACATCCATTAAACATGGCACATGGAACTAGAACAGTCTACTCCAGTGAGCGAAAGAAAGGGTTCAGTTCAACATTCCAACCACCTGAAGAAGGTCGGAGCGTACAACGGCCGAAACGTTGTAATAAATATGGCGACAAATATGAGGACAATAGTCCGAGTAATGTAAATAATGAAAGTATAATTTAGCTGTTAATTTGGATTGACTAAATGTTTCACGTACCATCTTTTGCTCAATGATGAATATTTTTTGGAATTTTAAAAGGTTTTTTTTTTTTTAAATTTTTTTTTTATTATTATTGCTCGTGACATTAATCTGTGAATTAATTCTAGGGAAAAGGTTCAAAATAGAAACATGGAGTAAACATTAACTTACGGAAACGAACATCCATCAGCATTTAACACACCTATCCTTTGTTTGATATTTTGTCTTTTCGTTTGTTTTTGTAACGCAGAAAAAGCCATTTTCAGAGAAAAGATGGTCATTAGTGAGGGTTTTTTGAGGGGGTTTGTTTTACGGTATATCAACCCCAATGGGCCACCCAATGCCGACAAGATATTTATTGCTGGTGATATTTTTTTTCAAAAAGTATTTCTGGTAATATTTTTAAAAAAATGCATTGCTGGTAGTAATTTTTTACAAAAATGTATTGCTGGTATTAAAACCCATTTTTACACGTTTTGACCACAGTTTGGGGCCAACTATTCTCCCACTGCCGGGATTCTAAAAGGCGAGACCATCCCCGCCAAGGCGAACCCGGGAACACGAGAAATCAAGAGGTGGCTGCACGCCTGTCAAAAGCCCCGATCAGAGGCTTCGCTGTCGGATGTAGGTCTTACCCAGGACGCGGATGCAATTTATTGTCTTACCCAGGACGCGGATGCAGTTTATCGTCATACGCAGGACGCGGATGCAATTTATTGTCTTACCCAGGACGCGGATGCAGTTTATGATCATACCCATGACGGCATTAGTAAGGGAAAAAACTTATTTATTATGAGAGAGAAAAAACAAAAAAAAAACAAAAAACAAAAACAAACGATTTATTCTCTAATAAACCTTATACGCTGTAATCTTCACAGATTTTGCATGGAACGATGCACTTGATATCATACGAGGTTTCCGTTACGCAATAACCCGATCACATCTCTCTTTGTGTTTACGGCCATATCACGTTGAAACACCGATTCCTGTACGCAACGTCGAGCCTGGTCAGTACCTAGATGAATGAACACTTTGGATTAACAGGTGCACTTAGCTTGTGTGTGCGAGTGATGGCCTTGCCACTTTGAAACACCAGTTACCGTACGATGACAGAAGTTAAGCAATGTCGATCCTGGTCAGTACCTAGATGAAGGAACGCTTGGGATTAACGGGGGCACGAAGCTTGTGTGCGCGAGTGACGGCAATATCAGGTTGAAAAAGCAAGTCCACTTCAAAATTCTCATAATCATTTTTTTCTGTCTTGAAATAATCTGCAAAGATTTGATAGGCCGTAAAAACAATTAATCAATAAAAAAAAACCCTCTTTGATCATTCTTTTATTTTCTATAACATGGCATACGGAAACTATATTAACACAAATTCTTTATAAAAAATCGGTATTTCATATATACACACACACACACATATGTGTGTGTGTGTGTGTGTGTGTGTGTGTGTGTTTGTGTTAGGGTTAGAGTGTTCTCAATATAATTCTCTTCTTCACTAATGTATTCAGGGCTAGATATCCTAAAGGCTCTAAGGTCAAATCCTATAATTATTCCAGATTTCATTCTCCGATTGTGGTGGAAATAGAAATCGATAAGGTCATTTTTGTTAGTGGGTTTTCGGTAAACTTTGAAATCTAATTTATTATAGTTACGTATAATTAGGATATCGAGGAAAGTTAGAGAGTTATTTGCTTCACATTCATGGGAAAATTCGATGGTTGGTTCAACCTTATCGAGTTTAGCTATTATGTTTAAAAGGTTATTATCTTGGAGATAAAATAAGGAGACATCATCAATGTATCTAAGGTAAGTGGAGCTGTTAGGTATGATATGTTCAAATGTGGTGGATTCCAAGAATTCTAGAAAGAAGAAACGCGAGAACCGCACTGGCAGGCGACCTCATGGGCAAACCGAATTTTTGTTTGTAGTATATGTTTTCGAAAGAAAAATTCCCACCACAACCGGAGAATAAAATCTGGAATAATTAAAGGATTTTATCTTAGAGCCATTAGGATATGTAACCCTGAATACATTAATGAAGAAGACGATTATATTGAGAACACCTTAAATATGCCCCCGAAAAAAGAAAAATTCGGTCGAGCACTTTAGAGTGAAGGCGCGAATTTACAAACAGAGAAGGCTACTGCTGATAATGCAAAGCTCTTCTATGAATCGAGCACTCTGAGTCACTGGCGTGTTTATTCAATACGTAAAATACGTAAAAATTAACTTTCCTCTTTGATGACAAATCAGTCCGGTTTCGATCCTGGCTTGAGGCAATCGGATGTCTAGCGTTGTGATACAGCCAAACAAACTGTCTGTGGATGCCAATATATATATATATATATATAACTATTTAATATTTTGTCTTACAGTTTCCTCAATAGTGTTCCATATATATGTATTTATTATTTTAATTTCAAGAGTAAGTTGAAACAAAGTTTAAGCAAAATGCTTTTTTTTTATCTTGAGACTCAGTTATAAATACAATAAAATTTTACTTATAGACTCGAATATATTAACTCGACCAATGTTTATATATAGACGTTAAATTGGAACAATTACATTGAACCAATAGCCTCATCTACCGCAAATCTATAAATCATCCATTCGACGTCGTGTGGAATACTGCTGTCATATATGGTCTGGAGCCCCCACTATTCGACTCGAGTTCCTCGACAAAATCTAGAAACGGATATGCAAGGTCCTGATCTAGCATCTCGTCTGCAGTCACTTTTACACAGACGTGTCGTGGCTTCCCTCTGTCTTTTCTACAAGTACTTTCACGTAAACTACTACATTTGCTGGTTCTCAAACTGCATGAATTTAAGTGTGCTACTAGGTTGGCATCTCGGTCCCACGCTTTCACTGTCGAAAGGATTAAATGTAACCGTCTCTTGTACTTCAAAAGCTTTTTCTCTCGCACTTCCCGACAGTGGAACTCCCTTCCGCTTACTTGCTTCCCTGATAGCTATAATCTTCAAATATTCAAATGTAATGTCAATCGACATCATTTACTGTCTTGGTCATGATCCCCGTCCTTCTCTTTATCCTTTCCTCAAACACGGCTATTTACTCTGCTCCCACTCTCTGTAACACGTCCTACTGGCAATCACGCCTTGTTTCGGGCTGGGGGATGCTTAAAAAATTAACTCCTACTAAACTTCATCTATAGCCTCAGGTATAAACTCGTCTCAAGTTTTCTTACAGACTCAAGTATAAATCCCCAAATAATATTTATTGATTGATTCATGCACAAATATGACCAATGTTTACCTATAAGCAAGTATGAACGTGAACAAAATGTTTACCGATAGACTCAAGTATTAACCATATCATGGATTGCCGATCTTCTAAATTATAAGCTCGAGCAATATTTGCTTACAGTTTTAAGGATAAACACGGCCAATATTTAACTATAGTCTCCAGTATAAATACAATCTATATTTGCCTTTAGTCTCAAGTATAAACTGGACTAACATTTGCCTGTAGTCTCCAGTATAAACACGACTAATATTTATCTGAAATTACAAGTAGAAAGTCGAATAATATTGGCCTATCGCCTCAAGTATAAACACAGCCAATATTTACCTGTAGTCTCAAGTATAAACGCAGCCAATATTCTACCTGTAGTCTCAAGTATATACAAGGCTAATATTTGCCTGTTGTTTCAAATATACAAGCGACATATATTTGTCTATAGAATGAGGTAAAATCATGAAAAGAATTTACCCATAGCCTCAAGTATGATAAAAACAGAACGAATGTCTCCACAGTAATTTTTATGTCGTAAAAACCAGCAAATAATCTATTCATTAGCTCGAGAGAAAATTTGAAATTAGGACATTTTTATTTTCTCTTGGTTTTTACCAAGAAAATTTAAAATTAGAAAGCTTTTTTTATAACCATTTCACCCCAAGTAAGGTAAGGATGCCAGTAAAACTTAAGTGGATTATTGAGGGCGAATAAAAAATGAGGAGACTTTAGTGAGGATTAGTGAAGAGTAAGGTCAATAAAAGATCATGGTTTAACTATATAAGGAAAACAGAAGTTGTTGATTAGCATTTCACTTGAAATTTTGAAGAATGTAGATGACAAAGAAGCAAGAAATCGGAAGGAATCTCCACAGGCGAGAGAAGAAAAGATCAGAATAGAACTTACGGTTGCATCTACGTTGAAAACCGTGAGACCTTTTTGCCAATCTAGATTTTTAAATCCGTGAGGTCAAGGCACCAACAGAACAATTATCATGAAATGTTTGTAGAAAAGACAGAGGAAAGCCACGTTATAACACCGCCGGCCCGGCTCGATCCTGAATTGTGCCCACGCGGGTCAGTACTGCTGACAGCCAATTGATGGTTATCAGGTTTCCGCTACGTTCCTTCATCTGCTTCTGTCCCACGTTGTGTTCCTTGATCACAGATTAGATCAAATTTCGCCCGTACTTCAGTGCTGGATCGGGCCCTGGAAGAAATATCCTAGAAAAAGACAAAGAAAGCTTCCAGAAAATAAAAATGACATAACAGAATAACGAAGAATGTCGCCAGGTTAATTTTCAATTGTTTTATATAGTTTTTGATACAACAATATTAACCCTCCCCATTGAATTCTATCGTGACACTTCGTTTTTTTTCTTCTTCTAAAACCTTGAGCGGGTTCAATCAACAAAGAAAGAGGTCGGCGGGAAATTCTCTCGGCAGCAGATCACGTGGGGTTCAGCAGCTCCTTCGTCTGTTGCTGTCTTGTCTCGTCTACGTCTGTTGCTGTCTCTCGCTCCAACGGCTGCATGCATTTTTTCCGGCTACCACCGCACCACAATATTTATCTCAATTATTTCTCTCCAATTTTGGAGAAACGACAGTGACCTTCAAACAAGGTGGTCAGTTATTCAAAACAATACATTCTACGACAAAAAAGTTTGTTTATCCTACCTTTCTGTATCCTGGCGGCAATCGGTTACTTATTTAAAACATTAATTTATTCCAATAACAGACTTTGTTTTTATAAATTATTTCTATGCCCTTGATGTCAAAGAATCGCCTTTGTTAGAATTTTCGTGTACTTTGTGCTAGTGAGCCAACCATAATGAGCTGGATCAAGTTCACCAAGAGAAGGGTTAACCAATCAGAAAGCTCAAAATATTCAATCCGACGTGTATAAAAGCAGCTGTTTTGTTTTTTCTCCAAAACTATCTTCACTGACAACCTCTGATATCGAAGACCTGAAGAATTATTGAACAGCTGCCACTAGTGATGTTGGCGTTGTTCCATTGAACACATTACGTACTGCACTGGATTCTATATTTAAAGACTACGGCAAACATGGTCAACAGCCTTTGTTGTCTTTTTAGTATGACTGATTAAAATCATTGTCCACTTTTCACGTTTACAAAAGCATATTTCAATTTCTTAACATTGTCGATTTCACGATTCGCAACAATTACATTGTCTCTCGGCCGTGGAATATTTAATGTCTCAAGCATTACACATTCCACTCTGTGATCCTGGTTATTAGAAAGAAAAAAAAGAATCTTAAAATCTTTTTTTACCCTTCCAATTATTCAATTCCTATGCGGGATTTTCACATGAACTCTTTTAATCCTAATTTCATAGTACAAGTGTTACAAATTTGTCACAACGTTGAGAAAGTGACTGAAGTCGAGATACCAGGTCATGACCGATAATATTACAAATCATTCTTCGAACTTTGTCAAGAATCCCGAGAACCCTCTCCTTCGCTTAGATTTCTGTCGAGTTGAACTAATCAGATTATTGTCTTTCCTTTGAAATTCTTTGTTCACACCGCATTCGTGTAAACCCGACCAATATGCACATATAAAGGTAAATATATACCTAACCAATATTTAATCATAATATTTTGGTCGATTGATCTTAAGATATAGAGCCAGGTACGAACTCGGCCATGTTTTGCCTGTAGAATCAATTATAAACTAAAATAATGTTTACCTATAGCCTCAAGTATAAATTTGAACAGGGGTTACTTATAGTCTCAAGTATAAATTTGAACAGATTTTATCGATGTTTTCAGGTACAAAAACCAACGTTTATCACTAGAATCAATTATAAGCATACTAGAAATGGTTCTACTTTGGTTTGTTAGTTACGTGTCATGAATCCACTTTGATATGCGATTTACACGCCTGATATCTATTTAGCTGTTTTAGACGATGTCTGCGCCGTTTATCGCTAGAATATTATAAATAGAAAAGTTTTTAAATTTGTAATTAGATCTTTTCTGTGTTTATATACATATATATATATATATATATAAATTATATGATATTTTACTATGTAGATATCATTCAAAACAAAAAAAAATTGTACGGTGTAGATATTTAAGCCAATGTACATGCTGTTTATCATTAGATAAATAAAAAAAATGCTTTTAATATTTCAATTAAATTTTCTATATACTATATATATATATATATATATATATAGTGAAATAGAAATTGGTTTCATTTCATGTTTCATCTGTTTTTACATCTCGTTCTCTCTCCATACATACATGCACACACACACACATATATATATATATATATATATATATATATATATATAACCGGTCTGTCCTGTTTATCGCTAGATCCTTATTTATAAAAACGTTTTCATGTATCTTAATTACATTTTCTCTGTGTTATGTATTAGTTTTATTATGTAGATATCATCCTAAAATAAAATTTGTGGTGTAAATTAATAGAAACAAAACGAATAATTCCGTTAATATTTACTATGTATGTGTCTATATTTCTGTACACTATTTACATTATTCGTCTTTGACATATTGTCCTTTCAGTCTTTGTCGCCATATTTATTACAACGTTTCAGCCCTTCAGTATCTGTCTATATTTCTGAAATGAGGTATTATGACAATGGCCGTAGGACAACTAATCGACAGTCGAGAAAATAGTGTCTAGGCCTGATAAAAATCTGATGCAATCATGGATGACGCAATATTTTTTCAGGCCAAATAAATTTCATCACATACCCCGAAAAGAAATTCATATTACTGCACATTACTGCAAATGACCTAACCTGAGGATAAAATAGAAATTGATTACACCCTCTCACTCCAGTGGGTCTAAAAATGACCGTATCTTGAAAGAAAGGAATCTAAAGCAGTTGTTTCAATTAATTTTCACGAGGTTGTATTTCAGCTGATGTATTTGCTATTTATCGCTAGAATATAAGTGAAAGAATTTTTTTCCTATGTTATAATATGTTTTATTATGTAGATATCATTCTAAAAAATTGTACAGTGTAAACATTTAACCGATGTATCTTCTGTATCGCTAGAATATAAATAAAAGAACAATTAATATTTCCTTTTGTGTTATATGTTATACTGCAATTCTCCATGTATAATATGCCTTCATCCATAATACGCACACCAACATTTGGCTGAAAATGTGCAAAAATGCTTCTACTCATACATAATACGCACTTTTCGTTTGGTAATCAAAACCTATATATTGGACTTATCCAATTTCATTATGGCCAGCGTTTCATAATCTTATTAAAAATGGTCTTAAACATAGAATAATATTATTTTAACTTAGTTTTATGATAATTCTTATTTTATTTTACATTTGTAAGTATTGTTAGGTACATATGATTGTATTTGACATCCTTATGGGGTCGCAATCGACTAACGTTAGTGTCAAATTGTCGTATGTTTCTAGTGAGTAGTCATTTCGCAACTGAAATCAAACGATGAAACGGAAATTTTTTTAAACATTTTTTGATAGCTGTGCATAATACGCAATCCTAATTTTGCTTATTATTTTAAAAAAAATGCGTATTATACATGGGGAATTACAGTAATACTCTTTATTATGTTGATATTATTTTGAAATAAGATTTCTACGGTGTAGCTATTTTCCCCCTTGTAGATAACAAGTTAAATTAGCACCCTAGAATTTTATTTATAGACAATTAAAAAAAAAAAGAAAAGTTTATTTATTTGATTTTGGAGATTTCAAGCACTTATCTGCCACCTGTGTGTTTGGGAGTGTTTTTTTTTTTTTCTATTTCTCATAGAATTTTGAAAATCATTTCACCACAAGCAAAACAAGAAACCAATTAACACGTATGGGGGTTACTATGTCTGAAAGAATCCCCAAAAAAAGAAACTTATTTAGGGCGACCAAAAAAAAAAAACAGAATTTAAGAGGGTAGAAGATAACGATTGACATTGTATTTAATTTTTTGAAGATCACAAGAAGCAAACAGCAAGAAAAGATTTCCATATCGTTTATCATTCTTCTTTTATTTACCATGTCCTTTCCATTTCTTCCTATCCCTTGTTTTGTCCTTTTGCTACTTCTTCCAGAGCCTGTCCTGCCATACACATACTCAAGCACAGGTTACTCTCCCTTGTCTCTCTTTCCTTATATTCGCCTTGTGAATATCATATTCTCCAAGCCCTCCTTTCTTATTACGTGTCCCCGAAATTTCAGCTGACTCTTCCTGATGTTAAGTATAAACTTCCTCTTTGTTTGAGCCCTCATCGTTGCTCACATGCTCGGTCCATGATATCCTTAGCATCCTTCTGTAGAACTATACCTCCGTTGCCTCGACTCTCTTCTTCATCTTTGAGGAGACCGTCCAACATTCGCTGCTATAAAGGAAGACAGATATCACGTAGCAGTTAAGTACTCTTGTCTCGGTTAACAACGAAATCCTCCTGTCTCGTAATAGCTTTGCGTCTATGGCCAACCCAATATAGCTTTCAGCATGTGAACATCGATAGGTTTCATTATGTGGCCATCACGACTGCAAAAATATCCCCCCCCCGTCCATCTTGAACCTTCCCACATTTCTTGTCACTTTGCAATAACAAATTCAAAAGTATTTTGGGTAGGTTGCTTAATGAACCAATGAAAAATAGAGCTTCATTTTGAATTAAAATTTTCCGTTAGTTGATTAGTTACTAAGAGGAATTCACCCAACAGTTTAATATAAGTATTAATATAAATTCCTTAAGATTTAAATTAATATCTAAATTAATAAAATTCCAAGATGAACTAAACCACTATCATATTAAGCGTCAATTGTATGACTTTACGCCGATGGCGTTTGATTCGTTTTGACTCGTTGATTACAAGTACATCCGTTTATAGCCGGACATCATTTTGCTGGCCTGCTCCTCTTTCACGAAATAATGATAATAATAACTGACATCTGGGTTTCGAAATCTGTCCATATTTCTGAGATGAGGTATTATGTACACTATTTACATTATTCAGACTATTGTCCTCATCTTTGTCGCCATATTTATTACAACGTTTCGGCCCTTCAGTATCTGTCTATATTTCTGAGATGAGGTATTATGTACACTATTTTGTGTATAATGTACACTATTATTCGGACTATTGTCCTCATCTTTGTCGCCATATTTTTTATTAAAAACATTCCGGCCGTTGTACGCTCCGGCCTGCTTCAGATGGTTGGAATGTCGAACTGAACCCTTTATTTCGCTCACTGAGGTAGACTGTTCTAGTTCCACGTGCCATGTTTAATGGATGTCAGGTATCAGTTATCTCCTGTTAATTTCCCTCTCCAAGTTTTCCACTACCTTAACCGGGTATTGAACTCACACTCTTTGGGTCCTGTCACTGGATCTAACTAATGCCTCTATCCACTGTGCCATGTGTTCAGTCTACCCCAGTGAGCGAAATAAAGGGTTCAGTTCGACATTCCAACCACCTGAAGAAGACTGGAGCGTACAATGGCCGAAACGTTGTAATATGGCAACGAAGATGAGGACAATATTCGGAAGTGGAGGTAACAGGATCTCAGCCGTCGTCCTAAAGAATGTGCTCCCGAACTGACTCCAGTTTTCTCCAAAATCTTCCTTCCTTCCAGCTTCTTGGCAGTCTTCCTCTGTAGTTCCTGACCTTATGAATTGTGGAGAATCTTCTGAACCCTCTAACTATCGCCCTATTAGTCTCTTACAGCAAAGTATTCTAGGCTTTAATCAATGCTGGCGTGGTTATGGATCTTACCTCTCACGACCTACTCTGTGATAAACAATATGGGTTCCGCTTTGCCCAGTCTACCGCTGATGTGCTACGGCCATCACTGAATATCAAGATCTTTAGAGTAAAACATTTGTAATGCATTTTTATAGTAAATCATTTAAAATTCTTTTCTACAGTAAATAATTTTCAGTTCATTTCTATATTAAATCAAATGCATTTTTATGGTAAATCTTTGGCAACGCATATTTATAGTAAATCTTTTACACTGCGTTTTTATAGCAAATCATTTACAATGCATTTATATAGTAAATCATTTGCAATACAATTTTAGAGTAAATCATTTAAAATGCATTTTTAGTAGTAAATCTTTGCAATGCATTTTAGTAGTAAATCATTTGCAATGCATTTTTATAGTAAATCTTTGTAATGCATTTTAGTAGTAAATCATTTGCAATGGATTTTTGTAGTAAATCATTTGCAATGGATTTTTGTAGTAAATCATTTGCAATGGATTTTTGTAGTAAATCATTTGCAATGGATTTTTGTAGTAAATCATTTGCAATGGATTTTTATACTAAATCATTTAAAATGCATTTTTATACTAAATCATTTAAAATGCATTTTTAGTAGTAAATCTTTGCAATGCATTTTAGTAGTAAATCATTTGCAATGGATTTTTATAGTAAATCATTTAAAATGCATTTTTATTGTAAATCTTTGCAATGCATTTTAGTAGTAAATCATTTGCAATGCATTTTAGTAGTAAATCATTTGCAATGGATTTTTATAGTAAATCATTTAAAATGCATTTTTATTGTAAATCTTTGCAATGCATTTTAGTAGTAAATCATTTGCAATGCATTTTTATAGTAAATCATTTAAAATGCATTTTTATTGTAAATCTTTGCAATGCATTTTAGTAGTAAATCATTTGCAATGCATTTTAGTAGTAAATCATTTGCAATGGATTTTTATAGTAAATCATTTTCAGTGTCACCAGTTCAGTCCTTTCCAGCCCAAATCCGCCATTCTACATCCAAAGGGTTGAATCACCGTAATCCCCTAATAGCAGACTTAATGTGTTATTTAATGCCGACAATTTCTTTTATTGCTGTTAATATTTTTTTCCAAAAATGTATTGCTAGTAATATTATTTTTAACAATTTTCTTTTAAAAATGTATTGCTGGCAATAATTTTTTCTTCACAAAAGCATTGTTAGTAATAATTTTTCCTTCAAAAATGGATTCCTGGTAATAATTTTTCCTTCAAAAATGAATTGCTGGTAATAATTCTTCCTTCAAAATTGTATTTCCAATAATAATATTTCCTTCAAAACTATATTCCTGGTAATAACTGTTTATTCAAAAATGTATTGCTGGTAATATTTTTTCTTCCAAAATGTATAGCTGGTAATATTTTTTATTCAACAATGTATTGCTATTAATAATTCTTCCTTCATAAAATATTGCTGTTAATTTTTTTTTCTCGAAAATATATTTCTGGTAATAATATTCCCCTCAAACATATATTGCTGGTATTAAGACCTCTTGTTACATCTCCATAGCGTTTTGATCCCAGTCTGGAGGTCAGGTATTTGGCCAGAGCTGGGCACTAACAGTTTTCAAAAAGTATTGCTGGTAATAGTTAACTATTTACCCATAGCTGGGATCCTAACAGGTGCTACCACCCCTGGTCAGGTTGGACCTGGGAACACCAGCAATTAAAAGGTGGTCTCATATTCCTTGAACCACCAAACAGTGACCTTGCTGTTGGGTGTAGTTTAACGTCTTACCCAGGATGCACAGAGGCTCTTGGGATTTTTATTGTGTGATCTATAGTAAAGAAAATTGTGGGCATGCTATAGAAATCAGCGAAGACTTGCTACCACTTGATATATTAATATCTTCATAAGGCTCTGGGTTTCAAGTGATGATAATATTAAATTTCAAAGAAATGATTACCAACCATACATTTTTTTTTCTGTATTACTGGTTTGCATCAATTTATTCCAGAATGTTCTCATTTACCTTTGAGAAGTTTGGCTGTAGGCTAGAACAGTTCCAAAGACCATTCAGCCTCAAGTCTCAGATATTGTTCCATGAAAATGTGATTTTGCTAGGAATTTTTGCATTAAAAAAAAAAAAAATTCTTAATAAATTCTCCCCTATCAGTTTTTCAAATAATGAAATTTCTTAAATTTCGTCAAGCTGATTAGCCGCAGAAGAAATTCTTCCAAATTGAAAGTTGGAATTTGATTAAAGTCCTCGTGATCCGTCATTTTGATTGGCTATCAAGTGAAGTCATTGATCAACCAATCCGAAGAAAGATGACATTTGTTGATTATTTGTGATGGTTACGTTGACTCAATCTTTCAAACAAACAAACAAACAAACAAAAAAAAAAAAAAAAGCAAAGAAAAGAGAAAAAAAAGCAAAGAAAAAAGTAGCCATTCAATTTTAGTTCCAAGTTGCCTGAAGACTATTCTTCTCAAATTATTTATTTTCAGTGGACGTCTCTTTAAATATTCTTCGTTGCACCGTTCCAGCTGAACCATTACGCATTCTCAGCTGACATCGAGTGCAAAGACTATATTTAATTCATTGCTCGATCAGCCACTGTTTTTAAAGAATAAAGTCTCGCTTCCGACTCTTGAGTCTGAACATAGATCGCCAGTGAGCAAACACAGGCGATCCTATTATTGAATTAAGTAGACCACGTGACCATAGAGGAAATGCATATATGTAGGAAGTAGCTTTCGAATAATGATCGTCATTTCTGTTCTATCCTCTATTACTATTCTGATCGCCATTTCTTCTCTATCCTCTACTGCTATTTGGAACACTATTTCTACCCTATCTTATACGGTCCTCTATTCTCTACACTATTCATTATGCTATTTTTCTATTCGAATCACTACACGGGGATTACTTTTCAAGCGAGTATTATCAAGCAAGCACTATTAGTGCGAGATTATCCGAAGGCGTCCAACACCAGTATTGTTCAACGGCGTGCTATAGTTGTATCTGCGATTACTAAGTCTCTACTACAACGAGCATTACGAAAGTGACAACGTGAATTCGTTGGCATCAGAAAAGCTACAAAGAAAACTGCTCCTCTGTGGAGTTTGAGACTATTTTTTCTCCTGCACCTATCTTATCTCAATCTATAAAAGGCAGGATGTGTGTGTGTGTGTGTGTGTGTGTGTGTGTGTGTGTGTGTGTAACGAATGCACGGCCAAAATTTTCGACGGATTTGCAGCAAAATTTACATGAACAGGCTCCAAGTTAGTGGAAAGGCCAAGACCGACATTGCATTTCCCAACTCCCATCGATAGTGGAAATAATCGATTTTTTCATGCTTCTACGGCAGTTTTCATATAGTTTGCGGCCATTTTCTACTGGCCAGGGTGAGAGCCAATAGCTGGCTGCCACGAATAGGCAGGAAGATTCTACTGGCCAGCGTGAGAGCCAACAGCAGACTGACACGAATGTTAACTAGCATGCTAGCATGCAAAAAAAAATCGATAGCTGCATTCGTCACAAGTGGGAAAAATTCAAATCTGCATGGCACTACTCCAATTGGCTCATTCGCTTGCTTAAACTCAACGTTGATTCTGATTCCGTAGAACTGGGTTGGGTGTGAAAAGTATTTGTTGTTAACATTCTTTTTTTATTCGGTTTTTCCAGTTACGAGTCCTTTTTTAAAGCTGATCGTTTTGTGTTCATTTTGTTTAGTTCTTTTTTCGTAACAGATTTAATGTTTAGTATAGAGCTTAGAAAAAAATTCGTAGTGTGAGATAGGCAAGAATTAAGGCATGTAACAACATCAGCACGGCAAAGGGCACTCCTTTAAAGGCAAGGAAGGGAAAAAATTACTGCTAGTATAAAGTCTACGATTTGTCAGTGCTTTGAATATGGCTGCCACTCATGTTCCGCAGAAAGATGACATTATTTGCTGATTATTTGTGACGGTTGCAATGGCTCAAAAAGTAGTCATTCAATTCTAGTCCAATTTTTCTTGCCTGAAGACTTCTCAAATAATTTATTTTCAGTGGACTTCTTTTTAAATATTCTTCGTTGCAACGTGCTGACTCGTTACGCATTTTCAACAGACATGGAGTGGAAAGACTACATTTAATTTATTGCTCAGTCAGCTACAGTTATATAAGAATAAAGTGTCGCTTCTGACATTTGAGGGTGAACATAGATCGCCAGTGAGCAAACGACAGGCGATCCTATTATTGAATTAAGTTGTCCACGTGACCATAGAGGAAATAGCTTTCGACTAATGATCGTCCTTTCTATTCTATCCTCTATTACTGTTCGGACCGCTATTTCTACTCTATCCTACACGGATCGTTATTTCTAGTCTATCCTCTATTACTATACGGACCGCTATTCTTTAGTCAATTCACTATACTATTTCTCTATGTGAATCACTATACGGATTACTATTGGAGTGAGTATAATCGAGCAAGTACTATTAGTGCGAGTGATATTCAAAGGCGTCTGACACCAGTATTGTTCAACGGCGTTACTACAGTTATATCTGGGATTATAAAGTCTTCACTATAACGAGCATTACAAAAGTGAAAACGTATATTCGTTGAAATTACCAACGAGTGTTCATTGACATCACAAAAGCTACAAAGAAAGCTAGTCCCCTGTAGAGTGTGAGATTATTTTGATCCCCAGCAAACTGTCTTACATATCTATAAGTCTACTATACGCCAATGCTTTGAATATGACTGCCACATATGGTACGGTGTTCTTGTTGCAAATTTAAAGATTCTTGATAAAATCCAAATTAGAATCAGCAATATTATTGGTCCTGGCCGGGCATCACGGCTTCAGTCACTTTCCAGCCACTGTAATATAGCTTCCCTGTACCTATCATGGTAACTCTTCAGACGAACTATTTGCTTTGGTAACTAGACTTTACATACTTACGCGCAGTACTAGATTGGCGGTAAGGTCTCACTAGTTCACAGTCGAATTAGCCAAAGGTAGTCCTAAGTTCTCTGCTAATAGTTACTTTCTCGCGCTTCTCGTTTGTGTGACTCTTTCGGCTCGATGTTTTCCAGCCAGAACTGATCTTCAGAAATTTAAAATCAATGTCAATCGTTTTCTATCTGGTGGTTGAGATAAGGACACGTGGGTCACGCCACGGCCGCTTAGTGATGTCACTTCGTAGGGAGATGAAAGTGGTTGGTTAGTCAGCTTCCAGGAGCAAACCGAACAGTTCTACCCGGGGCTGAGGATAAATCTGCTTCCCCAAGCCACATGGTACGGTTTACAAGCCTATGGCATTGCTTTTTATGGAAATGTACCTCCACCTCAATTTTGGGGAAAAAAAGCACGGGACTTGCCGTTTCCTGTCTTAGGAATATGAACGCTATTACGACATAATTCCGGCCCACTCGAAATTGGAATACTAAATATGGCTCCTCCCGAAACTCTCCGGCAACGCCAGTTCTCACTGAAAATTATTATATCTAAAACTGCCTTTTCATTCTATCCACACTGCTTGTTGTTGTATATAAGTGTTATAATTTATCTGCCTTTTCGTTCTATCCACACTGCTTGTTGTTGTATATAAGTGTTATAATTTCTCTACGTGAATAGCATAAATGTATATATAATTTTGTGTATGACTTAACAGTGTAAGAGTATCTCTGAGAACAAAGCGTGTTTGTCATTTCTTTTCTTTCAGCTCTTCCGTTCCGTCCATGAAATAAGGTGTCATTATATAATGGATATAGAAATGACCGTACTAGGGGAAATGTTAATGGGATAATAAACCTTTCTTCATTAACACACCCATTATCTAGTGACCCCGGCGTTATACGATATCATTAGCACTTCCATTAACTGGTGAGCACAACGCGATATGAACACATCAGCTAATATGAAATGTTCATTTCTTTCATAAAACCCCATTATCTGGCAATATTCCCGACGTGACCCAATTCTATTAGTACTTCCGTTATTAGTAAATTAAAATTTCTTGGATAAATTGTTTTTATATTGACTATGAAAAAAGTTACACTGAAAGATTATGTAACATCAATAATAATCATAATAATAATAATTTTAATTCTTCTATGTGACGTGTCCCTTCAGACGTGGGTGACCATGGCTCTTCACTATTTACTGTCCTCTGTAACCTTTAGTACATTTTGTTTTTTATGTTATCTCTCCTAATCCCTGTGTTGTCGAGCGATTACATAAGCTCGTTAGGCAGGTTATGTGCCATTTTCCTCTCTCTCTCTCGTCTACCAATTGTCTCATTCTGAAGTTAATTGTCCATTTTTTCTAAAACGCCATCGTTATTTCCGCCTAAAACCTGAATATTGGGGAAATCCCATTAGAGAGAGAAAGAGAGAAAAAAAAATCTCGCGCTTCAATACGCATTCCGGCAGACGAAACTAAATATACTGTTCAAAAATAAAGGGATCATCCCTTTAAATCTGGGCATCCACCAGGAATAACTTTTAAAGTAATAAAAAAAAATATGTGGGAATGATAAATAAAGAATAAAGTTCATTACTGTAGGAATTGCTTTATTTGCGTTTCGGATTCAAAACCGAGAAGTTATGACATTCTGAGAATCTAAAAACGAGAGAATTGCACTTAATAACACAGTATTTAAATTGCTTGATCGACATGACCTTCTCTGACAATGGACAAGTGATATTGTTTTATGGGGATATACTAATTAGGCAGCATATTGAAATATGTCGATTGAAAGGTTTGGTTTGTTTTACGGCATATCAACCACAATCGTTTATTTAATGCCAACAAGATTTTTAGGATAGGTTCGTAAGAATAGAATATATATTCTTTGTAAGAAATCAGTTTGTAGATCAGGGTTTGGATTTATTTTGTTTTACGGTATATCAACCTCAATGAGTTATTTAATGTCAAGGTATTTAGGATAAATTCGTATGAATAGAATATGCTTCCTTTGTAAGAAATACATTTGTGGTTTGGGTTTATTTTGTTTTACGGCTTATCAACCTCAATGGGTTATTTAATGCCGACAAGATTTTTATTGTTGGTAATAATTTCTTTCAAAAATGTATTGCTGGTAATATATTTTTTCCAACAATGTATTGCTGGTAATATTTGTTTTTCCAAAAATGTATTAGTGGTATTTTTTTTCAAAAATGTATTACTGGTATTTTTTGCCAAAAATGTATAGCTGGCAATTTTTTTTCAAAAGTATTGCTGGTATTAATGCCAATTTTTATACTTACGTGGTATTTTGATCACTTTGGTGGTGTGGGGGTACTATTTGCCTATAGCTAGGATCCTAACAGGTTCTACCACACCGGATCAGGGTGGACCTAGGAACATCAGAAAACGCTCTTCAAAACGTCCTCATCAGAGGCCTTGCTGTTGGGTGTAGTTTATTATCTTACCCAGGATGGTCGATTGAAAGAACATGAAATTCTAAGAAAAGACAAGGTAAAGCTCGAGAGAGATGCGATTGCGTAGGTAATATGTATATTTGTTTACCATTGGTAAGTAAGAAATCATAGGAAACAAACCCTATTCCTAACACAATTACATATCTAGAAACATTAAAATACGCTTTTAGTAACACTTATTTCAATTTTCAAACATTTTCTTGAATTTCATTGGTTGTTAAATAAAAAATAAGCTTCGAGAAATTTCCATAATAAAACAGTCAAAATTTCTGCAAAAATAGGCTCAACTGACATAAAAATATATGTATATATTTCTCAAATTCATTCCTAAAAAAAAATGTTTAAGAAACCCTATTTGCTAAAAAAAAAAAAAAAAAAAAAAAACATACAACATTCGCCCACGTATTTTTCAGAAAATTCGCAACAGCGATCAAAAGCTCGTTGAGCCGATTTTTGTTAAAAAAACTATAAATAGAAACAGCAAACGAATTTTCGTCGCATTTTGAGACTCACACACGCAAAGATACACACAAATTATGTGTCAAAATTGCCGCCAAAACAAACAAACTTTGTTTATGAGAGATTAGGAAAATTCATACAACAAACTTTTCACTTCTTTCATAAAAAAAATCTTTTGTCTCAAATTCAACCTTTTCAATCAAAAGGCAGACAACTTTTTAGACATTGAACATTTCTGAAACAGCAAAGAACTTTTTTCTATACCTTTGCACACATCATTATAAACAAAAGAAATTGTAAATTGAATGTATATAAAATTTAATCTGTTGTTTCAAACATGTATTTTTGTCGTGATTGAATAATATCGTTACCATTTGGCCATTTCTTATAATTTATGTTTTGTGGATATTGCATATTTTATTTGCAGTACAATCTTCTTAAATATTCACGCATCCTTCTTAGATCCACTACACTAATACCCCTTTCATACGGCCTCAAAATTCCCCTGTAAGTGGACAAAGTTTTCTTGGGGGCTTGTAACGCTCAAATCACCAGTTGTATGTGCTCAGTGAGCTTGCCAGAGCCTCTATTCATAGCCTACATTTTAAGGGCTGGATCCTCGAATTTATTGTTGCTGGTTGTGAAGGAATCTTCGTATTTGTTCAAAGCTTCAGGGCTTCAAAAATGTTGGTCCGTCACTGATCCGTTTTACATGATTTAAAAAGGAATAAATGTCATAAAACCTATTTGAAAAATGCTGAGGAATTAAAACACTATTTTTGCGCATTTAATCTGTTGTTTCAAACATGTATTTTTGTCTTGATTGAATATCACTACCATTTGGCCATTTCTTATAATTTATGTTTGCGGATATCGCCTATGTTATTTGCAGCACAATCTTAAATATTCACGCATCCTTCTTTGATGCACTACACGCTTAAACTTTATTTTCTACCCAATAGCAAACAATATTACAAATATACCATGAAGATATAACGGTACAACACACTATCTAAATAAAAAGATTCTATTGGTTAAAAACTATCAATACCATGGAAACTATTTGAACAGTCAGAGAAAGCTAAAATTGTATTTTTTTTATGCCTACTTTCGGAAGGACTCTCTGATAAAACAAACAAAAAAACACAGATTTCGACTTTTAAGAGCTGATATGCGGGTGCCTCCAAGCCGATGAAGAGACGTGGCTACATAGCTTTCACCTCCCTCCCAGCGCGTACTGAAAGAAACATGTGTCGGCAACTTCAAATGACTCAGCTACAACAACAGCAACAACAACAAAAAAAAAACAAAAAACGGTCAGTTGTCTTCGCTAACGATACAAGTCTTTTTCTCTACCAGAGCTTTTATTTTTAGTAGACCAATTATTTAAAAGTGTTTTTTTTCAACTTTAAACTCAACTAAAGCCTTATTTCAATCATGTTCTCGATGTTTTTTTTTTTTTTTTTCATTTCAATCTATTAATGTTTTGAATTCAAATGTTCGAATTTTTAATATAAGAAAGAAAAAAAAACCCGGGCGACTAAATTTGCTTCAGTTGGCCTATAATGTGTTGTCAAATGTTTATCAATATAATATTTGTAGGGAGAGGTTTACATTTAATTTTAAATGTCTTTAATTTAAGCATTTCTTAACAGGGACATTGCTATAGAGCGATTTGCAGTCTCAACCTACCATGAGTTAATTTATCGTATTTGTACCGCATAATTTTTCGATCACATTACCTGAAATTTATAACATTTGATGGGTTCATTTTGTCAAGAAGACTGGTTAAAATGTTTGTTATAGCTTTTGTCGGATTATGGTGAGAGCTGTCCTATGATAGGCCAAGTGCCAATGACAGTTTTGTGTATTTTAGGTGGACCATATAAGATTCTTAGATTATTTCAAGCTAAACCTGGCACCGGGCTCCGGCCCTGAGCTGGTAGTATCACGGCTATAACTAGCTTAGACGAGCTTTGACCAGCTTGGACAAGCTATGATCAGCTAAGACCAGCTTAGACCAGTGGCCTGAGTGAAAACACTCGTGTTACCCACGTTAAAAAGTGACCTTGTGTCACATTCTGACTCAGTGGGGCGTCAAGTAAATATCTACATCAAGCTAAACCATAAAGAAAATGGCCTAAAACAGTCTATCGGAAATCTATGATAAAAAGCTTGTTTATAGGAGCAAATGATTGAGGCATTTTTTTTTACGGCTGATCTATCTTTTTCAGGTTAGTTAAAGTCAATAAATATTTTAGATTGTAATATATTTTTTAAGATAATCAATTTTTATGATAATAAATTATATAAGTCTTACTAATTAACCATAGCTGGGGGAGAAGATGCGCATTCATACCTTTCCGAAGGGTATTCACGCGTAATTAAATATAACGAAAACAACGAGATTTGATACTCGATAATCTGATTAATAATTCTGAGCCATTATCCATTACACCACCCGCACATCCAAGCTTATACATAGTATCCTCAATCGGTCACCCATCTAGGTACTGACCAGGCGCGATGTCGCTTAACTTCGGTGATCGTATGGAAACCAGTGTTTGAATGGGAAGTGTACGTAAGCCTCACTGGGGCAAAGAATGGCTTATAAAGTTTATCACCTGCAACGGGGAACTCAGGATTGTATCTGTTGTGGCCTTGTTAGGGCCAGAAATAAAGACACAAAGAGAGAAAATAAGTTAAATATATTAACAGAAACAGTAAGAAAAACATATAGAAACGACAGTGTTATAGCAAGAATGTTCGGAGCGACTGTCAGAGCTGACTGCTGGAAACCTCCCGCTCTAAAAGGAAGTACCTGCTCCTATTTATAGCTGGTAGGGTCCATGCATGCGTGGGTAAATTACCATGATAGATAGATAGATAGATATACTGAGGCAGATAGATATAGATAAAATGCGATAGTTAGGTAGGGAGATAGATAGATAATAACAGACAGTACATAATACTTCATCTCAAAAATATAGACAGATACTGAAAAATGCGGTAATTTGGCAGTTTTTTTTAAATAGAAAATGTACTTTTTCAGCTAGAGTGAGAAAATAACGGTTTTAGATTTTATGAAGTGGAAGAGATCGAGAAATTCTTTGGGCACCATGCATCCTGATGATTTGAAAGAAATATTTATAGATATATGATTTGCTTTTTTACGGTTTATCAACCATTTGATAATTATTTAAGGCCGAAAAATATTTTAGGTTTTAAGAATAATTCTTTCTTTACATTCAAGCGATTTGGGAGAAAGAAAGAAAAACGAAGAAGAAAAAAAAAAATTATACGAAAACGGGTCATAGGCGAACACACACACACACGGCTTAAGACACGGAAATGGGGAGGAAAAAAGGTTATAATTGATAGGTAGCAGATGTCGAAAATATCTAGGTCACCTACGAACAAGCATTTGACCGATTTCCGCGTGTCCACGAAAAAAATGGAATTTTGTTATCAATGGATGTCACCAAAAGAAAAAAATCCATTGTTGAACATTGACGAAACACAGACAGTCTTCCCTGGGTGTAAGAATTAAAAAAATCCCCACACAAGAAGTTTTCACTGGCAAAACTTTTTTTTTTTTAGCAGAATAAACGTTTGCCCTGCGATAATAAAGATTTTTTGTTATCAAACCATCGGCCGAAAGGAAAATGAAATATTTTTATTTTGCTTTAGAAACGCCAGCTAGGCTAGGAAAATTCCTTTCTTAGATCATGTCCAATTAGCGATAAAATGCTTGACAAATACCACGTGTTAGAGCCGAGAGTGTCATCTCGGCCGCTCATGATAAGCGCGATTTAATTAATTTTTTTTTTTTGTTAAGCAAGGTATTTCTTTCCCAAAACAAAGCCACGGATTGTTCACGCCCGACTAAGACGTCATTGGCTAAGCGGATCACATGACGCACGAAGGAGGATGAAAGATACCCGACTAAGACGTCATTGACCAAGTAGATCACATGACGCACGAAGGAGGAGGAAAAATACCTCCAAAACCTCATTGGCCGAGAGCGGTCACGTGACGCACGAAGAAAATCAGTCGACGCCTCTATCAAAATGTAAGTGTGAGGAGCCGATACGAAGAAGTGGGAAAGTTAGTGCACGCCCCTCAGAAGCACAGTAAGAGAGTGGGAGTGAGAGGAGAGTTACCGAAAATGGAAAAGACTGAAAAATCCCTAACCAGAAATAAGAAGGGTGGATACGTATTTAGAATTATCGAAGAACCCCTAGTGCCGACAGACCCACCCTAGTTTTGACGGCGTCAATGAAAGCGAGACGCCAACCGACAGGAATCAGTTGAGCCGCGGACGGCGGGCCGAGTTCGTTCGCCCCCTAGCGGGCAGAAGAGGCCAGTTCGTTGGCTTGAGTGCAGAGTTAGTTCAGACTCTGGAGAGAAGAAGTTCGTTCGACCCAAGTTGGCGAGAAGAAGTTAGTTCGCGCACCGGCGGCGGAGATGAGTGGCCAGTAATTCAGACTCTGGAGAGAAGAAGTTTGAGTTCAACCGCGGACGCTGGCGAGAAGTTTGAACCTTGGACGACAAGCAGAGATTAACGCCCAGTGTTGAAACCGCGTCAAGATAGCTGACCAAGATTCACGCACACTTTTGGACACTTCTTCAACCAAGAACAAGTAGTTTGAAGAGCGACTTAGAATCAGACCACAGAAATAAGTTTTTCGACTTTCGTCCAGAGACACACCGAAACTCAAATTTCTTAGAGAACAGACAATTTGAAGCCTTAAAGTTTGCCTAGCGAAAGCGTCGTGCCACAATCCACAGAACGTGTCGGGAAGTAGACATAGTCCTATGTACCGAACAAATAGACATAAAAAGTTTGTTACCTTTTTCTTTGATACTTTGGACTTTGTGAGTTTTCATTTTATTTTATTTTATACAAAATTGTGTGTTATCACCCCCGTTGAACTCAGCTTGCATTACGGCCCCAACCCCTGTTTGATCTCGTCTGTCTAAGATCAATTCCCAACGTGGGTAGGCAGACTGGAGATCAGTGCAGTTACCCTGGTAACCAGGCGTTGGAAGCAGGTTTGGAACGGCGAGGCTGGTATCAATCTAACCAGATTCCTACCCGAATCACCAAAGGGTTAGAACGTCACGTTTGGAGCAGCGACACCCGGACGGAGCGGCGAGGAGCAGCGACGCCGAGAAGACGTCACAACTGGCGCCGTGGTAGATCAGGATAGAACGACACAGTCGGCGCTGCGACCGGGGACGACGTCACAACTGGTGCCGTGACCAAAGGACATCAGAGCCTGGGGCAGCCACGTGAGGTCACACTATGTGCTTGTAACTGTGACTTCTACAAGCGGTTACCCACACACCACAGTCTCTCTCTCTCTCTCTCTCTCTCTCTCCCTCTCTCTCTCTCCCTCTCTCTCTCCCTCTCTCTCTCTCTTACTCTCTCTCTCTGACTCTGGGTATTTAACGGCAGCTCTCCAAGTCCACACTGGTGGAGTCCACTTGTATAAGAAAAAGGGTGGACCCCATAACAATGTCAATGTTCAGGACAGAGTAAGAATATTATAGAAAAGGCTCACACACTAATATATCATGGTTATAATTTATTACATTAGAATCGTAATCACGACCTACAAATTCAAAAGGAAATTGAAATATAACTCTGGGTATAAAAAACAAAATTTTAGTGGGATTATATATATATATATATATATATATATATATATATATATATATATATATATATGTGTGTATGTGTGTGTGTGTGTGTGTCTTTGTGTGTACACACGCGCAAAATGTACATATATATATAATAATGGACTATCCTGTCGGTTTCGAAGTATGAGGTTCTTACAACTTGTTGATTCAGTTAGGAAAGTTTGAGCGATAATCTTAAGTGACCCGCTAATGATTTACCAATTGTGAGATGTGAGATATATTCTGAATATATATATATATATATATATATATATATATATATATATATATATATATATATTATAGTTTATAATAAGAATAATTAATATAAAATATATATTATAATTTATATATATATATATATATATGTATATATATACACGTATATATAAGCAAGTGTAAATGGATAAAATCCGACAGAATGTAGAAATTTTGAAAAACAAACAAAAATCCATAAATGTAAATAAAATGAAAAGAATTGTCGACGTCAGACGTTTCGGTTTTAATAAACCATTTTCAAGACAAATTCATTAAAATACAAATTCAGTTCAATGAAAATATGATAGAAAACGATGGACATAAAAATAAAAGTCTTTTTTTGTTTGTTTTTCAAAATTTCTACATTCTGTCGGATTTTATCCATTTACACTTGCTTATATACTGTCTACTGAAAACACAAACCTAAATTCGTTTTTTTACAACATGGAAGATTGCAGGCTTATCCGGAAATACAGGAATTTTAGAATAATCAATCACTTTTGGGAATACGTTATGAAAGCGTCGCCCATGTGACGACGGCGTGACCATGTTAAACGGAAAGCTGATCTTTTAAAAAATTTTCAGTTATCTGTTTTACTCTTGGATAAGACTTGTGTTTTTATGTCCATCGTTTTCGTCATATTGAACTGAATTTGTATTTTAATGAATTTGTCTTGAAAATGGTTTATTAAAACCGAAACGTCTGACGTCGACAATTCTTTCATTTTAACTACATTTATGGATTTTGTTTGTTTTTTCAAAATTTCTATTTTAATATATATATATATATATATATATATAGAGAAGAGAGAGAGATGCCATTATGATAGATATATCGATAGATAATCGTGAAAATAAGAAGGAATAACATCATAACGAATATTTTTTATTATCTGTTTTTATGCTCTAGAAACTAGAAACACTAATACTGAGGAAAATTGTGAATTTGTAGTCAACAGCAAATAAAATATGGATCGAAAACGGAAACAATGATATGATAAAGAATAAAGTCTATGCAGTCTTTATTGTATTATTTTTAAATAGATGTGCGCAATGAGTGTCCAGAAAAAACTAGTTAGAAAATATAAGGAGAAACAGTGGTTTTCTTACCTTGAACCTCTGATGAGCCAATACATAGAAAAGATCATGACATTTTGATTGAATCACTTTGTTTTTACTTATTTACATATAGACCTTACAACATACATACATACACACACACACACATATATATATATATATATATATATATATATATATATATATATATATATATATATATGATGTGTGGGTACGTATGTTGCGCGTGTGTGCTTGGGTGTTGAGTTTGCGCGTTTGAAACACATCTTCTTGACTGTGCCTAACGACGTGACGAATTACGATTTGAAACACACGCTGTCTCCCCTTTTCTGTAGCTCATAGTTGTCGGGAATTATTATTCTCAACAAATTTCTCCTGAAGCTCCCAAGAAATATTTTTTCCTGATCCCGATTTTTGCCCTTTCCTCTCCTGTTCTGCCAAGCATTTACACACACCCGTTAGGTAGGTTTTTGCTGCTTTCCACACTTATATATATATATATATATATATATATCCTGCCAATATCACATTTTCTGCACCTTCTTTCCGCATTATATGTGCTAGAAATTTTGCGGATAATATTAAAATAAAAACACCAATTAATGTAAACTTACACTCTACTGAAACATTTTACTATAATATAATAATCCTAATATGTTCTTCTACCTAGTACTATTGTGGTCACATAGTAGAATTTTGATCTGGATCGTGCCCGTTTTCTTGCTGCTGTTACAATATAACTATGGCCTCTACGACAAACTATGGGCAAAACGCAAGAACAAAAGTCATCCAAAATATGTGTCACAATGTGGTCATCCAATTTCAAGGCTTGTAATATGAAGTCAGAGTTGGTATTCAATGGAGGATTTTAGCGCAATACAGCCACAGTGCACTGGCGCGTAGAAGTTGGTGTGAGGGTCGAGAAATTTAAAATGGCACGAACGAGTCTAATGCACGAGGAAGGGCAGGAAACCCGTCAACTTCTACTACTAGCGAGAAGGTTCAGCAAGCTCGGGAGAGTATAATGCCGAAACGCCGAGTTATCAATGATTTAACATGTTCTGTGCAGATATGGGCCAGTGCTCTTTTGTCCCCATTAGTGCACACTGCTAGCGTATCGGCTACGTTTACACTGTCACAAAAGCAAGAAACGTTTCGCGATCATGTCCAAAGTTTGATCTCGTGACCATTAATGTACCAACTACAATCACGCATGAGCAGAAGGCAGTGTGAAAAAACCTAAAGATATAGCGAAAATGCGGATAATGATTGAGTTACCCTCGTATATGTCTGATAGATTGCACATTTCTTATCGAGATAGACACCATGCAGATCATCTCTACGAGAGTCTGGGTTGGTTGGGTCTATTTAAGTACATGCCACGGGTTCTTAAGTTAATGTTTTTTGTTGTAATTATCATAAACGGTTGGGCAATCCTACGCCTAGTCAAGCCTATTCTGTTCAGTCTGATGACAGAGCAAAGAGAAGCATTAAGAAGTCGGCTCTCACACAGGATTTAGTATAACTGGTGGTAGTGAGAGATTAAACACGAAAAGGTGTAACCGTTCGGGAACTATGTTCGATCTCCACACGTTCTCGTAAAACTCAGCTTTATCTGTTTTATGCTATAAAGAATGGCTTCCTCTCTCGCTTATAAGGAAATGCTTGATACATTTTTTTTTACTCGTCATGCATGCTTTGTACTGAGCTTGAGATTTCACAATATCATATCCAACAAAACATGCCAATTACGTATCATCGTTTTTATTAAATTTTTCAGTCCTTGCTGAACATTTCCCAAGGAAATAAAGTAATTATCTCTAACAAGACGGACTTTTTATTACCTTAGGTAAGCTTCCTGTTTTGAAAAAAATACACGTAGTTCTCCATAATACTGTCGTGATATTATTTATGCTTAGAGCATAATCGTCATATTTCGTGTACCGTTGACAGAAGCAATTATACGAATAAAGATTTATTTCAAGCAACGTGGGAATTGTATCGAACTTTTCTTAAATATTCACTATACCTAACATCAACCGATATTCCTATTGTTGGAAAACTTTTGCTGAAACTTAATATCAGTTCTTCAGATAATATATTGCTTTTGCTTAGAGGTAGTAATTTAGTATCTGTCTGTATTTCTGAAATGAGGTATTATATACACTATTTAAATTGTTCGAACTATCGTCCTCATCTTTGTTACCATATTTATCACAAACTTTCGGCCGTTTTACGCTCCGGCCCTTCTTCAGGCGGTTCGAATGTCGAACTGAAATCTTTATTTCGCTCGCTGGGGTAGACTATTGTTATTCCACGTGCCATGTCTAATGGATGTCAGATATCATATGTTGGATGCTTTGACACCCATCATATGTGAGGTTTCTTTCTAATCGAGGTTTATTAGGGGTTCCGATCAAATTGATACCCCCCTTCTATATATTAAATATAAAAACACACAAAATATTTATAAAATATTATATAAAACACACACACATATATATAAAAAAACAAAATTATATTTAAAATTATAAATATATAAATATATATAAACAAATATATATATATATTTATTAAATATACAAAAAATATATATATATATAAATTATATAAACACACACATATATATTTTTACAAAATATATATAAATATATATAACAAAATATATATATATACACACAATATAAAATTTTAAATATATATACACACACATATATTAAAATATAAATATATACACACACATATATATATATATATAAATTTTAAAAAACAAATATATATATATATATACACAAAAATATATATATATAAAATAAAAAAAAATATATATATATAACCACAATATATTTCCCCTTTTTTTTTCACCCATTTTTTTATTTCCACCATTTTTTTTTAAATTTTTTTACCCCACATTTAATATTTTTATATTTTTTAAATATTTTAAAATAACACACATATATTAAATTATTTAAATTTTATATATACACACACATATATTAAATATAAAAATAAAAAATATATATATAAAAATATATAACACAATATATTTTAAATTATAAACACAATATATATATAAATATATAAAAATAAAACATATATATATATAAAAATATATATATACACACAATTATATAAATTATAAAACACACATATATATTTTAAAATATATAAAATACACACACATTTTTATATAAAAAATATTTTAATTTTACACACACAATATATATTATAAAATTTTATACACAATATAAAATAATATTTATATTTTCCCCAAAATATTATTATTAAAATTTTTATTTTTATACACAAATTTATATATAAAATTTATATCACATATATTATTTTAAAAATAATATAACACACATTATTAAAAATATTTATATACACACACATATTTATAAATTTTAAATTTATAAAATTATATATAACAAAACATTTTATATAAAATTATATAAATTTTTACACACACTTTATTTTAAAATAAATATAACACACTTTAAAAAATTTTTTTTATATAAAAATTTTATTTTTATATAACACACTTTAAATATATAAATAAATATATAAAATTATATAAAATAAATATATATATAATATAAATATATATATACAATTATATATAATATATAAATTATATATAAAATATATATATATATAAATATATATACACACAAATATTATAAAAATATTATATAACACAAATATATATATAAAATTATATAACACACACATATATATATAAAATTATATATAAAACACAAAATATATATAAAATATATATTATATAAAAATATTAAAATAATTTATTTTATATATAAATTTTTATAAAATTTATTATATTTATTAAATTATTTATAAAAATTTATATAAATATATATATATATTTTAACACACATATATATAAAAAAATATATATATACACACACAAAAATTTTAAAAATATATGTATATTAAAACACACAAAAAATATTAAAAATTATATATACACACACAATATATATATAAATTTTAATAATAACACACACATAAAATATAAATTATTATAAAAAATATATATATATAAAAATATATATATATAAAAATATATAAATATATTATAAAAATATATATATATATAAATAAAAAATATATATATAAAATATATAAAATATAAAATATTATTTATAAAATATATATATATAAAAAATATATACACACACACATATATATATATAAAAATTATATATACAAAATTATATAAAAAATATATATATAAATATATATAAACACACATATATATATATATATAAAATATATATATAAAACATAATATATTTTTATATATATATATAAAAACACACATTTTTATATAAAATATATATAAAATATATTTTAAATTATATATTTTATATAAAAATTATATAAAAATATATATAAATATATAAAAATATAAATATAAACACACATATATATATATTAAATATATATACACACAAATATATATATATATAAATATATATATACACACACAATATATTTTATAAAATATATAACACACACACAATATATAAAAATTTTATATATACACACACACATTAAAAATTTTTAAAATAATTTTACACAAAAAACACACACACAATTAAAAATATTATAACACACACATTAAATTTTACATAAATATAAATATAAACACACACATTATTTTAAAAATAAAATATACACACAAAAATATAAAAACATATTTTTCCACACACATTTATATTTTAAATATATTTTTTTATATACACACAAAACACATTTATATTTTTAAATATATTATAAACCACACATTTTTTAAAAATTATACAAAAATATTTTATACACACACACTTTATATATATATAAAAAATTTATAACACACACATATATTATATATAAAAAATATATAACACACACAAATATTTTATATATATACAAAAATTTATAAAAAAAACACACATATAAAAATATAAAACAAAAAATTTTATATATAAACACACATATATTATATATAAAAATTTATAACACACATATATATATATAAAAAATATAACACACACATTATATATAAATATTATAACACAAAATATATATAAATATTTATATACACACAAAATTATTTTATAAAATATTTAAACACACAAAATTATTATTTTAAATAAATATAAACACACACATTAAAAATATAAAACAAATATATATATATATAAATATATATAAAAAATATATATATATTTTAAAAATATACCAATATTATTTTTTAAAATTTTTATTTTATTTTAAATATATACACAATATTATATATATATAAATATATATAAAAATATATATTATATAAATTATAAAAAATATTTTATATATTTTAAAATATATATATAAAAATTTTATACAAATATATATATATAAAAATATATACACACACACAATATAATATATCCCAAAAAAATATATATATATATATAAAAAATATATATAAAAATTATAAAAAATATATATATAAAAATTATATACAAAATATATATAAAATATTTCACATATATATATATATATAAAATTATAAAACAAATATATATATATAAATTAAACCCCAAAATATATATATATATATATATATAAAAAATATTTTAGAAGAAAACCAAAATTTTAAAAATTATACACATATATATAAAATTAAAAATAAAAAAATATATATATACCCTTATATATATAAATATAAACCAATTTTATATAAAATTATATCCCAAAAATATATATATAAAAATATATACAAAACATATATATATAATAAAAATACAACAAATATTTTATAAAAATTATATACAAAATATATATATAAAATATATATATAAAAAAATATATATATAAAAATTATATATAAAAAAATATATATATATAAAAATTTTATCCCCCTATATATATAAAAATTTAAAAAATTTTATAAAAAAAATATATACAAATATATATAAAATATCCCCAAAATATATAAAACAAAATATATAAAAATTATATAAAAATATATATACAAAATTTTATTTTTTATAAAACCCCCAAAATATATATACAATTTATATAAACCTTTTATATACAAATAAATTATAAACTTATATATAAAATATTTATATAAACCAATTATAATTTATATAAAAATTTATATAAAAATATATATCCCAAAAATTTTATATACAAATAATATATACAATATATATATATTAA
Organism: Acanthosepion pharaonis; assembly: GCA_903632075.3. Classification (NCBI taxonomy): domain Eukaryota; kingdom Metazoa; phylum Mollusca; class Cephalopoda; order Sepiida; family Sepiidae; genus Acanthosepion; species Acanthosepion pharaonis. The sequence continues at coordinate 1,228,134 of CAHIKZ030000281.1, read as the reverse complement.
ATATATCATATATAAATATAAATATATATATATATATATAAATATATATATATAAAATTTATATAATAATATATATATAAAAATATATAAATATATATATATATATAATTATATATACAAATATATATATATACCATAAAATATATATATATATATATAAATATATATATTTTTAATATTTTTATATATAAATATATATTTTTTTTAATATTTTTATAACAATATTGACAATAATGGAGGAAAGATAAAGATATGAAAAAAAATGTTTAAAACTGAAATTCTTAGAAAGAATTCAACGAAAGTTGGCAGAGAAACAGAAAAAAAAAGAGGGGAGAATTTGAAAAGGAATAAAAAAAAGAGTATAAATGGTTAAGGCAGAAATGCAAAAGGAGGAAAACTCCAATGTAAACTGATCTTTGGAAGATTAAAATATGGCTCAGAACAAAAAGAATTAAAAAAAAAATGAAAGAAAGCTAAAAGATAATATTAAATCAGTTTATATAAAGAAAGAGAAAAATGAGACGACATAAATATAAATCCAGAAAGTGAAGCTGATACTGAGATCTGAAACTATCAAATTGCTTTTGATATAAATTATCTGCCTCATCGGAAACAGAAAAGAGCCATTAGGGTTTCAATAGAGGATTTAACCTTTTCAAGCACAGAGGCAACAGGAAACACTTGAAGTTTGCTAAATGCAAATGGCAGGTAATTTTGTTTTGTCCAGTCAGCGTGCAACAGAGCAGAAATTTTCTTTAAAAAAAAAAAAAAAATTAGTTGATTATCAAGAGTAAGGTTTAGTCTCTACAAAATATCCTTGGAAATGTAATCTTTCAAAAATTATAAAATTGTTAACAAATAAAATAATACTGATGGTAATCTATTTCAACACAAAAATATTTTTATTTATCAAATACTAGTTCAGAGTTAGTAGTTATCAAATACTAGAATCAGAAAGTTAAAACCCCAGAACACATAATGAAAACAGGCCCGGAGAATTTGACACTCATAAAAACCTCCTTCTAGTAAGACAACCCGATTACCTCCCTGTTTTATTATTTGTATAAATAAGTCACACTGTATTAGCCAAAATGGCAAGCCTCTTCAGTTACATTCAATAAAGGCACATTAAGCCAAACTAGACTTTTTTCATTACACAACTAAAAAAGTGTTTTAAGGGAAAGATTTTATAAATTTCATCCTAAAACAGTACTAGCTGCTCAATCAATGAATGCCAAATATTTCCTTGTAGGGAAGTGGCTAATATTGCCATTACCATAGGACATATTGAAGACATACATGGTTTCAGTAGTTGCCAGATTTTCAGCTGCAACTACTATGACGGTGTATACCTGCCTTGCATTGGACTTATCAGTTACAAACGTACCCGCAAACGATGTGTATAGACTCCCTCTTGATCTTCGTTTTGTGAAGCCAAGCCATGATGATGATTGAAGGTAAGATTGATTGATTGATTGATATGATTTTTATGTCTTATCAACATTTTATTCTGCTAATTAACTCATAGCTGAGAAGAGATGGGGTGGATCCATACTTTTACCAAGGACATTTGTCTCTCAGTGAATTTAATGAACCTAACCTGAATTGGAAATTGAAAATCAGTTTAAATCCAGGAGTCAGAAAAATGACTTTAAAAGACAGACACCCTTTTCTTGCTATCTGCAATAGTTTAATTGGGATATTTAAAATCAATCAAAAAAAGAGTCTTGTTCAATTTTCTCAAAGATAAAACTCAATGAGTTATATGAGGTGGTGCCAAAAATTACTCGACCAAACCCAGAAAGGGTTAAAAAAAAAAAATTTCTACTGATTGGTCATTTTACAATGATATTCACCCTAGACAGGCCCAAGAGCCACTCGAGGTGGAAGATTACAGAGTAAGAGGCACCACTCCAAGCAAGGTGATTATGCCACCAAAATGCACGAGACCATCAGAAAGAGAAGGAAAAACACTTCAGAAGGAATCAGAAACCCAATCCTAAACAGGAAACAAGAGACTGTTAAAGACCAGGGAGGAGTGTGAACTGAACAATAGGCAAACCTATCTACTCCTATTGAGGAAAAAAATGTCAATAAATAGTAAATAAAAGTTCAGAATTTTAGGGAGAGACATTAGAATTACAGAGCTGAATTAGACTTTAGAAGGAAACAGAAACTCAATGCTAAACAGGAAACAAGAGATAAACATTTTCAAAATTCTAGTGAGGAGTATGAACTGGATGATAGGTAAACCTATCTACTTCTATTTGGTTAAATTTTTGGATGTTGGTCAGGCTGAGAAGTTTTGAAGTAGATAAAACTAAAATGGTTCTGTGGTTGAGAAAAGATGATGCAAAGTCAAATTTTTTTAAAAAAAAATGGGGACAAGTATTTGTTTGACAAAAATGAATAAAATAACTTTATGAATTTAAGTGCAGTAATATATTGCAACAATGTCTCTTCATTTTACAGTAAAATTGGCAAGAAGTATCTGTAAGTCTACCATTCTTCCATGTTTTGAATATTGCTGCCACATATGGTTTAGTGCTCCTGCTATATATTTATAGAGTCTTGATAAAATCCAAAGAATCTGCAATGTTATTGGTCCTGACCTGGCATCTTGGCTTCAGTTATTTTCTATTACAATAATGTAGCTTCCCTGTGCCTTTTCTATAAATATTTTCATGGTAATTGTTCTGATAAACTTTCCTCTATGGTACCTAAGCTTTATAAATATAAGCGCAATACTAGATTAGGGGAAAGGTCTCATCATTTTACAGTCGAAATGGCTAGATGTAACCATAAGTTCTTTACTAACAGTTTTTTTTCTCACACTTCTCACTTGTGGAACTCTCTTCAGGCTTCTTGCTTTCCAGTCAATTTTGATGTTCAAAAATTTAAATGCAATGGCAATCATGATCTACTGTCTTCTTGGTTCCTCCTCTTTTATTGTTCTTGCTCTTTAATAATGTTTTTCTTTTCCTTATTCTTTCACACTCAGTAATCCTTTGTGTTTTAGTGGCTTTATTGCCTTTCTTTGGGTAAAATGATTAAAAAAGAAAAAGAAAGAAATGATTAGGTTGGAAACACTGAAAGCAAGCAAATAATAGTTGTTTACTAAACATAAAAATAAA
>CAHIKZ030000281.1:1095000-1220000 GCA_903632075.3 Acanthosepion pharaonis | reverse complement strand
CAACCAGTACAATATAAAATACGGTACAGTTCTACACACGGGTCAATCTAGTAGTTAGTGACACTAATTGGAAGGTCGGACATGCTTGCATCTTCTCTCTCTCACTCACTCTTCTTCAAGTCTCTCATAGACAGTTGACTTTATAGATACTTATTACCTACAGTGTAATCATTCATGGGGATAACTAGTTATTCCATTACATCACCTTTATAAGAAGTACTTGTATATTTGGAAAGATAATGTTTTCTATATCTTCGTCAGGAGGACAGCTACCGCTGTTGAGATTGTACAGCATAGTTTCAATGGTTGTATCACTGGGTGAATTGAAGAATTCGTTGTTTTTGTTTAAGAATTGTTTCTTTTCATTAAGTTACTGTAATGCACACAGAGAATGATCAACGTTGATCGAATCCTTTCAGTAGATGTAGAATGCGTTAGTCAATGACCCATGATTCAGCTCCATAATGAAATATAGTCAATAAGATATTGGCGCCATATTTATTAGAACTGTGACACTATTTTGGGTTGCGAAAAAGAAAGAAAAAAAAAAAGAAAAGGCGAGAATTAAATTTAGGTGATAAGAAGCCATCACGAAAAGGACACTAAGCGATGTTATTTTTTTTTAACAAAGAAAAGTGGAAAGGTTTTATTTTCATTAGCGAAGAGAGTAAGGCACCGGATTTAGCTTGATTTATGACGGTGCACCGAGTATGGCAATGGTGAAAATTTCAGGTGGGTCAGGTAGCCTACAGGGCAGAATTCTAAGAGATAAAAATTAATTGGGTCGCGGGAAAAATGTCCGCTGGACCACCCGCAGAATACCAGAAAGGACTGACCCATTAGCTATCTACGGAGATGTCGTTTGGAAAAGGCACCTGTTTTGTGTCAAGAGCTGGCCATGATAGCAAAATTATTTTATCAAAACGAATAATTGGCTGTGGATATCGCCAGATGACCACCCACTTGTTTGGTGAAGGTCTCGATTGATAAAGTCCAGGTGACATAAGAGTAAAAGGATTTGTTGTCGGGAGGAAGAAAAAGAAAGAAAAGAAAAAGATAATTTTTTTTTCTTTGAGCAAGATTTTTTAAACTAAGGCTAGTCCGGCCACACCCATGCCGCTGAGCGCCCATTGGCTGAATGGTGGCGTGAGCGGTAGGCGAAGGCAATCATGTGAAGAAGGAGAGTAGGCTTATTGACGCCCCCCCTGAAGGGATCGGTGGAGATGCCACTGTGAGAGAGAGGAAACCCGTTGGCACCCTCTGAGGGGCATGGGTGAGATACCAATATGAGAAAGGAAGAATTTGGGAGGACGAAAGACTTTAAAATGGAAATTAATAATTCTTCCTGACCGAGAACAAAGAAAACCCTTAATGCGGATTTAGAATTATCAAGGAACCTCAAACCCCGACAGGCCCACCCCAGTTTTGGTGGGCGTCCATATAAGCAGAGTCACAACGAGTAGAAAGCAGTTGACGTGGCAGTTCGCAGTTAAATTGAGTTGAGTTGAATTGCAGTTTGCAGAGTGAGACCCGCCTCGCAGGAAGCTGACTGAAAGATATCCACGCATTCACGACCTCAACTTCTAACCAAGAACAATTTATTTTTGAAGAACGGCTTAGACTCACGCCACGAAAACAAGTTTTACGAATATCGCCTGAAGATACACCAAGAACCAGTTTCTTAAAGAACAAACAACTTAGGATGTTAAGACTCGCCTAACAAACACAAAGTGTCACAAATCCATATAAGCGGGTTGGGAGGAAGACACAGTCCTGTATTCAGCAACCAGATATAAAAAATTGTTATCCATTTTTTTAACACATTTGAACTTTTCGAGTTATTACTTTATTTTCTTTTACATATACTTGTGCGGTGTTACCCTTGTCCGGACTCAGCTTGCATTACGGCCCGGCGATTTCGTCTACCTAAGATCAAATCACAACGTGGGTAGGTTAAACTAGAAATCAACGCAGTGACTTCGGTAACCAGACGTTGGAGGCGAGCTGGGAACGACATGGCTGATACCGAGTCTAACCAGATTCCCATCCGAATCAGCAAAAGGTTAGAACGTCACATTTGGTGCCGCGACCAATACCAAGTCACATTGGTCGTCACAGAACAGGATAGGACGGCGACGGCGCGGAGACAGACGGGGTGACGTCACAATTGGCGCCACGACTAGGACCGCACGGTGGACGCAGCCAGGCAGACGTCATGATTGGCGCAGCGACACCAGGGGAAGTCACAGAACGTTTCGGCCGTTGTACGCTCCGGCCTTCTTCAGGTGGTTGGAAGGTCGAACTGTAAATCCAATAATGCAAATTGTGTACATAATACCATATCTCAGACTGATATTCAGTTCCAACCACCTGAAGAAGGCCGGAGCGTACAACGGCCGAAACGTTTGTAATAAATATGGTGACATAGATGAGGAAAATAGTCCGAATAATGTAAATTCGGTACATAATACCTCATCTCAGATATATCGACAGATATCGTAAGATATTTGTCTACTTTGTGATGCTTATATTGTGACCGATTGCTTTGTTTTCCGGAGCCAGTCTGCTCTATCTCTGTTTGTCCTGCTTGACGCATACTGTAAGGATCCCCAACCACTCTAAGTGTGTGATTTGAGTCACATCATCCTTAATAAGAATATTTTTTTAATTACACTGTAGTCTTATTTTTAGGCTAAAATGATATTTTAATTGCACTTCTGCTCTCCGAAATAACACCATGTGAAGACTTGTTATTTTTCACTACCTGCATTTAAACCTAAACCTTTATATGTCAACACCTTGCTAGATCTAGCTGTTTGATTTTATCAAGATAAAACACGGCATAAGTTACAGATTCGACATTTTGCTTTTATCTGTTGACAGAGATCACATCTGACACTGATTTCTCTTATCCAACTTGTTAACTGCTTTGTTGATAGTTTAGTCTTCTTTATTTCGCGCACCCCGATACTGAAGAGGTTTTTTTCTTCGTCACTAACGTGTTGTCAAACTTGGCCTGCGTGCGCTTATCCCATTTCCATGTTTGTCTATTATCAGAGAGTTCTGTCCAATTGCATTATGAATCTTGTAGATTAGATTCACTATTCTTTTTATACCATATTTAGCGGCCTGTTTCATTTAAACGCGTGCGGGTTCTATAACCTTGAAAGGCAACTGGACTACCGCAGAAAGAAATGGCAACCTACTGCGGGAAAACAATTTGCTTCGTCATATACATGATCGCCTAAGTATGTATCATGCATGGCACATGGCAGACTGACTGACTATAAGTGATGAATTAGATTAATATTAGGGGAAGCATAATTGCTAATATCGAATACATTTGGCACTCGTGCAGGTTTAGTTAAAGACTTAGTATTGTTATGGGAATAGTGTTTAAAACGTATAAAACATCTGGGTGAAACTATGCAAGAAAGAGACCAGCTTACCGAGTTAGGAATCCAGGGAAGTAACTCGAATCGAAACTGGATGAAGTAAAATGACAACAGTATATAGGAGGGGAGCGTGAAAAGACTTTTTTTTTTCATTGCTTGACGGTGACTGACGTATGCCAGTAAGAACAGTCCGACTCCTAGCCATGTCCAAATATTTTTTTTCTAATGCCGAGTTGCGTAGCACGGCGCTTTCAAAGAAGCAGCCTGATTCGTCCGGAATCAGTTCGGGGTTGCTGTTTGAGCCGATATGATGCAAAACCCGAAATCAGCGATAAAGACCTTGCATGACTAAAGACCACACTTGATGAATCTAAAATGTATTATGCAACATATATTAAATAGAATAGATTCCAGCGTTCTGATATATAAAACATTTGGACAGTTCTTACACCATGCAAAGTGTTCTGTCCGATTCCATTAGGAATCTTGCCTCTCGTAGATTAGATTCATTATTCTTCTTATGCCATATTTTGCGGCCTGTTTTAAACAAATAACTTATTCGATAACTGGTTCATTCACTTAAATGCCCACACAAACACAAGTAAATGTAATGATAATCAGGAAAAGATAATTAGGCTAGCAATCATTAATAAGGAGTAAAAAGTTCAGCATGCTATAAAACGGCTACAAATAACTGCATTCCGATCAACAATTAATTCGACCCAATAGAATTATTTTAAACCTGAGCGTTACCAGCTATGCAATAGCTGTTAAGATAATACAAAAATTCTACTTCTTATAATGCACCATAGGCCAGCATATATAAATAATCGTGCCAAAACACAACACACATGACCTTACGTTCAAGCATTAAACAGACTGTCGCTGCTCGATTATATATATATAAGACATTTTTACGTTTAAAAATTCTTTTTATAGATACAAATATTTAAGTAAATGTTCTGTTTATAATAAACAGTATTAAACAAAATTTACAGGCCTGAATGTCCGACAAAATTTTCATAAAAAATATTCGTCCTGACAGGAATCGAACCTGTATCTGTAGAAGTCAAGTGACTTACCTGCTAACATGGCTGCCGCCTTGTGTCTTCTTGAAAAAGCAAGCAAGTTAATTTTACCTCATTTTATAGGAGAGTGCGCAATGTAGCAGGTGGCTTGGTCCATCTTGCTAGAATGGACCTGCCCAACACATTTGCATAAGTGGTCTCTATTCACCCATATATCTCTCCATTAAGTGACTCAGAATTAGTTTTAACTTGGGGGCGACACACACTACTTGTGTGTCAGACCACTTTCAAGCTAAACAATATTCAACAGTATCCTAAACGGAACCGTTATATAGCCTGACAGAGGAGCTTTCGATTAGCAAGGTCAATTTTAATGTCTTTAAACTACAATCTTCCATGATTCTCTCACGTATATTCATATCTGCTCATGGCGTATCCAAATGTAAACAAATGACGTCACACATTATGAAAATTATTTTAAAAGATTATATATATATATATATATATATATATATATATATATAAAGAAAAATTTGGAAAAAACAAAAAATCCTTAAATTTGTGTGTTGTTTGTGTGTGTGTGTCGACGTCTGACGTTTCGTTTTGTAAACCTTTTTCACAAATATTCATTAAAATTCAGTTCAATTTGACAAAGACGATGGACATAAACAACAAGTCTTATCCAAAACAGATAACTGAAAATTTTTAAAATGATCAGCTTTCCGTTTAACTGAAAGACTAGAGATAGCTACGTCTATTGCCCATGAGGCAGTTGAGTGCATGCTGCTTCCCACGAGTAGGTAACACTACACTACAATGGTGTCACCGATATCTAGAGAATCGAAAGAACAATTGCCACTGCTAAACGGAAAGCTGATCATTTTAAAAATTTTCAGTTATCTGTTTTGGATAAGACTTGTTTATGTCCATCGTCTTTGTCAAATTGAACTGAATTGTATTTTAATGAATATTGTCTTGAAAAAGATTGTATTAAACAGAAACGTCAGACGTCGACATTTCATTCATTTTAAACAACATAATTGCATTTAAGGATTTTTGTTTTTTTTTTCCAAATTTTTCTTCATATATATATATATATGAGAGAGAGAATCCACCAAAAATGTATAACCCTCTCCAGTGACGGAAAAATTCGTATAGATCTTATCTGTTGTAAATTAGATTCATTATTCTTCTTATATTTAATGGTCCGTTTTAAACGAAGTACATATTCGATAAAAGGTCCAATCACTTTCTGAGAAATATTCATGAGCTTATATCTCTCTCTTTACCTTCACGAGTTCTTTCTTGGGTGCTATGTTTTTCACACTTAGGTGACTTATATCGTCAAACGCCAATTCCCCCAAGCGACTTGGGTATGCAACTGTTGATAAATTTATAATGACTTCACAACCAGCATTTGCCAAGAAGTGATCCGTTATTCGGTTTTCTCCTCCAACTAATTTAAAAATCTTCAGTTTTTCTGTTCTAGCTTTAGTTGCTAGTATCCTAAGCCACGCTCGTACATATTCATAATTATCAAGTGGCAATTGTTCTTTCGATTCTCTAGATATCGGTGACACCATTGTAGTGTAGTGTTACCTACTCGTGGGAAGCAGCATGCACTCAACTGCCTCATGGGCAATAGACGTAGCTATCTCTAGTCTTTGTGATTTCAAACCTATATATCAACCATCCGTCCTTGCAGGGAATATTGCTGTCATATATGATCTGGTGCTCCTGCTGTACGTCTGGAGGTCCTTCACAAAATGTAGAGACGAGTATGCAAGATGATAGGTCCTGATTTGGCATCTATTCTCTACAGTCGCTATCCCACAGACATGCTGTGGGCTACCTCTATGTCTTCTACAAATATTGTTTATCTTCAGCGTCTCTATTACTTTCGATTCATTATTTTCAGGACCCCTATACATTTCTAATACTAATTTATAAAGGGTGTTTCATTAAAAAGGATTATATATAAGGATGTTTCATTAAGACGTATCAAAGTCAGCAGTAAATAAATTAGTGTTATTGGTTAAAATATATTTATTTCTCTATTGGATCATGTTATTTAAGTCATGGCAATTATGTGTGAAAAATAACATTGCCCAAATGTCCGCCAAATCCGAAAGAAAAAATAATCATTAGATGCCTAAACTGCAAGATGATAGGTCCTGATATGGCATCTAGTCCACAATCGCTATCCCACAGACGTGCCGTGGCCTCCCTCTGTTTTTTCTACAAATATATTCACGGCTATTCTTCCGACAAGCTATTTTCTCTGGTTCCCGCGTTACATGAATTTAAACGTGCTACAAGGCTGGCATCTCGGGCTTAACCTTTCACTGTCAAAACTGTTAAATGTAACAGTCTCTTCTCAAACAGCTTTTGCTCCCACACTTCCCGTCTGTGGATCTCCCTTCCCCTTACTTGCTACCCTGTTGACTATAATCTTCAGATATTCAAGTGTAATGTCAATCGACATCTGACACCATGAGCTTGTTCCTCCGTCCTCCGCGTCCTTTCAACAAACGCGCCTCTTTGTTTATTTTGTTCTCAATCCTCTGTAATTCGTTGCGTGCTAATGGCACTCCCGCTTTGCTTGGGGTAAATTGCCTTAAAAAAAAAAAGAAAAAAAAAAGAAAAGTAAATTAGCCATTTCTCGCATTACAGTTTTGAATGATCAGAGACGTCATTCTTGAAAAGAAGCTTTTCGAATACATAAAATATTTAAAATATTCAAAACTTCTTAGTGACAAGTATGTGGATTGAAGTTTTGACGAGGTGGCCATTTTTACTGCGAGGCACTGTATATTGACGCAGGCGCACAAATCTTTTAAACTATAAGATGGCATCGAAGAAACGGCAAAGTAAAAATAAATGTCCATCAATGTCTTCAACCGACTGAAAGATATTGACATGACGTTTTGCCAACGTCAGAATTTAAATAAACTTTCATTCATAGCCAACACAAATATACGTCTAGCAATTTCCCAAAATAATATCTTAAAATAAGTTCATGAATTCACAAAGTTGTCGAAACAAAATTTCCCAACAAATATACGGAATAGTGCGACTATGAATGATGGAAAGTTAATAAATAATAGTTTATTTATTATTAACAAACGAGCGCGGGAAAATATATTTAGAATGCAAGAGTAGATAGATAGATAGACTGATCTATCTATCGAGGTATGAACAGATTGCGATAGACAGATATGAACAGGCTAAAATAGATACATACATACACTTTTCTACATAAAACATGTGAAACCGTTTAATAGCCTGACGTGCCTTTAACTGATTGGGCCACAGAGGAACTTTCGATTAGCAAGGTCGATTTTACTGTCTTTAAACTATAATCTTCGCTATATTTAAAAACAAAAATGATTGAATAAGAACATGACGAGGTGTGGTAGAAGCTGTCAACAGGGCCACATTATCGGTGGCTAAGGCGGATACACACACACACACACACACACAGATACATACATTTATATACATATATACATATATGGAACTTTAGATGATGACATCCTGCATCGGATTGCTAAGTCTACCAGTGCTTTCGGCAAACTTCGCCATCGCTTGTGGAATAAGCGGGGTATTCGACTGGATAGAAAATTCAGGTTTACAGAGCTGTTGTACTTGCCATCCTTTTGTATGGCTCAGAGTCGTGGACTCCATACAGGTACCATATACGCGAGCTAGATGTTTTCCATAAAAGCTGTCTGCGTGTAATCTGTTGAGTTAAGCTTCAAGATAGGACATCTAACGTAGACCTGTTTAACATGTGTAATATTGGAGGAATCGAGACATTTATCATACAGTCTCAGTTACGGTGGACTAGTCATGTCTTGAGAATGTCTGATGACAGGATACCTAAGATCCTAATGTACAGCCAGTTAGATCAGGGCTACAGGAATGTAGTACGCCCATGGCTAAGATACAAAGACAAGCTGAAAAGCAACTTGTCAGCAGTCAATATACCACATAACACCCTTGAGCGCTTAGCCTTGGAGCGGGTAGGATGGAGATTAACGTTTGAGTGGACTCAGCAATTTTCCATCTGCTTGTCTGAATCATCTTCAAGAAGCGAGAGCAAGATCTAAAAGGTCAGCCAATCTAACTGATCTAATTTCACAATCCTCACACTTGCTCCATAGGTGGCCTCCTTTGTAAATCACTAGCGGGTCTTAAATGCCACTTAAGATTATCGCACAAAATTTCATAACTGAATCAAGTAAGCTGGCAGATCCTCATACGTCGAAACCGACGGGAGAGTCCATTATATATAATATAGAAAATTTTTAAATCAGTCACTTCTGTTACCTTGGTTTCAACCTTTCGGTATCTTCAGGCGATTTCGGTCAATTGATTTCCTAACCATTCATTTTTGAAAAATAAAAATAAAAATTATGAACGATATATTTTAAAAAAAGAACGAATGAATTAAGAACATGACTATGTGTGGTAGAATATGTTGAAGATGGGGAGATCAAGTGCATTGGAAATGTATCGGTAGGGGATTAAATTAAATATACATACGTTCCCACTTCAAATGAACTAAGGAACTTTTTAATATGTATATAACGGCTCATAATTTTCGGTCACTGATTCAAAACTTTTGGAGCTCTGGAAATATGTAGCTAATATTTCTTGTTGACAACGGTAGCAGTTGTTGCTATGATTATTCTAGGGTCTTGCTTTTTTAAAAGTTTCCAGTTTACAATCGAATCTCATATTTTTCTCTAAATTCTACACATGGTTGGCTAGTTTGATAGAATTTCTAAGGTTTTCTAGCTTAAAAAATGACTTATGTCATTACATACAATGTAAATTTTTATGGCCATTTGTATATTACTTCTGCTTTGTAAATTGCTGCTTCAGTTTTGTAACTCCATCTGATGGACATCTGCTTTTATTTCTGCAATTGCATATATTATTATTATTACCAATATTTTGCTGCGTAGAGTTGGGAACATATTTTTCAATTAGTAAATTTATAATGTTTATGTCCTACAAAACTATTGAGCACTGTTTTTTAAAAATAAAAAAAAATTGTTAAGAACACCGGATTATAAATCTTACTGTACTTTCGCATTATTTTAACATATATATATATATATATATATATATATATATATATATATATATATATATATATGAGAGAGAGAGAGATGTGAACAGACTAAAATAGAAAATATAGAGAAAGTGATAGATGGATATGAACAGGTACAAATGGATATATAAATTCACAGATTAATTGATAGAGAAATATGAACAGGTATACGAAAATAGATTGATATGATCAGATATATATATATATATATATATATATGCACACACAGATACATAAATAGATAATGAACAGGTATAGATAGATATAAATGAACTGAAACAGAGACTGCGTGAGAGATAGATATATAGATATATAGATAGAAAAGGAGTGAGATAGATTAGATAGATAGATGAGTGAGATAGATTAAATTGGTAAATAGATAAGGAGTGAGATAGATTTCGCTTTGCTAATCTCTTATTCAACGCTTGAAGTTTAATTCTGTATACTGAGCAGATATTTACACATCTATAATCGAACACAAAAGAGACAATTCGCCATTTCCATAAGCCCAAATCGATATTTTGTACGTATGAGGAGGACACCTTGAATATACAGTTTCCTTAACCACCCGGCAAAGTGATTTTCTATGCTTTTTGCCCTCAGAGAGCAGATGTTTTGTTTTTTGTTTTTTCTTCCTTTTTTTAATCTTTTCACGTGAAGACGTCAGCTTTCCGCCCAGGGTACCCTCTCCTCTATAGGTGACCTACAAACATCTGCTTCTGTGTTTGACGACAGCAAACATTAGGGGGAGAATTGTTTTAAATAATTCAAAAAACGATCGCGTTTTCTATCCACAGACGATCACGGCTCTTCAGATCTTTCTACCTCATGTTGCTGTTTGTGTTAAATAATAGTTTCAGAATATTATTTAGTGGCACTGCATTCTGAGGTTGATCTTTAAAGTCACATGGTAGACAAAATAGGGATGTTGCTTTTGATTGGCTGATTCGAACGTGGGAATATTACCCTCACCTCTCTCTCTTCCTTCTCTCTCACTATCTCTTTCTCTACCTTTCTCCCACTATCACTATGTCCCCTCTGTCTCTCACGGCTTCTTTTCTCTTCTATTCTCTCCCTCTTTTGTTTCCTCTATCGTTCTTGCCATCTCTCTCTCTCTCTCTTACCATCTTTCACTATCCTCTCCCTCCACTCTTTCTCTCTTTCCGTCTTTTTTTTCTCCTCCTCAACCTGTTTAAATAATAGTTTCAAACTATTAATTTTTTTAGTGGTAGTGTATTTGGCTTAGACCTTCTGAGGCGGAACTTGTGGGAGGCAAAATAAGGATATCGACTTTGATTGGATGAGCCGAACGTGGGAATGTTAGAGTTAGAAAGTGTTTTCCCTGAATTGATTTTTTACACGTCATGCAGTTTAGATGTTATTTTCGTGTCTCGGGGAACTTGTTCTCCAGTGGGACTTATAGGGAACCCCCACTGGCTAGTTAAAAATATACACATCGACGTGTTTAATAAAGTAGTAAGTCCCTTTTGTTGACGTTTCCCATCGACGATCAAACCAACCAGCGACCTCCGGCCGAGAGAGAAGAATGTAGCTTTGTTGAGGAATCGACCCCTGTCAACTAAAAGACCTCCCCAGAAGAGAAGTGGGTATACAACATTTGCAGATTTTTTTTTCCTTTGCTAAGGACCTGCAAACCCCCTCCACGGCCTCATTCCGTCACCCATTCTACGAAAGCTAGCCAGGTAGCTTGTTCTTTCTTTTATGTCTCTTGTTTTAGAGATGCCCTTGTATGGGTTAATTTTTCTAAGCTCTTTTCATTTTATGTCCAAATAATTTGCTGATCCTGATTATACAGGAGTTGGACAAAATAATTGGAACCGTTGCAAAATCCACTCCTATATTTCAAAGACCTATTATATTAAGAACTTTGACTAAAACTTTGTAATTGCAGGTTATATCTATTGGAAATACGTTTATTTATCTAATGCACTGTCTTTCTCTTATTTATCTTTAGAATATAGTAAAATTTAAGCTAAATTCGTGACCTCTCCGAGTTCGAAAAAGAGCAAATTCATGGAGCTCGCATGGCAGGAGCCTCGATCACTAAGGTTGCTGAACTGTTTGGTTTTTCAGGAGCTACCATATCAAGAACACTAATGCAATTCGAGAAACAGGGCAAGACCTCTAGCAACCGTAGCAATTCGGACTTGCAAACTTACTGACAGGGATAGACGTGCATTGGAACGCAATGTGGCAAAAATTCAACGGACAAATGCGTCAAAGTGACTGCTGAGTTGAATAACCATCTGATTAATTCAGTTTCTACTAAAACTGTTCACCATGAGCTTCATAAGGTTGCATATCATGGAAGAGCCGATGTGAGGAAACCTCTTCTCTCCACTCGCAACATTCAAAAGAGGTTGAAGTGGTGCAGAGATCACAATGCCTGGTCTGCAGACCAATGGAAGCAAGTCATATTCTCAAACAAGTCCAGTTTTTCTCTTTTCCCAACTTCAGGGCGAGTTTATGTGTGGGAGCAGCCCAAAGAAGCTTACAACCCTGACTGCCTTCTTCCAACAGTGAAGCATGGAGGTGGATCAGTGATAGTTTGGGTCGCCATATCATGGAAATGTCTCAGTCCAATAGTTGCCCTGCATGGTATAATCAACAGCAAAGATTACCTGAACATTTTGGGAGATCATGTTCATCCATTGGCCAAGACTTTATTCCATGATGGTGACTGCCTTCTTCCAAGACGATAATGCTCCAATACATACCGCTCGAGTGGTTAAGAATTGGTATGATGAGCATGAAAGTGAGCTAGAACATTTCGTGCACCCCCAATCTCAAGATATCAATATTATTGAACATTTGTGGTGCATTTTGGAGCAACAAGTTAGGAGCCGCTATCCTCCACCGTCGTGTTGTAAAGAACTGAAGAAGGTTTTAATGGAAGAATGAGTGAAAATTCCTCTGGATGAAGTCAGGAAGCTGTATGATTCCATTCCTAGACGTATTAAAGCTGTCTGTGAGGCTACAGGAGGACCAACTCCATATTAAATGAATTTTCTTTGAATTTAACAAGTGTTCCAATTATTTTGTCCAACCCCTGTAAGTGTTGCCTCTCCAGCCATTTTCTTTAAGACTTCTTTTTGCTACTTACTGTGGCACCATTTAACGAGGCAGAAAAAGAAAAGAAAGAAGAAAAGGAGAGGCTAAGGACCGAATCGTGGATGATAAGCAGAACACACACACGGCTCAGAGACAATGGATAAGGGATATTTTGATAAGTAACAAATGGCGAAAGGGTGTCATTACAATGACAGGGAAATTTTGAGTAAAAAGAAAAGGAAAGAAAGAAAGAATCAGATATGTTTTGGCGACGGCTGTGTTATCTAAGGATATGAAAACAAACTATTGGTACGTGAAGGCATCTTATTATCAACTACAGACCGACTGGCCAAAGAAAAATTCAAATGAAAATGTTATTTCGATAAGTGACGAAAAACAGGCAACTAAAAGGACTTTGGACAGATATGAAAAAAAATTAAAAGCCACCCCAAGTGTCCGCTGACCGATTTCCTTCGACGGAACATCCTTGGCCTGCGATAATAAAATTATGTTATCAGAAATATGTACCGAAGGAAATGAATGGGAATTTAGAAATGTCTTTTTCGGGGCGGCGTTGGCCGTGTTAAGAAGACCGCCCATTCGGATAATTAGCGATAAAATACCTGACGAAAACCACGTGTAGAACAAGAGTTATGACCGCCATTGTTCATATTGTCCCATTTGCGGCTAGAGAAATGATAACGGCGATTAAGAGGAAGAAAAGGAAAAGAAGGGATATTTTTTTTTAGTTAAGCAAGATATTTTTTTTCTTCCTGAAACAAAGCCGCGGATTCGTCCACGCCCGACTAAGACATCATTGGTCAAGTGGTGATCACGTGACGCACGAAGAAGGCTGTCGCCGCCCATCCCGAGTGTAGGTATGAGAAGTTGCTACGAAGAAGTGGGGAGGGCAGTTCACGCCCTCTGAAGTATGGTGAGAAGGTAGGAGTGAGGAAAGGTTCCCAAAAATGGAAAAAAGTGGAAATACCTAACCAGAGAGGTGGATATGTATTTAGAATTATCGAGGAAAACCCCGACGCCGACAGACCCACCCCGGTTTTGGTCGGCGTCCATAAAAGCGAAGCCACAACGAGCAGAAATCAGTTCCAGTGAGTTCAGTTCCAGAAAAGTTTGAGTTGAGTCTCCAGTTGAAGCCGCCTCGCAGATAGCTGACCAAGATTCACGCAAATTCCGGACTCTTCTTCAACCCAAGAACAATTATTTTGAAGAGCGACTTAGATCCAGACCACCGAAATAAGTTTTTTTTTTCGACTTTCGTCCGAAGACACCGAAAACCAATTTCTTAGAGAGCAAACAACTTGAAGCGTTAAAACTCGCCTAACGGAAAACGACGTGTCACAATCCATAGAACGGGTCGGGAGATAGATGCAGTCCTATGTATCGAACAACTAGACATAAAATTTGTTACCTTTTTCTTTGATACTTTGAACTTTTGAGTTTTCATTTTATTTTCTTTTTATGCATATTTGTGTGGTATCACCCCGTTGAACTCGGTTTGCATTATGGCCCCAACCACTGTTTGATCTCGTCTGCCTAAGATCAATTCACAACGTGGGTAGGCAGACTGGGGATCAATGCAGTTACCTTGGTAACCAGGCGTTGGAAGCGAGTTGGGAACGACGAGGCTGATATCAAATCTAACCAGATTCCCACCCGAATCACCAAAAGGTTAGAACGTCACATTTGGGTGCCGCGACCGATACCAAGCCAGTTGGTCGTCACAGAACGAGACAACACGACTGACGCGACACCCGAACGGAGCAGCGAGGATCGAACAGCTGGCGCCGCGGCGAGGACGTCACAATTGGTGCTGTTTGGGGACGTCACAGTTGATGCCGTGGTAGACCAGAATAGAACGTCACAGTTGGCGCTGCGACCAGGGGACGACGTCACATTGCTCACTCTGCCCAGTATCCGTCTCTAACACAGCATTTCTCTGCTTTTGGAATAACTTTCGCCGAAAATTTAGTGGCGTCCTTACATACATATCACGCTCTTTATCGTAATGTGCTATATATAATTATTTATTGCATAAAGTTATAATTCTTCGTTTTTTTTGTTTTTTTTTATACATGTTTTTTTTTTTTTTTATCTGTTCTGTATATATTATGTTATTTTCACAGCCAGGCGCCAGTGCCTGAATAGTCGCTTAATTTTTGGCAATAATAATAATAAATTAGTAGTAGTATTTCCTTTGATTTATGGCGTTTACACATCTTTGGATCTAACCAACGGATTTATCCTCTGTGCCACGTGTTCTTGAGAAAATCTGTTTATGAATTTCGGGGTATTATAAACCTAATGTCTTCAGTAACAAGATGAGGACAATAGTCCGAATAATGTAAACAGTGAAAGACCTTACGTAACAAATTAAGATTTAATTGGAGGTAATATTCTGTCTATTGCTTCTGACTCTTCGCGATCAACGAAATTAATAAAATAGGTTGACTATTCTTCGTATCGGGAAAAGTGCATTCACATATTCCATATAGGTGGACTATCAGCAGCAACATCAGCCTTAATACAGTCGAACAAATTAAAAATTTCTACGGTGTTGCCCCTCACAAACCTTCAAGAAAAGCTTGAACTTTCGACAGCAGTAAAAGCCGAAACAGATATCACGTGTAACACGAATAAAAAAGAAAATATATAGCCAAGAGATTGACGTTTGAAACCCATTCGAACAATCACTTAAGAGAACAGTCCGCTATCAGTAATCGAAAGATCGATAACAGATACTGGACTTGGAAAAAAAAGAAAAAAATAATTTGTCTGAAAAATATTTTAAGAGAAATATGACCGCTTGGAAATATCGGATACAACTTGGAAGTGTGGGTGGTGTAAATAATAATGGCTGGGAATTGTTAATCAAAGAGCAGAGTTCAAATTTACTTTGGGTTCGTCATATTCACTTATCCGCAAATACTCACTGGAAAGGTAGAATCCACCTGTTCTCTTCCCATCTATAGGTTAATTAGTAAAACTTGTATTGCTAAACCATTATTATCGTCCCCAACATTTTTAACTCTTTGACTCCTGCGTTCCCGAACAATTTAAGCCTCCTGCCTGAGCTCCCGATTCAAAATTCACAAATAATTGGTACATAATATTTCACGGTAGATAAAAAAAAATAGATACAAAAATTCTAAGCATTATACTTAGCAGGGAGGGAGTATAATTTCATGCCTTCATTTTATCGTCAGTTTCTATCTTTGTGTCAGTCTGCACAAATAAAACAATCAATAGCAAAACACGACGCAAATGTTTACCCACCGTTCAACCGGTGGCTGGGCATCAAGTCATTTTTTCTACCACCGGTAAATCGGTGGTCAGGGCTTAATGGGGTTAACATCTAAAACAGCAAATTTCAGGGTTTAAATAACCTGCAGTTGATAAACTGTAGAAAATGAATAAGTGAACCAATAAATCAATTTCATAGAAACGTTTTATAAATTTCAACCGCCGCCATCACTGCCTAACCATTCAATAATTACCGAATGTTTCCTTATAAGGAAACGGCTAATAATACTATCTACATTTGTAGGTGCGTTCTACTTTGTTTCTTGTTGATTTCTACCTCTGACTTTCAAGATACGATCTCTCTCTTTCTCTCTCCCTCTTTATCTATCTCTAGCTATCTCTGTTTGGCAGTCTACGAAATGAATAAAATCGTTGCTTCTTGATGGCGGGAGAATAACCGATGACTTCTTTTCGGCCATCTCCGTTGTCCGCTATGTCACCATCTTACACGTTTTCTTGCTTGAATAAGTAATAGATCTTCAAAGCATACCGTGGATTCGTTCCTTAACATCTTAAATTCATGTCTTAAAAAAAAAAAAATTCAAATTGTGCGCGATGCTTTTCTTGCACGATTTAATTTATACTTTTCCTCTGGAGAGCAGATGAGCTTCAGGTCACGTTTCCGATGTTCCACGAATAATAACATCTATTTGGGGGCGAGGAAGTAGGTGCAGAATCCAACTTGTAGAGATCCTGGATCCTTTGTCGAACAAATAATTGGATCTATTGATATACGGAATCCATACCGCAAACGCATTTTCTGTCTTTCTTTGCTATACATTTTATTTTATTTATTTATTTGTTGCAACATTTCATTTTTCTTTCTTTCTTTTCTACTAGATTTCTTGGTTTTTTCATTCTTTGTCAGACATTTTCTTTTTCTTCTTTCGTTATTTGCTTCTCGTTTTCTTTTTTAGATTTTATTTCTTTCTATACTTTGCTTTTTATTTGCTTATCTGCTACGCCATTTTATACTTTCTTTCCTACTAGATTTCTTTCGTTCATCTTCTTTCTCCCTTTTGTTTCCGTTTATTTCTTTGCTATACATTCTCTTTATTTCCTATGTCTTTAATTCTTTCTTTCTCTCTTTATTTCCTATAAGATTTCTCGGTTTCTTTCATTTTTGCTATATATTTTCTTGCTTTTTCTGTCTTTCTTTGCGAAACTTTTTAGTTTTTTTTTCTTTGGTAACCTTTTTTACTACCTTTCTTTCTTTATTAACTTTTTTAAATTTCTTTCTTTATTAACTTTTTTAAATTTCTTTCTTTATTAACTTTTTTAAATTTCTTTCTTTATTAACTTTTTTAAATTTCTTTCTTTATTAACTTTTTTAAATTTCTTTCTTTATTAACCCTTTTTCAATTTCTTTCTTTATTAACTTTTTTAAATTTCTTTCTTTATTAACTTTTTTAAATTTCTTTCTTTATTAACTTTTTTAAATTTCTTTCTTTATTAACCCTTTCTCATTTCTTTCTTTCTTTCTTTATTTATTAACCCTTTCTCATTTCTTTCTTTCTTTCTTTATTTATTTATTAACCCTTTCTCATTTCTTTCTTTCTTTCTTTATTTATTTATTAACCCTTTCTCATTTCTTTCTTTCTTTCTTTATTTATTTATTAACCCTTTCTCATTTTTCTTTTCTTTCTTTTTTTATTTATTAACCTTTCTCATTTCATTTATTTCCTTTCTTTCTTTTCTTTTCTTTATTTATTTATTAACCCTTTCTCATTTCTTTCTTTTTTCTTTCTTTCTTTCATTTATTTTTTAACCCTTTCTCATTTCTTTCTTTCTTTATTTATTTATTAACCCTTTCTCATTTCTTTCTTTCTTTCTTTCTTTATTAACCCTTTCTCATTTCTTTCTTTCTTTCTTTCTTTATTTATTTATTAACCCTTTCTCATTTCTTTCTTTCTTTCTTTATTAACCCTTTCTCATTTCTTTCTTTCTTTCTTTATTAACCCTTTCTCATTTCTTTCTTTCTTTCTTTATTAACCCTTTCTCATTTCTTTCTTTCTTTCTTTATTAACCCTTTCTCATTTCTTTCTTTCTTTATTAACTCTTTCTCATTTCTTTCTTTCTTTATTAACCCTTTTTTCATTTCTTTCTTTCTTTATTAACTCTTTCTCATTTCTTTCTTTCTTTATTAACCCTTTTTTCATTTCTTTCTTTCTTTCTTTATTAACCCTTTTTCATTTCTTTCTTTGCTAACCATTTTTATTTTCTTCCTTTTTTGCTATTTGTTTGCTATGCTTTCTCTCTCTCTTTGCTATGCTTTTTCTTTCTTAGGATTGTCATTTTTTTTTTGCTATATTATTTTTTCCTTTCTTTGCTATGGATTTTCTTATGATTGCTAATTTTTGCGATGTTCTTTCTTTCTTTTTTATGGATGCTATTTCTTCTCTATGCTTTTCTTTCTTTGCTTTGTTTTTTTCTTTCTTTGCAATAGTTTTTCTTTTTTCTTTCTTTCTTTTTTATGACTTTCCTTTTATAATTCTTTCTTTCATTCTTTGTGATGTTTTTCTTTCCTTCTTTTTTTTTTTTTTTGGAGAGGTGGGTTGGTTAGATCATTTCCCCTGTCAAAAAATCCATAAAACCGCGTAGTATTTCCATGCGCATTATGTGAACTGTGCTATGTCGAATAAGGTTCATTAAACGAACACACCAAAAGATTTATACATTCAAATGAACGCAAAAAATTAGCAAATTTCTTTTGCATATAATCGAATTATTTCAATTTACGGCAAATTAGTTTTTGAACAGAGTACTGAAAATTGTTTTTTCTCTCTAGAGTATTACAAGGTAAATTATTTTAAAACAGAAATGGATATTTTTTTTTAAAATTCAAGTGAATTGTAAATCGTACATTAGGTATCTCTACTAATTCGCTATACGGAAGGTTTAAAATAAATTTTAAAAAATGTAAAAGCTATCTTGGAGCTTGCATTTTAGCTTTAATTGAAAGCTAAAGGATTTAAAATTTACTATTTCCACTAAGCAAAATGCTCTGTGGTGTATTTCAAAACAGATTATTTTGAGCGTAATTGATATTTTTTTTTTTTTTAGTAAAATCGATAAAATCGGCCATTTTGATACATTTGCAAACAAAACATAATTCTCGGGTTTTAAAAATCTTACAAAAATAAAATATATATTTCTGAAACATTATTTGATGAAAATTAGCAGATTTAAACTTAAAATATTGACAGCCGAACGTGATCATGGTTAAGAAATGTGCAGACGATAAATTTCATATGAGTGGGATTTTTCACGTAAGGAGGACAACCCTTAAGACACGTGACTTTTTAATGATAATTTTATGGGTTTGGGCATCCATACTTTGAAATTTTGCACGTATGTCACATACAAAAATAAATCGAAAGTTTTAAAAATATTCGGAGTCGTCAGATTGTAATAGTCTTTAAAATATACGATTAATTAATGTAGTTTTACTTAATAATATTATCTAAGAGTTATCTCAATGAAAATGAATTTTAAAAGATTTAAAAAAACTTTATAAATTATTCAATTTAAAACTGAAAAAAATGAAAATAATTCTTGTAAAATTTTATTTTACCTCGAATTTTTTTCTTCAGACAATATTTTCTTTAATGTATGTTATTCATAAAAATAATGAAACGCTTCTCTAATTAAATAATGTCTTAGTTTTGTTTTTTTTATTTTATTTTTCCATTCAGAACAGGTTTTCGGTAAGACAGGATCCGATTTTGTAAAAGATTCAGTGATTTAAATTATTCAAAAAATTCTGCTTTGAACTAAAATAATCACTAAGAATTATCACGTTGAATTTCTCATGTTTTCACAAAGTTAAGCAAGGGACTGAAACATGTAAAATGAAATATTTTACCAAGATTTTCTAATAAAAAAATACGAAAATAATTTTATTTATTTTGTGAATAAGTCCTGAAAATCTCCCTAAAATCTGACAATTATTTGATTTTTGCAAGAATTTCCAATTTTTTTGTCACCACAAAAAAAAAAAAAAAAAAAAAAAACGGTGAAAACTTGCTATGGTTAGGGTAAGGACAACCGGTGACACATGAAAAACAAGTTTGTAATCAAAATTTCGAATGCTAAAAAAGAATGAACAACTAAATTAAATAATCAAAATACATTGATTCTTTCTCTTAACAATTTTGATGATAAAACTATTTTAATTAGGTTACGCTGATTTTTTAGCATTTTCGTAGAGGTACCTATATAACATTTTCCATCAGAGATAGGAGTTGTTGAAAAAGTCTAAATTTTAATTCACTTAAATGTGTACATAGATCGTCACACTGACCGCTGGTTTTGAAAAGGACCTCCAATCGGTTGTTGACAAAAATGCTCTCTTTGACCCACCACAGAGAACCCTACTTGTCTCCCATTAGAATGCATCATGCTCAACTTCAAGAGAGCAACTCTTTGTTACTGCTTGGTCTCTCACTGTCCGCTGGCCTCAGATGGAATAATTACATTGAATCAATAGCTTCATTTACCGCAAGGAATGTTAGCCCTCTGTGTCGCGCCAAAAAGTTTTTCTTGCCCGAGTCAATCCTTCAAATTTATAAATCAACTATTCGACCGTGCATGGAATACTGCTGCCATGCTACCCCCCGCTGTTAGTCCTAAGGACCTCGACAAAATCCAGAGATGGATAAGCAATGTGGTTGGCCCTGATCTGGCATCTCGTCTACAGTCGCTCTGACAGACGTGCCGTCGCTTCTTTCTGTCTTTTCTACAAATACTTTCAGGGGAAACTGCCCCGACGAACTATTTTCGCTGGTTCCCGAACTGCATGAATATAAATGTGCTACTAGGTTGGCATCTCGGTCCCACCCTGTTACTGTCGAAACGGTTAAATGCAGCCGTCTCTTCTACTCCAGTAGCATCATATCTCGCACTTCCTGTCTGTGGAACTCCCTTTCCTCGTACTTGCTTCCCTGATAGCTATAATCTCCAACTATTTAAATGCAATGTCAATCGACATCTCCAGATGCCTTGATCTATTCCCTGTCCTTCTCTTCATCCTTTCCTCTCTCACGCCTCTTTACACTTGTTCTCCCTTTCTGTAACCCCTTGCGTGCTAGTGGCACTCCCGCTATGCTTGGGGAGAAAAAATAAATAAAAAATAAAAATAATAATAATAGATATAGACATGAATTTCAAATTATTTCTTTCCTACTTTGTCTTCTCCTCAATCCTACCCCCCCACCCCTCTCTCTTTTCTTCTAATTCTCTTTCACTCCCAATAAACCCCTGCGGTCTCGTGGCATTATCCCCTTTCTTGGGGTGAAATGATTAAAAAAATATTATATATAGATAGATAGCAAATAAAAAAAAAGTATATACAGTAATTCATTGTAAATTATTTTATAATATGCTTTGCAAATTATTTACTATAGAAATGCATTGGAAATTATTTTACTGTAGAAATGAATTACAGTTATTAAATGTGCCAAGATATTCACTTGTAAATAGAGTGGTACATCAAACACCGAATTTTTCGGGATGGAAGACGCACCCTAAATTTGGAAAGAAATTTTTAAGAAAACAAAAAAAGTCATGCTCATACAACATAACCATGCGTCCCTCAAATACTGGCGCCATGTATTGTTTACATTAATCAGTTGTCCAATTTTGTGTGTGTGGCAACATACTAGCCAATTGTGGCTCGAATCCAGAATCCTATATATATATATATATATATATATATATATATATATATATATATATATATATATATATATATATATTTACGCTTTGGAAATGTGAAACCCTGGTTCCACAAACTCACATCTATCCAACCAAATATGTTAGCTCTATCTCTGATATTGAGCGCTTTCTAATAAGTACCGTATATAATATATAAATTATTATACATATATATATATATATATATATATTTATTTATATTTATATACACTTTTCACACACACACACACACATATATATATATATATAATATAAAAATACCATATATATGTAGACTATTCTAGATCCACGTGCCATGTCTCATGGATGTCAGTTATCAGTTAGCTCCCGTTAATTCCCCTCACCATGTTATCCACTGACTTAACCGGGCATTGAACTCACATTTTTTGGGTCAGTCACTGGATCTAATTAACGCCTCTATCCTCTGTACCATGTGTCCTTGAGGACATTATAAACCTAATCTCATCAGCAATAATTTTTTACCAGAGCTCATATTGCAATTTTCGTTGTTATTATCTCTTTCCTCTGGCACTTCTTTTTACTATCCAACCAGATGGTGAGCTTGGACGTGGTGAGTTTGTTCCCCAAGGTACCCACGGAGGACGCACTCTCAGTTGTCAGAGACAGATTGGCCTCTGACTCATCCGTAGAAGTCCGGACCAGTATTCCAATAGATAATCTTAGGGAGATGTTGACTTTCGGTACACAAAAAACACACTTCAGAATGGGATCACACATATCTACAGGAGGAGGGCTTGCAATGGGCTCAACATTATCACCAGCAAGTGCTAATATATACATGCGATACTTTGAGGAAATGGCATTAAAATTTATATCTCTAAAGCCAACTCTATGGTTAAGGTACGTAGATGACACTTTCATACTCTGGCCACAACATGTTCAGGTTCTCCTTGACCATGTGAACTCAGTATGACCTTCGATACACTTCACGGTGGAGAAAGAAAGTAACAGACTCCCATTCCTGGATGTTCTAATATCTCGAACAGAGCATGGCTTCAAGATATCCGTATACCGTAAACCGACATTCACCGGACAGTACCTCAATTTCACCTCCATACAACGTAAAGAAAGGGAGCAAAAGTCATGTGGCGACCCAGAGACGTTAGATAAAGAATTGGTCAGTATAATTAGTAACCTACAACGTAACAACTACCCTGGGTACATAGCAGCAGCCCCCCAAAACTGGGATAGGTGGGTACGAGAGTACAACAACACTCAGAAAACAGTCTGCTTGCTTTATGTGAAGGGGTTAGAGAAAATACAAAGGATCTGCGGTCCATATAACATCAGGACAAACTTCAAAAGCTTGACAACACTTCGCAGATATCTCTCCTGAGTAAGACCCCACGATAGAGGAGAATATGACTAAAGACTGTGTGTACGCTATCCCATGCAGCTGCGGAAAGGAATATAAAGGAGAGACAGGCCGCCCCCTCAAGGTAAGGCTTCAAGAACACCAGAAAGCTGTAACACGTAGGGAAGTAGAAAAATCAGGCGTGGCTGACCACATATGGAGAGAAAAGTGAGATCACCACCCTCTGTGGGATCAGGTTGAAATCGTAGACAAAGAACTCCATCGGAAAATTCGTAAAATTAAGGAATCAGCATATATGCTAGGCCACAAAAATCTCCTGAGCCGACCAAGAATAGAAATGAATACAATATGGGAACCAGTAATAAAGAGTGCCAAAGAAAAGCTATAATAATAATAATTGCAATATGAGCTCTGGTAAATACATGCAATGATAACAGCAAAAATTGCAATATGAGCACTGGTAAAAAATAATGCTGAAGACATTAGTTTTACAAGACCCAGAGATTCATACACAGATGTCTTCAAGGACACATGGCACAGCGGATAAAAGCGTTAGTTAGATCCAGTGACAGGATTCAAAGAGTGTGAGTTCAATACCCGGGTAAGACAGTGGAGAACTTTCAGAGGGAAATTAACAGGGGATAACCGATAACTGACATCTGTTAGATATGGCACGTGGAACTAGAACATTCCAACCACCTGAAGTCGCCCGCGGCGTACCATGGCCGAAACGTTGTGATAAACATGGCGACAAAGAGGAGGACAATAGTCTGAACAATGTAAATAGTGTAGATATGATGCCTTTTCATTTATTTCCCCAGAGGTTAAGGGTCAATGCTGCTGACTAGTGTTGGAAGTGTTGGATAGAGGAGTGAATGAGTGGATAGAAATAGATTGGTAGATATCTATAGATAGATAGACTGTAATCATAAAATCATGGCCCGTAAAATAATTTTATCGATATATATATATATATATATATATATATATATATATATATATATATATATATATATATATCTATAGATAGATAGATAGTTGATAGATATCTATAGATAGATAGATATCTATCTATAGATAGATAGATAGATGAATATCGATAGATAGATCTATAGATAGATAGATAGATATCTATGATAGATAGATAGATATCTATAGATAGATAGATAGATAGATATCTATATAGATAGATAGATATATCTATAGATAGATAGATAGATAGATATCTATATATATCTATATAGATAGATATCTATATAGATATCTATATAGATAGATATCTATGAATGAATATTGCAATAATAAAATCATAGCTCGTAAGGTATTTTTATCGATAGACAGAGATAAATGGATAGAGAGATAGATAGAAATCTATATATATATATATATATATATATATATATATATATATATATATATATAGATATCTATGGATAGACTGTAATCATAAAAATCATGGCTCGCAAAATAATTTCCTTGAGAATATATCACTTCTGAATTTATAATTCATTGCTATAATAAATCATTATGATAATAAATCATTTACACAACGGTACAACATTTAAATCATTCACAATGAATTCCGTCACAAATTATTTCCAAAATATTCTCATAATAAATTTATTCGCAATGCACATTTATAGTAAAATAATTTCCAATGAATACCTATAGTACAATTATCTTCAACACATTCCTATGATAAAACCATTTGCAAGACATCACTGAAAAAAATCTCATTCCCTATGCATTCATGTAGAAAAACATTTCTATATGAAAATAAATTCCATTTTCTTTGCTATAGTAAAAACCATTTACAATAAATTCTCATAGAAAAATAATTTCCAAATCGATCAGGTCGTCCAAAGATTTCAAATGGAAAATAATTTTCAATTTTTCCAAGAGTAAAGTTAATTCCAATGCGTTCTTATAGTTTAAACTTTTCCAAAATCATGCAGTAAATTCATATTTATTGTAAAATAATTCCCAATTTATGTAGACAAAATTATTTGCAATGTATTCTTGTAGAAAAAAAGTGTCCAACCATTCACGCAGTAAAAACATTTCTATAGGAAAATAATTTCCCGTTATTCTTCGAATAAAATCATTTGCATGTATGTTTATAGCAAAATCACGCCATATGCATTAAAGTTGTAAACACATTACTATGAGTAAAATAATTTACAATGCATTCCTACAGTAAAATTATATCTAAGATATTCATGTAGAAATTCCATAGGAAACAAATTCCAAAATCTATAGTAAAATAATTTGCAATGCATTCTGAGATTAAAATAATGTCCAAAGCATTCACTTCGTAATAAACATTTCTATAGTTAAATAATTCCCAAATGCGTTCATGTTGTAAAAACATTTCCATCGTAAAATAATTTGCAATGCATCCTTATAGTAAAACTATGTCCAAAGCATTCGTGTAGTAATATTTCTATAGTAAAATAATTTAAAATCAACCCCCATAGTGAAATAATTTGCGATGTATTCCTATAATAAAATTACGCCGTGAAAAATTTCTATAGCAAAATAATATGCATTTTTTTAATAATTTTCAATCGATTCCTGTGGTAAAATAATGTCCCAAGCATTCATGTACTAAAAACTTTCTCGGATTGAGAAATCGGAGAGCCGAGTTCGAATTCCAGTTGAATCCATTACATTCACTTCATGTTAATAACCTTCAGAAAGGTATGAATCCTCTTTTCCCCAACCACTAGATATGGGTAAATTTTCAAGGACAGAGTCTATAGCCTGGGATGACAACTGGTCAACCACAGAAAGAAATGGCAACCTACTGCGGGAAAAAAATCTGCCTCGTCAGTCATGTATCGAAAGATACATGATCGCCTAAGCGTGTATCACGCATGGCATATCACTGACTGATAGACAAATAATTTCCAATCCATTCTATAGTAAAATAATTTTCAATGAATTACTATAGTAAAATCATGCCCAAAAATTCATGTAGTAAAAAATTCCTATAGTAAAACAATTTTCATTTCTTTACTATAGTAAAATAATTTATCAGTGCATTCCAATACTAAAACCATATCCAAAGAATCCGTGTAGTATAAACAATTTCTATAAGAAATATTTTCCAAACCCCATTATAGAAAAATCATTTTCAACGATTTCAAATTGATTCGTGTACCAAAATAAAATTCAATGCAGTTTTATAGCAAACTCATTAACAAATGTAATTCTATAGTAAAATCATTACCAATGCAATGCATTTTATAGAAAATCATTTTCAATGCATTTTATAAAATCATTTCTAATGGATCCCTATAGTAAAATAATTTTCAATGGATTAATATAATAAAATGCATCTTTTTTTTAAAATCCTGTCCAGTGCATAACTCATGGAAAATTTGCAATACATTCCTATAGTAAAATCATTTCTAATGAATTCCTGATAGTAAAATCATTTTCAGTGGATTTTTATAGTAAATTGATTTCCAATGTATTATGTTAAAATCATTTGCAATACATTCCTATATTAAAATCATTTGTAATACATTCCCAAGGTAAAATCATTTTCAGTGCATTTTTATAGTAAAATCATTTCTAATGCATTTTCATTGCAATATCATGCCCAATGCATTTTCATTGCAAAATCATTTGCAATCCATTCCTATAGCAAAATCATTTGCAATCCATTCCTATAAAAATCATTTGCAATCCATTCCTATAAAAAAAAATCATTTGCAATCCATTCCTATAGCAAAAATCATTTGCAATCCATTCCTATAGCAAAATCATTTGCAATCCATTCCTATAACAAAATCATTTTTCATCCATTCCTATAGCAAAATCATTTGCAATCCATTCCTATAGCAAAATCATTTGCAATCCATTCCTATAGCAAAATCATTTGCAATCCATTCCTATAGCAAAATCATTTGCAATCCATTCCTATAGCAAAATCATTTGCAATCCATTCCTATAGCAAAATCATTTGCAATCCATTCCTATAGCAAAATCATTTGCAATCCATTCCTATAGCAAAAAACATTTGCAATCCATTCCTATAGCAAAATCATTTGCAATCCATTCCTATATAGCAAAATCATTTGCAATCCATTCCTATAGCAAAATCATTTGCAATCCATTCCTATAGCAAAATCATTTGCAATCCATTCCTATAGCAAAATCATTTGCAATCCATTCCTATAGCAAAATCATTTGCAATCCATTCCTATAGCAAAATCATTTCCAATGCATTCTTATATTAAAATCATTTGCAATGCATTCCTATATTAAAATCATTTGCAATGCATTCCTATATTAACATCATTTGCAATGCATTCCTTCAGTAAAATCATACCGAATGTATTCTTATTGTAAAATCATTTGCTGTGACTTCCTCGGGTAAAATTATTTCTATTTAATATAAACCACAGAAGTATTTACAAGAGTAAATATTTTTCAGGCAAAAAATTATTTTAAATACAGTAATATTACCTCTTGCTTTCTTTTCACTCCCCAGGTTTTTTTTTTTATCACCGAACACGTCTTCCAAGTTTAACTTTGTTATTTTCTCGACGCCGATACCTTATTAAAAGGGAAAAAAATTCGACTTTCAAATCAGCAATCCAATGCCGAAACCATAATGTATCACCTTGCATTTTCGACCACTCTAATCAAATGCTTAAATAAATTCAGGAGATTAATTAGACCCTGAAGTGGCATAAATATTAATTAACCGCCTTATTAATTAATAACTCACAACTTAACTAATCTAATAATATTTTCCAAGGCAAATATTTTGGAACCCTTTCGTTAGAGAAATT
The DNA here is from genome assembly GCA_903632075.3 of Acanthosepion pharaonis. Taxonomy (NCBI): domain Eukaryota; kingdom Metazoa; phylum Mollusca; class Cephalopoda; order Sepiida; family Sepiidae; genus Acanthosepion; species Acanthosepion pharaonis. Next base: position 1,192,206 of record CAHIKZ030000281.1, on the reverse strand, counting down.
ATAATTAAGTTTGCGTAATTATCGTTGGAAAGGAAAGCGAGTCGAATATAAATTAATTCTACCGGATGCCATCGAATTCATTCAATGCTTTCAAGATGGCTAAGTGGCCTTCCACTCTAGGATGCTTTGCTCTTAATGTAGATCTTCAGAGAATTTAAAATACAGCAACAATTTAATACAATACTAGACCACCCATAAACCGGTTGGGTTTCCTTTAAAACCGGTTCATCATCCAAAATACTGAGGTCACAAGATCGTCAGTTGTATTAATTACAGATATTTTAATTTGTATTTGCAAGACAACATTTGGTCAAAAGAAATTAGCAACTCTGTTCTGGGACAAAATTTCAGATTGGGCGTCTCTTCCCTCTACACCGGTTTCTCGGTATTTTTCGTTGTTCTCTTCCCTGTATCCGTTTCGTCGTTCGTTCTTCCTGTCACAACTTTACGTACAGTACGATGAACCCCGACAGAGACGTCCCTCATCTTGGCAATGGTCTACCTATAATAGGGAATCACCAATCCCTCGCCCGGATGATAGACATCCGGGCACCTCAGAATGGAGCACTAACACACCCGGATGTTCATCCGCGATTTCATCCGACCATGCTAATATTATACACAGTTGCTAATGAACCAATTTGTTGTTGGACAAGAAAGAAGGGTCTCTTTTGCCGGAACGACGTACTCACCTTCTCTCAAACTAAATTCCTACATGCCAAACAAAGACGAATTCTTTTGTCGAAAATAAGGCAAGTCTTGTTCACCATTTTTGCCTTTCGACCCCGGTTCTGTTTCTCTATATCTGCCACACAAGTTTAAATAATAATTATTGCTCACATTATAAAATATTGCTTAGGTCAAACCTTCCGGCTTCAGGCTTCTCCAGCGAATGTTGAGCTTGGAAAATTAAATACAAAAGCGAAAAATTACGTAGAATTAAACGAGTCAGAGTGGTTTGCATCTGACGTAAGGAAAAAGTAAAAAAAATTCCTTACCTTAATCTGACACACGTAGCAGTGACTTTTTTTTTTCTTTGAAAATGGCATAGATCTTCTTCCAAGCATAGTCATTCCGGAAGTGTATGATTTTGAAACGGTGTCTTTTATACAGCTTAGCACGGTTCGGCCAATAACAATCCGTGTACTGATTGGTCGGACTGGAGGATGACATTTGACTGCGTCACTGAGGACGAAGCCAAGAACGCTGATTGGTCATTCGGCTGTGGTTTTGGCATAATACAAAGCAGTGAGGGAAGGGGATATATATATATATATATATATATATATATATATATATATATATATATATATATATATATATATATATATATATATATATATATATATAAAAAAGAAAGGACAGTAAGAATGGTGTTCTTATAGATATTTTTATTTTTACAAAATAGTGCTCAATGTAAATTTACAGAGCATTAATATTATAAATTGATTTATTTAAAATATGGTTTTAAAACCATATTTTAAATAAATCAATTTATTATATATATATATATATATATATATATATATATATATATATATAATAGTGTGGGGAGGTTATTACTAACCTTATTTTGTTTTGTTTCCATGTAAATAGTATTCATATTGTAAATAATCATTGTTTTTTTTTAATTCTTGTTTTTTATTCCCCTCTCCCCACAGACTTTGAAATGTACATATGGAGACTAGTTAGGATTTCATAGAGACATTGAGGTATTATGGTGGATGTAGTAAGAAAGGTAAGTAAGAATGTGTTGTTTTGGTGGTAGGACTATTGTTGGTATGTTTGAGTCAGTGTTTGTGACTAGCTAAGTTTAGAATTAAGACAGAAGACCGTCCTTTTCTCCAATCCCATTTTTGGCCTTGTGCCACATTTTGTACAAAATTGTACGAATAAATATCTATCTATCTATATATATATATATATATATATATATATATATATATTAGATAAGTTGGTCAATAAAACAAAATGTTACCGATGTAATCATTACGAAAAACGTTTATTAATCCTAGAACCATCAATTAAACTTACACCATTACTAACCATGGGTATATCATACCCTATTTTGAAAATAACTAAAAAAAAAATATTAAATATAAATCTTTATTTGAAATATTTTACATGCAGACACTTCAAAATTTGTACTTTGAATTAACATTAATAAGAACTGAAAAACATTGTATTTAGTTAAGAAAATCAGGTACTGAAAATTGTAATTAAAAATAGGAAAATTTGTGCTGGTTAGTGTTCTAGGGGTAATATTAACCCAGTGACAAAAATGAAGCACGGAGATAGAGGTTCCATGTTGGAATTTTTCGGACGCCTGTGTTCTTCATCAGCGGAAGATATATATTTATATATGACATGTATTTTATATATATATATATATATATATATATATATATATATATATATATATATATATATATATTACATATGTCATATATATATATATGTAAAAATTGAAACATTGAAATCAACACATGGAGCGACAGGCTGTTTCTTGCTACTCGTCAGGCCACTCTAAAATTCAGAGATGTCCTTCTCCTGACGATTGCGTCTAGCATGAAGCAGGCTGTCGCTCTATCTCTGATAGTGAGCACTTTATCCCATTAATATAGCAATAACAAGAGTATATTTCTTCATATATATATATATATATATATATATATATATATATATATATGGTGACGCGTGAGCAATTCGAGAACAGTGTCTTCTGAAGGAGCATTCAGTGTTTATTGAACACACACACACACACACACACACACACACACACATATATATATATATATATATATATATATATATAATTGTAAACATTAATATTATAATATCTATATATTATATATATAATTAATAAAATTATAATATATATATATATATATATATATATATATATTGAACAATAAAATATTAAAAATTAAAATCTTCAGAAACACTGGGTGGTATATAATATTCTTTCGTTTTTATTATTATTTTATTTAGATTCCTCGACTAGTTTCAGCCAACATGGCCATCATCAGGAGAGAAGAAAATTCTGCTTGCCAGTAGCAGAACTACAGAAATGAATGTCTTGATGGAAAATGAACTTTTGTCTGTAGTTTTTCATTTGTTTTTTTAAATTTTTTAACATAGATTTTACTCAGTCCTTGTGTTGGTCAAACAGTCTCTTTTATGTTGTTATTCAATATAAGAGCTGGATTGATATATATATATATATATATATATATATATATATATATATATATATATATATATATATATATATATATATATATATATATATATATATATATATATATATATATATATATATATATATATACACACACACATATATATACATATATATATATATATATATATATATATATATATATATATATTAGTGACGCGTGCGCAATTCTAGAACAGTGTCATTTATAGTCACAAATTACTACAAACTTCTTTTTATAACAAATATCAATCGTTATCTACTGTGTTTTTTTTTCATCTTCTTTTATTGTTTTCGCTCCTTAATAACGTTTTTCTTGTGTTGAAGTGGCTTTATTGCCTTGCTTGGAGTGAAATGATTAAAAGTATAATAAACGTTAAATTATGAAACAGTCGCTTTTAAGAACGAACAATAAATTAACAATACCAGAACAACATTGGCTTATCATTGTTCGTGGACGATAATCTAACTTTAATTTGAAACATCCATTTAATGCAAACGTTACCCTGCAGGAAGAAAAGTTTACTTTTGTTTAGAAAAGAATTGAAAACTGATATCACACTAAAAGGACTTTCCGTTTAAGTAACAGCAGCCCTGGGGTGACTATACAACAGCCTTTTCACCTATGAAGTAGTTGCTAAACATTCGAGACATTTGTTTCTATAACACAAAGTTCTAAGGTCACTAGTGAATTGTATTAATAAATATTGTGTTACGTATATTTAAATTCATTTGATAATGTGGGTATAATGTATTATGAATGTTTATTATTTTTCACCAGCATAATAGCGGGAATATATTAATTAAACGTTTGTTTATATACGCCGATATACCGAAATTTCTCGAAAATAATACGAATTTTTTACTATAAATTTCAGGTGATCGTAGGGGTGCGTATAATAAATAGGTTTAAAAAAATATCTTTTCATTCTTGATGTTTAATAATAAAGACGTTTTTTTATTGTTGTACAATAAAATATATATTATCCCAATTTTTATTTGACATCCAACAATAATAATTGTAACATTTTTTTGTCAATAAATTTGTTTATCAGTAAACGCATTTTTTATTTGGTGAAAACAATAAAAAAAAAATCTATAAAAAGGAAAATTTCAAAGAAAAGTAACATTTTTTGTCAATAAATTTATGTTTATCAGCAACCACATTTTTTTCATTTGGCGAAAAAAATCAAAAAAATCTATAGATGAAAATTTCAAAGAAACGAGGATATCAAGTTGACAATTAATTTTAATTTTCATCATCATTATAACCACTTTCTATTAGAGAATCAATATCTAAATTGTCATTAAACAAATTATCATTCGAAATATTATCTTCACCCTGTTCAAAATTATCTTCGGTGTCTTAATTCTTTTGCCAAAGGATATCTTCAGAGCCATGGATGCCGTGAGAGAACACTTCTTAAAACCTCTCTTTACAACACCCTCACTGACGCCATCCCATTTAGGCGGGAAAATAAAATGTCATATTTGTCGGGAAAGCCGCATGGTAATTTTCAACATTATTTTAGCAGCTTAGTTTCGATTTCATTCTTAATGCCAAGGTCGATAAAAAGGCTTCGTAATTTTAATTTTTTTTTCCAAAATTTATAGATGCGTATTATACATAGGGATAGATATATTTCTTAATTTTTGGATCATTTGTTGGAGTGCGTATTATTTATGGGTGCGTATTATTTTCGAGAAATTACGATGAGAAAATATTTACTGTGACCCCCCCCCCACACACACACACCTGGACGAGATGTGACACAAGGTCTATATTTAGGACCCGAGCGCGTACACCCGGGATAGGAACTAAAATCCCCCTCAGCTCACACAACCGACGGTTGCATTGGCTTCGGTGCGAGCACCGATCCCTCCCTCTTGTGCAATGGGAGGGCGCGGCCTCGGGCAGCTGTTCCCCAGGGCTGGGCACCTCTTCAGTATTATATTTCTCAGTTGCCCCTCTGTCCTTTGATAGAGAAGTCCCTGAGCGCACTCTGTCCAAGGACAGAGACGCAACTGAGAGATGATAAGTAAACGCGACCTTACTCAAAAAGAAAAAGGTACGCGTTAGAATGTGTATAAAAAAGACACAAATACTAAATTTGAAATTAAAAATGTCGTTAACAACAGAAAAACGACACTAGATCAAGAATCGCTTGCTTGATTTTAATGAAATTTAACACTGTACTCGACAAATGGTTCAAGGTGCAGTATTCTTGTAAACTGCTTAGGGTATTATATATAGTTTAGGGTATTATATATAGTTTAAGCTATATCTAGGAACACACATACATACACACAAGATTAGAGTTTTAATATTATTTAGTTAGAAAAAATGCTAAAGACATCGATAGAAATTCAGGGGAAAATTATTTTACTATAGAAATGCATTGCAAATTATTTATGACAAAAATGCTTCCTTTCTTTTTATATACCGTGTTCCTTCAGTACATGGGCGATCATGGCTCTCCACTTCTCCCTACCCGTTGTAGCTCTCAATAAGTTTTGTCCCTTTGCTACTTCTTCAAACCCTGTCTTCAGCCCCTGACGCTTTCCTTTGTCTCTCTTTCCCTCTATCCGCCCTGTGAGTATCAGATTCTCCAAGCCCTCCTTTCTCATTACGTGCCCCAGAAATCTCAGCTGCCTTTACCTGGTGTTAAGCATGAGCCTCCTCCTTGTTTGCATCCTCTCATCGTTGCTCGATCCATGATATCCTCAGCATCCTTCTGTAGAACCAAATTTCCGTCGCCTCGAGTGTCTTCTTCATTTTTGAGGAGACAGTCCAACATTCGCTGCCGTAAAGAAGAACTGATGCCACGTAGCAGTTCAGTACTCTTCCCTTTGTTACCAAAGAAATCCTCCTGTCTCGTAATACTCTGGCTAGCATTTCGAAGGCGTTTTTTGGCCATCCCAATACGTCTTCGGATCTCAGCGTCACACTTGCCGTCCACCGTCAAAAGACTTCCCAGATATTTAAATTTCCGCGTCGGCTTGATTTTAGTGTCCGCGGCCTGTAAATCGCATTTCGGGCTGATCCATTCTTAAATATGCTACAACTTTCATTTACTTTAATGATTACATACAGAGTTAAACAGAAAATTCTACAAGCGTATATAAAAACCCATTGGGGTACTACGACGTGATGTAAGGGTTAGCAATCTATTCTCGCTCTATCAGTTACGGCATGTGCGTAAGTCCCGTCGAATCGTTAAATGCCTAAGTTCGTCGAAGGCCTTCGTTTGCCGTAGCCGGACGTGCGTCGTGCCTGGACAGTGGTCATGGGACCACTAGCTCAAAGTAGTGCCTAAGTACGTCGATGGCCTTCGTTTGCCGTAGCCGGACTCCCGTAATGCGCCTTACGAAGGCATGTGCATAAGTCCCGTCGAATCGTTAAATGCCTAAGTTCGTCGAAGACCTTCGTTTGCCGTAGCCGGACGTGCGTCGTGCCTGGACAATGGTCATGGGACCACTAGCTCAAAGTAGTGCCTTCGTTTGCCGTAGCCGGACTCCCGTAATGCGCCTTAGAATGTAAGTGCGTAGTTTCGTCGAAGGCATTCGTTTGCCGTAGCCGGACGCGCGTCGCCCGCCTCGGCAGTGATCGGCGAAATTACTTTTCGGACGAAGTTACGATTTTCGATTTTTTGGAAAAAAATTCAAAAAATAAAATTCGAATATCAAACTAAACTTATTGATTGTTGTTTTTATGTCATTTCTAAGCTTTTTGTATAGTTACGGCTGAAAGATGAATTCGGTCCTCAGTGGGCGCTCCCTACTTTCGGCCTTGTGTCTGATTTGAACTACGCTTAGTAAACCACTACAGGATATTCAGTGAAAGTTATATTAGATGTAATAGTCTCTTTTTTTTTCTCGTCTTCATAAACCATGTTCTTTTTATTGTCCTTTCTCATCACTAAAAACATCTCATTCACTTTCACTCCAGGTAAATAACTTAGTGGCATTATCGCATTGCATGGGGCGGGGAAAATGATTTAAAAATGATTTCTATAGTAAAACCAATTCCAATGCATATCAATAATGTCTAATCCATTCCTATAGAAACAATAATTCCTAATGCGTTCCTTTCGTAAAATCAATGTCAGTCTATTTCTATTGTAATAACCAATCATAAACTCGCTGGGTTTTTCTTAAAAGCAGTTCATTATCAAAATATTGAGGCAACAATATTATCAATTACATTTACACATATGGTTTATATCTCAAGAGGTAAAAGAAGGTTTATTGTTCCACTGTGTTTCAGAGTTAACACATTGCGTGAACAAATTGAATAATAGCTTAAAACAGGTTCAGTCGTTTAGAAAATTATAATGATATTTCTTATTAATTATTAGTTAATAATAAGTAACATTTTTTCCGATCCCATAATGAATGAAAATAAGTAATAGTGTTTTTTTTATTTTATATTTTTGTTGTCAATTCCCCAAAACAATGAAAATGTATCAATTCACTTTCACATGTATAAGTTTTATTCCGATTTTAATAATCGCTTTTTAAAACAATAAAAATTGTCGAAGAGTGAAAGTAGTCAAAATAATAGCGGTGTCAAAGCAAAGATCGTCCTTTGATATTGCGTCTTATTTCTGGCTCCATTTTTAATAAAAAACATTTGAAAATGTAATGATAAAATTAACAGTTACCCTTACTGGAGCTTGAAATTTATACACTCTTTTTATTGAAACAATTTTTAATAAACCCACTAATTGTTATCGATCTTCTTTATTTTTTATTGTTTTCTTTTTCTTCCCAAATCTTGAAAGGCTGAAAATTAGATTATATTATTTTTTTTTTCTAATTACTCGTGCTACTTGGGCAAAATCCTTTTTTTTTGGAGTTTTATTGTAAATTAATATCACAAAAAATAAGCCATAACATTGATTTTTTTTATAAAAAAACACTCGAATTTAAAAAAAAAAAACATAATTTATTAGGTACAAACTATTTAGAAGTGATCTCGAAATTTTTTTTTACCAGCTATAAGCACACAATCAAACACACTTCATTATATCACCAAATTTTATAAAATCCATACTTAAAGAAAGTAAAATCTGTCCGCCTACAAACACGACAGGTGTATCTGTCTATATTTCTGAGATGAGGTGTTATGTAAACTATTTAGATTATTCGGACTATTGTCCTCATCTTTCTCGCCATATTTATTACAACGTTTCGGCCCTTCAGTATCTGTCTATATTTCTGAGATGAGGTATTATGTACACTATTTACTTATTCGGATTTGTCCTCATCTTTGTCGCCATATTTATTACAATGTTTCGGACGTCCGTTCTATTTGTATTATTTACAAACGCCAGCATCTGTCTATATTTGAGATTTATTTTGCATTATTTCCGGCCTTCTTCAGGTGGTTGGGATGTATTTCGCTCGGTGGGGTAGACTGTTCTAGTTCCACGTGCCATGTTTAATGGATGTCAGTTATCAGTTATCCCCTGTTAATTCCTTCTCAAAGTTCTCCACTGCCTTAACCGGGTATTGAACTCACATTCTTTGGGTCCTGTCACTGGATCTAACTAACGCTTTTATCCACTGTACCATGTGTCCTTGAGGACATCCGTGTATGAAATTCTGGGTATTATGGGCTCTATTAAAAATCTCAATGATAACATTAATGATAAAATTGCAATATGAGCACTGGTCAAAATGATTGCTGAAGACATTACCTTTGTAATAAGTTTATAATTGTTCCGTTCATATGTATCTATCGATTTATCTATCTATTTTGCCTGTTAAGATCTATCTGTCTATGTTTTTCTGCTCATATCTATCTATCTATCTATTTTACCTTGTTAATATCTGTCTATCTATATATCTATATCTTGCTCTGTTCATATCTATGTATTTTGCTTGTTAATATCTATCTATCTATCTATCTATTTTACTTTGTTAATATCTGTCTAACTATATTTTTCTGTTCATATCCATCCATCTATCTATCTTGTTCTGTTCATATCTATTTACCTATTTATCTAACTTGCTCTGTTCATATCTATCTATCTATCTATCTATCTATCTATCTATCTATCTATCTATCTATAATTTTCTGTCCATATGTATCGATTTATCTATCTGGCTCTGTTCATATCTATCTATCTATCTATCTATCTATCTATCTATCTATTTTACTTTGTTAATATCTGTCTAACTATATTTTTCTGTTCATATCCATCCATCTATCTATCTATCTTGTTCTGTTCATATTTTCTATTTACCAATTTATCTAACTTGCTCTGTTCATATCTATCTATCTATCTATCTATCTATCTATCTATCTATCTATTTTACTTTGTTAATATCTGTCTAACTATATTTTTCTGTTCATCTCTATCTATCTATCTATCTATCTATCTAGTTTATCCTGTTAATATCTCCCTATCTATAATTTTCTGTCCATATGTATCGATTTATCTATCTTGCTCTGTTCATATCTATCTATCTATCTATCTATCTATCTATCTATCTATCTATCTATCTATCTATCTAATAAATCCGCATTGCAATAATGCATGATCTGTAAACAATGAAAACAAAATGTGGTGAAATTATTTAAAATTCAATTGCCCTGACGACTGAATTAAAATGTCATGCGTTCTTGTAGATTTTGTAGAAATAAACTTCTTTTACTTCTGACGACTGATCGTCGGCCAGAAAGGTCCCCATAATATTTCCCAGATTGTCATACATTTTATCCCCCTACCAACCAACCTACCTATCTATCTGGCTTGACTTTTCAACATTTTGTCGTATTATATATTCCTTTTTATTATGTATTTATTACGCATATATGAATATGGAAACGAAGTATCTATCGCTGTAAGATTTTTTTTTTGCTTTTTTAGTTATTAAGGGACTTGGTTTAGAGAGGATTTGCATTTCGAAATTGCCTATGACCAAAGATAGAATTTTAACGTATTCGTCTGCTTTTAAATTTAAATCCGAAAATTCAGTTCCTGGTTCATTTTTTTTTTTTTTTTAAATCATCGGAATATGTATGACGCAACAACATATTTCAATATTTTAAAAGATTAGTCACTGACTCTTAGTATAATCTGTGTCACCACTAGTGGGATTTGGTCACCTGAACGTGGTCTAATTTTTATCTATCTATCTATCTATCTATCTATCTATCTATCTATCTATCTATCTGTCTGTCTATCTAAAGTAACACAGTAACAGAGTAAGGTGATATAAATATGAAATAAGTGATATAGATGGATAAGAAGATCAGGATTATATATATATATATATATATATATATATATATATATATATATATATATATATATATATATATATAAAACTCAAACACTTATATTCCATGGTTATAATTTATTACATTGGAATCATGTCATGATCCAATCCAATTCATTAGACTAGTGGGATTTTTTTTTTGAATTTGTAGGTCTTATGAATTGGATCGTGATTACGATTCAAATGTAATAAATTATAACCAAGGAATATTAGTGTTTGAACCTTTTATATTATATTCTTACTCTGTCCTGGATATTGAGTTCTACCTGGATTCTATCCTCTCGGGAATGAATATCTATCTATCTATCTATCTATCTATCTATCTATCTATCTATATATATATATATATATATATATATATATGATCCTAATCTTATTTCATATCTATATTACCTTACTCTGTTACTTTTTTTGTGGATGAGGTCAGATTTCCTACAATTCATTTTGATGCTTATCTCTTCACTCGAAATGTTGTAATAAACTCTGGCAAATTCCAATGAAAGAGGTCCTTGCATATTGAAAGGTAAAACTCTACTATATCAAAATGGATGAGGGTAAAATTGTTTTTGTTATCGATTTTTTAAAACTAGTTAATCACCTCAGTATTGCTGATCCAATGGATAAGTCCAAAAGGTGATTTTTAATTTGCTTATTTACGGATTCTTGGATTACTTTACTAATCTTTCCGATCTCTGATCTGGTCACATTGATAATTTTTGTAGGGATTTTTATTCCGGAAGTCCGGTGTTTGAACTATAAGTAGCAGAATAGGATTCCTTTGTACAAAATTTACCAAACTTATTTACTGATTTTTAGTTTATCGATAATATATTTAGAAAAAGAATTGATATGATCAACACAATTAGACTTATTAATATTTATTTTTTTATAATTCTTAGTTAAAATATTTTTAATTAGTGCCAGGTAATCCTTTGGAAGGAATTTATAAAAGTTCGTGGTATTGTCAGATTTTACGAAAATTTAATCAGATTTATTAATATCTTTAACCAATGTATCGAAGTGTTTCTGAAATTGATTTTTGTGTTTATAGAAATTAATGTTGTTAATAATATTTAAGAAATACATCTCAAAGCCGTGAAAACGGTCAAGGAGAGGTATAATTTTTAAATTCTTAAATGCATACGTATTCGTTGTATTCGAAACGTCTCAGTCCTTACGAAATAAGTAGGATTACCGTCTCATTCTTCATATTAAATCTTCGGTCTTTAGGACCAATTTCTCGAAATATTCCCGTTTGTTTGCGATGAGAATGTTTTTTTAGCGAAATTCCTAAATCAGTTCTATCCATGTTCGCGTATTAAATGAACTGCAAAATTGGTCAACCTTATAAGGAGCAAAGATCCAAATGCAATGAGAACGAATCGAATATAAATTCTAACGTTCACAAATTTAAAAAATAAAGCTCAGTACAGTAGTAGAGAGATGTTTTCTATTTCCTCAGTAGAAAATCCGAGGATTGAAAAGATTTATATTGGCAGCACTATAAACATTATCAAAGAGCGTTGATATATGCACCTATCTACTTTTACTAATTGTCTTTATAGAAATAGAATTGCACTTTCAAAATATTGTTGGAAATTGAAAGAAGGAAATAAAAACTCTAAAGCTAAATGGAAAATTTTAAAACTTGTAGATCCTTATATGAAACTTGTTTCCTGTGTTTACAGGAGAAAATGCAGATAGTCAGATTTTTAAATAGAGACGAGTTGTTAAATCAAAGATTTGAACTAACTGTCAATTACAAGCATATTTCGCATTTGACCTTACAATTGCGCTAAACTTTAACATTTAATAATCACTTCTTTTATGATGAATAACCTTGTGGTAAACCTTTTAAACTTATCATTTGTAAGTTAGATTTTTGAGGTACTAAAGTATGTAAGTTATTCCTCTAACATTACTGGTAATATTTTAAAGACTGTACAGCTACAGAAAGAAATATAAAGGAGAGACAGGCCGCCTCCTTAAGGTAAGGCTTCAAGAACACCAGAAAGCTGTAACACGAGGGTAAGTGGAAAAATCAGGTGTGGCTGTCCACATATGAAGAGAAAAAGGACCACAAAAATCTCCTGGGTCGACCAAGAATAGAAATGAAACAATATAGGAACCAATAATAAGAAATGACAGAGTAAAGTGATAATAACAACAAAAATTGCTATATGAGCTCTGGTAAAAACACGAAAGGATAACAGTAAAAATTGCGATATGAGCACTGGTAAAAAAAAGTTTATTTCTTCTTTTTATTATATACTAGCAGCATAGCCCGGCGTTTCCCGTGCTTGATTCAAAAATCGTACGACTCATACAGCAATCGCTATCATTTAATATTTTTGCCGTTTCTTGCCTTTAAAGGAGTACCCTTTGCCGTGTTGATGTTGCTACATGGCTTACTTCTTGCCTATCTCACACTGCGATTTTTTTCTAAGCTCTATACTAAACATTAAATCTATTACGAAAAAAGAACTAAACAAAATGAACACAAACGATCAGCTTTAAAAAAGGACTCGTAACTGGAAAAACCGAATGAAAAAAAGAATTTTAACAACAAATACTTTTTCACACCCAACCCAGTTCTGCGGAATCAGAATCAACGTTGGGTTTAAGCAAGCGAATGAGCCAATTGGAGTAAAGTGCCATGCAGATTTAAATTTTTACCACTTGTGAATGAATGGAGCTATCGATTTTTTTTGCTAGCATGCGAGTTAACATTCGTGTCCGTCAGCTGTTGGCTCTCACGCTTGTCAATAGAATCTTCCTGCCTATTCATAGCAGCCAGCTATTGGCTCTCACTCTGACCAGTAGAAAATGGCCGCAAACTACATGAAAACTGCCGTAGAAGCATGAAAAAATCGATTATTTCCATTATCGATGGGAGTTGGGAAATGCAAAGTCGGTCTTGGCCTTCCCGCTAACTTGGAGCATGGGCATGTCAATTTTGGTGCAAATCCGTCGAAAATTGCGGCCGTCGTTACACACACACACACACACATCCTGCATTTTACATATATATATATATATATATATATATATGTATATATATATGTTTGATGGATGCCAGTTATCAGTTATCTCCTGCAAATTTCCCTCTGAAAGTTCTCCACTGCCTCCATGGCACGTGGAACTAGAACACTCTAACCCAGTGAGCGAAATAAAGGGTTCAGTTCGAAATTCCAACCACCTGAAGAAGGCCGGAGCGTACAACGGCCGAAATGTTGTGATAAATATGGCGACAAAGATGAGGACAATAGTCCGAATAATGTAAATAATGTAGATAATACCCCATCTCATAAATATAGACAGACTATAGCTCATTGGTAGTATTATTTTTCTTTGGGAATAAATTAGATTTTTTTTAATAATGACTCATCTGTAATATTATCGTTATTGTTAAATATTTCTTTTGATCTGAATTTGCGTTTAAATTCTCTAAGTTTTTTTTAAGGTCTGTTACATTGCTTTTAGGGGAAGGACAGAATTTTAGGCCTAATTTCAATAGGTTGGTTTCGTTCTTTGTAGGTGTATATGTAAATCAGTTTATTATTTTGGGTTTTGTGTCATCTAAACTGGTCTCCTTATTCGGATTGGGGCTTCTAAAAAACAATGATTGTCTCTTTCTACATATGTTTCTAAGAGACGACCTCTGTCTATACATTTTAGGCTTTCTTGCCAGTGAGAGTTATTCTTGGTGAAATTGGGATTTTATTTCTCGATGGCTCAATATAGGTGTTTTTTTTTTTTGTTATAAAGGTGTTCCAGATGTTTCTAGATTTGTTGTTCTTTTATGGATTGTGTATATATATATATATATATATATATATATATATATATATATATATATATATATTGTGTAATTAGGCTCCAAACACTCTTTTATAAATCTTTTCTTAAAGACGAGTGACAAGGTACCGCGATTAAGCGTTTTATTTAATGCTTCTTGTGTTCCTACGAGTGTGTTCTTTTCTGGACTCAAAGTGTCAAAATCAAAATGTGCAAGCGCTTTAGGCTATACGTTTAGACTTTATCAAGGGCGATTTATATTTTTATCTTTTTAATTTTAATTAAATATGATTTTTTATATATGTGTCTACAGTTATAGAAATGTTTCATTTTCCAAACACGGTCAGCACATTATGACCGTGTTCATAGTTAATGTTATATACAATTAATATATAACGCATTTGGTGGAGGATAAACGTATTCAACATTTGATAATTTTGCGGCAATACACGCTCAAAGGTTTTAGGCAGATTTGATCAACATTTCTTTTCATGGTTAGCTGTAAGGAATTGTAAATCTAAGACAATCTTACACTTAAGTAAAATAATAAAAATTTATTACAGGAAATATCAAGTTTTACGGAAACATTGTTGATAATTATGTATTTAGTTGCATAACAAATGAATAAAAATAATATAAATTTTGATGTTACATTTGCTGTTAGGTATTTTTCATTTACTCGTTTTTTTATTGGCAGCATTTTAGAATACTTTGGCTGCAATGCTAACTTTCCTAAGTTGAACAAACTGGAACTATTTCGTTTACGCTTTGTTACCTCTCTTTTCTATTGTTGTTTTTAGATGAGCAATAGCAAAATTCTGAAATTTAGAATGATCTTATTCCATTTCAAGAAAAAAGCGTGTAAAAAGTAATATTTTAAATTAATATACGACCAAAAATAAAATTCTTTTGACAAAAAACCTTGATTATATAACAAAAATGTAATGATATTCCGCAGGCAAATCTACGGTTTATGTTACCTTATCTCATTGTATGGTTACAAACAATTTTAAACATAAATTAAGCTTGAAATATTGTCTAATCGGGTCTAATTTTTTGTATACTGGAATACGATATAATGAATAATTCGCAGTAATAAGAGCAATTTTCAATTTTTTGTTGAAACCGTGATATATATTCTATTAAAATATTCGTTTTTCCAGCTGTTGTAAAACTTTATACTCTGCACAGTTTATTTAAACTTATTTAAAATTTTATTCGCTCTAAGCATTAAAGATAGTGTGAGGGCAGCGGAATAAGAAAAAATAATCATATTTTTAGCGCCTAAAACATGTGAGCTTGTTTTGCGAAACTGAATCTTCGATCTTATCATACGTGCCAAATAAGTTTACGGCTATTTTATCCTTAGGGTAACTTATTTCCTGCACTAATAAAACAAATATAGTTTTGGTAGCAGGGGAAATTTTGACTAATTAAATAAAAATTGCTTTCTGTGAAAAACTGAAAATCTATTTTCAGAGTAAAACTTCTTCTGGGAGAAAATGCGTTTCTATTTTTTAAAGTACACAAACGCTTTTCTTATCTGAACAGGAAATGCAACGAAATTCCTATTTTTAAGACGAAAATTTATCAGCTACAACCACGAAAGGAGAAATTAAGTTGAAATAGCGCAACATCATCAAATCCGTCCAGGAATTTGTTTACCTCGAAAGCAACATCCAGTCAACGGAAAGAGACACCAACATCCGCAAAGGCAAGGCCTGGGGTAGTCCTTGATGGTCTGAGCACCATCTGGACGTCTTCACTCTCTGACAATCTTAAGAGGGACTACTTTATGGCACAGTCTAATGGATGAGGTGCTTGATATGAATGGAAGCGGTGTGGCTAATACGTGAATATCAGGACGATAAGGAGAATGGATCAGGCATATCTTAAAGATTGGACTAAATTGCGGCGTACAAGTCGACCTGTCGTAAAAGTCGATTTAACTGTTAGCCTTATACCTACCGTATAGGTCGAGCCACAAATATACGGTAGGCTAACTGTGACCAAAATCCTAGTCCTGCCAGTTAAATATAGTTAGGTTACAGTATACAATGACCTGTGCCAAAACTGCATAATGGCTCACCACTATATATATATATATATATATATATATATGAAGAAATATAGTCCTATTGTGTGCTATATTTATGGGATAAAGTGCTAAATATCAAAGATAGAGAGAGCGTATGTGAATATAAAAGTGAACATTAAAGTCAACACTTAGAGGCGACAGGCTGTTTGATGTTAGACGCAATCGTCAGGCCATCTGACATTGCCCCCACGATTACGTCTAGAAGGAAACAGACTGTCGCCTCTAAGTGTTGACTTCAATGTTCAAATTTATATATACACACACACACATATATATATATATATATATATATATATATATATATATAAATATATATATATATATATATATATATATATATATATATTGAGACACTATATATTGAGACACTAAGCGTCATATCTTTCTTTATACGGTGTATAGCAAACAAGACACAAAACACACCGGAAGGAACTGTATATTTTATCGTTATAACTTAGCGAACATCTAAAATTCATTAGTTCTACTTATAAACACATTAAAGTCAATATCAGCTTCTATGAAATATTAATACTGTAGATTGTGCATTTGAATCTTTCAAATCTAGATTGGTCTCTAGATGAATGCTGGCAAAACAGAATTTATCAGCTACAACTACGATGGAGAAATTAAGTTGAAAAACGGTAAACCACATCAAATCCGTCCAAGAATTAGTTTACCTCGGCAGCAGCATCGTCAACGGAAAGCGACACCAAAATCCGTAAAGGCAAGGCCTGGGGTGGTCCTTGATAGTCTGAGCACCATCTGGAAGTCCTCACTCTCTGAAAATCTTAAGAAGGACTTCTTTATGGTCACGGTCTAATAGATGAGGTGGTTTGATATGAAGGGAATCGGTGTGGGTAATAAGTGAATATCAGGACGATAAGGAGAATGGATCAGGCTTATCTTTAAGACTGGACTAAATTGCAGCGTACATGTCGACCTGGCGTAAAAGTCGATCTAATAATCTTAAGAGGGACTTCTTTAATGCCTCGGTAGAATCTATCTTGATCTACGGCTCACAAATATTACGAGATGAATTGGACACCAGCTGGAAGATACACTCAACTAAGAAACGCCTGTATGAAGCAATCCCTCTATCTCGGTTTCGCTAAAGTAGACGAAATAAAATGTTCGGCCTGAGATTCCAATCACCTGAAAAAGGCCGGAGTGTACAATGGCTGAAACGTTGTGAATATGGCAATGAAGGTGAGGCTAAGAGTCCGAATAATGTAAATAATGTAAGTAATCCTAATACCTCATCTCAGTGATATAGACAGATATCTGTATGATTTTTCTTATTACAATCATATATATATATATATATATATATATATATATATATATATATATATATATATATATATAAGTTAATACGACAGACAAGGTATAATCCTAATACCTCATCTCAGTGATATAGACAGATATTTGTATGATTTTTCTTATTACACACACACACACACACACACACACACACACATATATATATATATATCATTGAATACGACAGAAAAAGTGCTTTGATTTAGTTTTTATACAATTTCTTATCCGTTCTAATATTTTTTTTTCATTTCAGATGATAAATTATATAAAAACTGTCCAAATGTTCTTTTTATCCGAGCGCTTTCGGCTATACATCTCGCCATTTTCAAGGATGAAATATATTAATCGTGAAATAAGAAATAGTTTGTTGCATGTATGTATTTGTATAACGTTATCGTTATTGTTTTGTCCGTGTATTGTTTAATATATTGGAATGCAATTGTCATCTTTGACAATGGCTTATGTTAGCCGAAAGCTTAGATATGATTAAAAAAAACATGTATCAATATTTTTCTTCTTTTAATGATAATGTTATTAAGCTTATCATACAATATGAAAAGAATTTACATAATATATATATATATATATATATATATATATATATATATATATATATATGCGTAAAAATTGGAAAATAAACGCCGCGTAAAATCTGTGGTATACCAATGTACTATCTCATCCATTGAGAGTCCTAATACTAATATAATATACATTGGGTCTACGAAGAATGAATTTAAAACCAGATGGAGGCAGTATAAGTTCTCCTTCAACAATATAAATAAAAGAAATCAGACATCTCTATCTAAATATTTTTGGTATTTGAAGGAAATGAATAAAACACCAAAAGTAAAATGGAAAATTATAAGCAAAACTAAAACTTGTAAAACTTGGGATGACCCATGCCCTTTATGCCTACATGAAAAACTACACATTATTAAGTTTCTAAATAATAAAAATCTATTAAACAATAGACATGAGTTAACGTTTTTTTGTCGACATCATCAAATTTTCGCATTGAATAATTAGCATAAAAACAAACAATAAAATAATTTTTAAAATCCATAGTCTAAATAAATAGTTTAAATGCCCTACAAAAAAAAATGTTAGCAAATTATGACAGTCTTTTTTATATACACAAAACCCTTTCAGAAAAAAATAAAAAATAAAATAAATAAATAAATAAATCTCTATAGACACTTAACCAGACTAGACGATGTCATCTTCCGCTTTAAATTTAGACACCCCAACCTTACCCTGACTTGATCTCTTTGAATGTAACTGAGATATTGATACAAATTATTAACCCTTACGCCCCTTTTCTTTAAATAATTGCTCTAGCCGTTACTATAATAATTTTAATTTTACTAATGAATATGCTTATAAAACGCGTAAATTTCAGGAATTAGTTATTCAAAAAAAAAATTCGCTTGAAGATGGAACAGAGCTTAGGACTTTAATTTAATTCAATAAATTATATTGAAGTTTTCGGCTCTTGTTTTGAAACATGAGAACTCTTATGTAGCGTTGGAATCATATTTTTAAATAAAAATTATATATATATATATATGAAAGAAAAATACAGAAAAAACAAAATTCTGAATATGCATTATTAATGTTAAAATAAAGTCGACGTCGGACGTTTCGGTCTATTTAAGACCATCTTCATGGACATTTTCATTTAAACATAATTAACATTATAACTTATAACAATTTAACACAAAAGACGATGGACATAAGAGCCCAACTAATTCAAACAGATAACTGAAATTTTATACAGATCAGCGTTCTGTTTAAATATGATCACGTAGTCGTCACGTGGGCGATGTTGTTAAGACGTATTCGAAGATGATTTCCAAAAATTAAAATATCAAAAAGATATAACAACCAATTGATCACTACGTATTCCAACATCAACGGAAGAGATTTCTTTAACTGTTTATAAAAATTTTTCAATCGACTTTTTGATATTTTAATTTTTGAAATCATCTTCGAATACGTCTTAACAACATCGCCCACGTGACGACTACGTGATCATATTTAAACAGAACGCTGATCTGTATAAAATTTCAGTTATCTGTCTGAATTAGTTGGGCTCTTATGTCCATCGTCTTTTTTGTGTTAAATTGTTATAAGTTATAATGTTAATTATGTTTAAATGAAAAATGTCCATGAAGATGGTCTTAAATAGACCGAAACGTCCGACGTCGACTTTATTTTAACATTAATAATGCATATTCAGAATTTTGTTTTTTCTGTATTTTTCTTTCATACTGTCGGTTTATATCCATATATTTATATATATATATATATATATATATATATATATATTATATTCCTCCTGAATTGTATAAATTTCTGTCTGTTCAGTCGTGTTTTATTTCTGACGTCTCTTGTTCTTTATATCGCGGGCATGCACACTTGCTCGTCCGGCCAAAGACATTAACTCTCGGCGTACACGGATAGATGCGTGCAGCTGTTGTGTGAAAGGCTGCACACGAGAAGAGATGTCAACTTGATGTTGTCATTAACATTTTGTTGGAGCTGTTTTAGTTTAAATGCAGTGGCATGAACAAGGGCTTTTGACAGGTGTATTGCCTTGCTAAAGCAAAACCTATCCCAGGTAATAAAAGAGAGAAAGAGAGAGAGAGAACAAAAAAATATTCTTTTAAACTCCTGCGTTCTTGTTTAAATATTCTGTTTTGGGGTTTGTTTTTTTTAGTGAAATTCTTTATTCTATACGGTTCGTCACATAGCGGAGAAAAGTGCAGCACGAAGGCTAGTCAAATCAGCGAAAACGACCTCACAGAAACTAAACAAATTAAGATATCTAGTAATTTTCCAAGCATAGCTTAGATGTGGCACAAGGCCGAAATTGGAGAGATACCCCCAATGAGAATCGGACTCAGTCATGTACCATGCATGATAGACGCTTTCGATACATGACTGACGAGGCAGATTTTTTTTTGCATGCAGTAGGTTGCTATTTCTTTCTACGGTAGACCAGTTGCCATCCAAGGCGATAGAACCCGGAATAGCTGGGAGGGAGAAGAAGAGAATTTAGACCTTTCCCAAGGGTCAGTCAGTCACTTATATGCCAGGCGTGATACATTCTTAGGCGATCATCTACCTGGGGGAACAGAAGAGGATCTGTACCTTTCCCAAAGATCAGTCAGTCAGTCAGTTATGTACTATACGTGATACACGCTTAGACGATCATGTATCTTTCGATACATGACTGACGAGGCAGATTTTTTTCCTGCAGTCGTTTGCCATTTCTTTCTGCGGTAGACCAGTTGCCATCCAAGACTATAGAACCCGGTCTGACTTGCTATTTACCCATAGCTTTGGTGGGGGGGAGAAGAAGATGATTTATACCTTTCCCAAGGTTCAGTCATTCACTTATGCTTAGGCGATCATCTATCTTTCGATACATGGCTGACGAGGTATATTTTTTCCCGCAGTAGGTTGTCATTTCTTTTTGCGGTAGACCAGTTGCCTTCTAAGTTTATAGAACCCGGTCTGTCCTGCTATTTACCCATAGCTGGGGGAGAAGAAGAGGACCTGTGCCTTTCCCAAAGGTCAATCAGTCAGTCAGGTATGTGCAATACGTGATACACGCTTAGGCGATCATCGATACATGACTGACGAGGCAGATTTTTTCCCGCAGTAGGTTACCATTTCTTTCTGCGGTAGACCAGTTGCCATCATAGCTGGGTAAGTAGGTCGGGGTGAGGAATCCTACCTTTCCCGTGAATATTAGCAGACCAGTCATTTAATTATGATACACACGTAGGCGATCATGTATCTTTCGATACATGTCTGACGAGGCAAATTTTTCCCCACAGTAGGTTGCCATTTGCTATAGAACCCAATCCCAGTTTTGCTATTTACCCGTAGCTGGTTGGGAGAAGAAGAGGATTCATACCTTTCCGAAGGATATTAGCACGTAAGTGAATGTAATGGATTCGACTGGGATTCGAACTCGTCTCTCCGATTCTTCAATCCAAACCGCTGTCCATTACCGCCATTACTCCACCGTGCCTCGCAATCGTTTGAGCGAGATAAGCTTGCTAACCGTTACACCGACTAGTGCCCAAGAAGAATATAAAAAAATACGTAATATTCGATATGGTATTGTGTTGGTAAAATTGGAAACAAAACTAACATTGAAAGAAGACAAGGTTGTAATTGGTTGATTTTCCTTTCCAAAACAAGTAATGTATTTTTTTATTAATTTTTATCTCTTTAAAAGTTGTTCTTAGTGGATACTCGTATTTGTGTAGACGTTCCGTTTATTCTTTATACAGTATATTTATTTATTTTCCTCTACCAGCCTGGATGTTGGAGAAATCTTATTAAAGAAAAAAATGCATGCACTTCGATAGGTTTCGAACCTGAGTCCTTCTGGGAAGAGGGAGTTACCCCTAGACACGGCACTCAACGGCTTATCAACGTTTTGGGGGTTATTTAAAACCGAAAACGTGTACCCACGAAAAATAATGTTCAAACCGGTAAAAAAAAAAAAAAAATCTGTCGGACTGATAAAAAAAAATCCATTGATTTTTTTTTGTTTTTTTTTTTGACAAAAATTGTTTTTTTTTGTTTACGTTTGGATACGTTACTCTGTAGATATGAAAAAATTCGGAAGATTCGCTTAACGGTACAAATTCGGCCTTTGCTGCGCAACTGGTTATTTGTAGGTCAGTTTTTAAGAGAGTGCCGGGTTTAGCAGTAGCTCTCTCTCTCTCTCTCTCTCTCTCTCTGCCCAGAAGGACACAGCTTCAAATCCTGTCGAAGAGCGATCAGTTTTCTTTAATAACATTTCTCGAACAAAAATCGACAAAAATAAATAAATGTACCGTCTAGTAAATAAACGGAGCGTCTACTCAAATACGAGTATCCACTAAAAAAAAAATTGTAGCGATAAAATTACTGTCGGACCAATAAAATAAATCCATTACTTTTTTTTTTAAATTGCTTTGTTTACGTTTACATTCGATACTGTTGTGACGTCGTCCCCTGGTCGCAGCGCCAACTGTGACGTTCTATTCTGGTCTACCACGGCACCAACTGTGACGTCCCCAAACAGCACCAATTGTGATGTCCACGCCGCGGCGCCAGCTGTTCGCTCCTCGCTGCTCCGTTCGGGTGTCGCTGCTCCAAACGTGACGTCCACCTGTCGCGTCAGTCGTGTTGTCTCGTCCTGTGACGACCAACTGGCTTGGTATCGGTCGCGGCACCCAAATGTGACGTTCTAACCTTTTGGTGATTCGGGTGGGAATCTGTTTAGATTTGATATCAGCCTCGCCGTTCCCAACTCGCTTCCAACGCCTGGTTACCAAGGTAACTGCATTGATCCCCAGTCTGCCTACCCACGTTGTGAATTGATCTTAGGCAGACGAGATCAAACAGTGGTTGGGGCCATAATGCAAACCGAGTTCAACGGGGGTGATACCACACAAATATGCATAAAAGAAAATAAAATGAAAACTCAAAAAGTTCAAAGTATCAAAGAAAAAGGTAACAAATTTTATGTCTAGTTGTTCGATACATAGGACTGCATCTATCTCCCGACCCGTTCTATGGATTGTGACACGTCGTTTTCCGTTAGGCGAGTTTTAACGCTTCAAGTTATTTTTATCTCTAAGAAATTGGCTTTTCGGTGTGTCTTCGGACGAAAGTCGAAAAAAAAAAACTTATTTTGGTGGTCTGGATCTAAGTCGCTCTTCAAAATAATTGTTCTTGGGTTGAAGAGGACTCCGGAATTTGCGTGAATCTTGGTCAGCTATATGCGAGGCGGCTTCAACTGGAGACTCAACGCAAAATTTTCTGGAACTGAACTCACTGGAACTGATTTCTGCTCGTTGTGGCTTCGCTTATATGGACGCCGATCAAAACCGGGGTGGGTCTGTCGGCGTCGGGGTTTCCTCGATAATTCTAAATACATATCCACCTCTCTGGTTAGGAATTTCCACTTTTTTTTCCATTTTTGGGAACCTTTCCTCACTCCCACCTTCTCACCATACTTCAGAGGGCGTGAACTGCCCTCCCCACTTCTTCGTAGCAGCTTCTCATACCTACACTCGGGATGGGCGGCGACAGCCTTCTTCGTGCGTCACGTGATCACCACTTGACCAATGATGTCTTAGTCGGGCGTGGACGAATCCGCGGCTTTGTTTCGGAAAAAAAAATATCTTGCTTAACTAAAAAAAATTATCTTTCCTCCTCCTTCGTGCGTCACGTGATCACCACTTGACAAATGATGTCTTAGTCGGGCGTGGACGAATCCGCGGCTTTGTTTCAGGAAGAAAAAAATATCTTGCTTAACTAAAAAAAATTATCCCTTCTTTTCCTTTTCTTCCTCTTAATCGCCGTTATCATTTCTCTAGCCGCAAACGGGACAATATGAACAATGGCGGTCATAATTCTTGTTCTACACGTGGTTTTCGTCAGGTATTTTATCGCTAATTATCCGAATGGGTGGCCTTTTTAACACGGCCAACGTCGCCCCGAAAAGACATTTCTAAATTCCCATTCATTTCCCTTCGGTGCATATTTCTGATAACATAATTTTATTATCGCAGGCCAAGGATTTTCCGTCGAAGGAAATCGGTCAGCGGACACTCGTGGGTGGCTTTTAATTTTTCATATCTGTCCAAAGTCCTTTTAGTTGCCTGTTTTTCGTCACTTATCGAAATAACATTTTCATTTGAATTTTTCTTTGGCCAGTCGGTCTGTAGTTGATAATAAGACGCCTTCCCGTACCAATAGTTTGTTTTCATATCCTTAGATAACACAGCCGTCGCCAAAACATATCTGATTCTTTCTTTCTTTCCCTTTCTTTTTACTCAGAATTTCCCTGTCATTGTAATGACACACTTTCGCCATTTGTTACTTATCAAAATATCCCTTATCCATTGTCTCTTAGCCGTGTGTGTGTGTTCTGCTTATCATCCACGATTTGGTCCTTAGCCTCTCCTTTTCTTCTTTTCTTTCTTTTCTTTTTCTGCCTCGTTAAATGGTGCCACACTGTGCAGATATTAAAAAATTTCAGAACATTTATTAAAGGTACAAATTCGGCCTTTGCTGCTTAACTGGTTATCTGTAGCTCAGTTTGAAAGAGAGTGCCGGGTATAGCTATAACTCCCTCTATCCGGGAGGGGGGCAATATTTGGTATTGTTTTCCATTATCAAGAAGTAATTTCCTCTCTTGTGGAATTGACTCCTGGCAGGATGTTTCTCAATTTACTGCATTCTTTACAAGTTCAAGTGTAGGGTTAACCGTGATCTTTCTTTTTGGGGGAGGATAATGATTTTCTGATAAATTCCTACTATTTAACCCATAGCTGGAGAAGAAGTGAATTCATAGCATTTCCAAGGTTATTTGCGCGTAAGTGAATGTAACGAAGGCACTTGGAATTCGAACTCGGTTTTTCGATTTCATATTCTGAGCCTTTATTAGCCATTCGAACAATCAAGTTTACACTATTTGGCATTTCTAAGCGTTCACTCATCTAGTTATTAACCAAGGTCAACGTTTCTTAACATCGGTGATCGTACGAGAACTCGTGTTTCAATGTGATATGACCATAAGTCGATAAAGTCGGAAATGAAATCTCGAAAGTACTAATTACAGTTCTCGTGGTTTCTCGTGAGTGGTTTCCTTCTGCCTATTAACTAAGAGAAGACAATATATAATTATGTAATTATCAATCCCACAATGTGTTTAATATCTAAAAAAAACCATTAAACTAATGGAGTTATTTTTTCCGGGTTTGTTCCTGAACAATTTTATCCCTTCTGCCTGAGCTCCTGAGTCAAAATTCACAAAGAATTGCTATGTAATGTTTCACGGTAGACATAAAAATAGTTACAAGTGTTTACCCATGGGCATTAAGTGATTTTTCTCTACCACCGGTAAAGCGGTGGGCAGGGCTCAAATGGTTAAGAATCATTGACAAACATTTTGATTTATTCAGCTGAAAGGAGAACAAGTTAAAATCGTTTTATGTCGGATCCACTATGTCTTCTCAACTGAGCAATGGTGAGAGGAAAAAGATCATTCAGTCTTTCAGTAACGGTAGTAAAATTCATACTCTGGCTTCCATCTTCAGAGTCTATTTAAGTCATTAAGATAATGGCGAAGAAGTTTAAAAAAGACGGAACTAAAAGAGACGAAAACTGGATCAGGAGGTCACAACGGGAAGAGGGGTCATCATTTCAACTTAGGGCTAAAGAGATCAATTAGATCCAACTCAATTCATAAGACGTTTGGCGCGTGACAGAGGAGTTTCAGCAATGACAGTCCGAAGAGCAGTGAAAAAGACTTGAAAATGTAATTGTATATGAAACCTGTGAGGCTCCTTGTTACTCCAGGACATAAATTTAGAATGTTAGACAGGGCGAAGATCATCTAGAATTAGGCGGAAATGATACTGGAATATATATATATATATATATATATATATATATATATATATATATATATATATATATATTTTGAACTTTAGTTCAATAATTCGTGAGCTTGCAAATATTAGCATGTATTTGCCAATTTTAATTACATGATCTTATTTTTAGGACAAAACAAAAAAATCCTTTTTCCAAATATTCGTTGAAATTAATCAATTAAAATCTTAAAGTTTTCACTTGGTTGTTGATAAACTACATTTACTAATTAAATGTAAATGTTTCGTAAATTTAATCCTTTTGTATCTGGTCTTAAGATTTTGACCAGGGGTATAAATATATATATATATATATATATATATATATATATATATTTCATCAACGTAAATGGTGTTTTAAAAATATTCTTTCATTATTCCAAACTATTGTTTTCATCATATTTGACGTTATTATAAACACAACGTTTCGACCAAGTACCCTCTGGTCATCATCAGCCGTCCATTGATTGACTGATATGGCATATCTGTTGATTGTGTTTTTTTTCTTCTGTGATGCCAATTGTTGTTAGTGCAAAACCAGTGATTTATATCTAATCCAGAGATTGAACTAACTAGATGACAATCGTCGTCGGCTTTATTTCGTATCGAAGAATTTAATTTCGCCTTTGCTAATCGCTTCCTTTATGAAGATGGCATCGATGACTAAATTCGTGCTAACGTGTAGGTTCAGGACTAGAAGCTTCCAGTTTCAGCAAAACCTGCTTCCGTCTTCCATTCCCTATCTCCATTTGGATGTGCAAGAGTTGTTTGGACATTAAACGAAAAGCTGAGTAGAAAATGCCGTTGTCATGAATTTCCTTAAAGTGGACCTCAAATTACCAGGAAGTGATCCACACACTTGATTTCATGGCATTCCTCTACGACATGTATTGGAATGAGACATGCGGAATCCAGTTATGAAACTGCAACTCACCGCCGCTTTAGTGGTTACAATTTCGAGTGGGGCCTTCTGTAGCATGTCCATCATGCGTAGCCCTCTAGTTCAACCGTTGAGAGAACAACAACACATATATAACTCTTATATCCACTACGCTGCCGTCTCGATAAGTGGTGTACATTTTTATATTCAATGTCAGATGAAATCAACATTTGGTTATCTTGACGAGTTCGGACTGCTTTTTTATCTATCTATCTATCTATCTATCTATCTATCTATCTATCTATCTATCTATCTGTATATATAAAACAGTGGATGTCTGTGAATTTGTCTGTCTGTGTGATACATTTTCACTCGAGCTCCATCCAACCAATTTTGACCAAACTTGGCACCTACATTGTACAATGTAAGAGATAGGTTCTTAGCATAAAAATCGAAATTTTTAAAAAAAAATCAATAATCTATAAAGTCGATGAAATATCAATAAATTGAACTTTTTCCCCCGATTTCATTCCAACTCGGTATGTAGATTACTTACAACATGACGAGCTCAACGATACCTCATTTTCATTTCTATTTCACTGCGTTTAGCTAAAAGCTGCGAAAAACGAAAAGTTGATTTCAACACAAATAGATTTCAACACAAATTTTAAACTGAAATTTTCCTCAATTTTCAAGAAATCTAATAGAAACGTCACTCAATTGTAGCCACCAATACGTTCATTGTTCAACAGTCATTTAACTTGATAAAGGAGTTTAACCAAATAGCGAAAAATGGCGATTTTTTTACTGGTTTCTTTCTTATTTTTCAACTAATTTTCATCAAACTTAACAATTGCTTTATAAATGTATCCTCTTTTACATTCCTGGTAGCACACTGACATATTAAATTTCAAAAACTCCAAAATAATTGTGGTCTGAAGTGGGTCTTCATGTTGCCTGTTTTACTCCTTCATGTCCTTGGCTAACTTCGATTGAATAAACACAGACGACTTCTGTTATATCAGTAACTGCATTAATTCAAAATGTTTTTAATGAAAGTACTTTAAAGTAATTGAAGAAGATAAACTCTGTTACATATAAACATGATACAGTTTTTGCTCCATTTTAATTGGACGCTTTTTCTGATCGACCAGCTTGGTATGGCTGCTAGTAATTCCATATTTTTATTTTTGAGATGAATAATTGTCAATATCTTTGTATTATTTTAACACATTGTTATGAATCTTTTTTGGGGACGGGGGAGGTGATGTTTATAAACATCGTTAATTATATCAATTGTTTCAAGGAGATTAGAAGATAGAGTTTCAGTATCTGGTAGGACTAAAATTCCATTATTCGAGTTATTACTTTTCGGAATTTGGATGCAAAATTTATGTTCTAGAAAACAAAGTTTGCCTAATAATTTGCTTGATTTTTTAGGAAATTCACGATTTCCTTACAAGCGATATGATTTTATGCAGCTATAGTTGAATTTGACTTTAAAAAACATACACTTAAACACAAAGAGTTACTAAATTCTACCAGTTCTACATATATTACTAATGTGACTAAATCCGAAGCAACTCACAAAGAGGGTAGAATTAAACGAAAAAATTATTAATTATATATATATATATATATATATATATATATATATATATATATATATATATAGTCGACTCTCCCGTCGAGATTCGACGTATGAGGGTCAAGCAGGTCAGTTTCAGGAAACCGACAGCCCGACACCGGCGCATGAGATTTGATTATAGCAGTGAAGGTTTCGTGCAGGACCATCCACACTTTTGAAGGGACGAATATAGAGACCTGGTGCACCGAATGCCTAAGGTTCCCAAACGACCCTCCACCAGGTTTTTAATTCAGAGTTGTCCT
This sequence comes from Acanthosepion pharaonis, assembly GCA_903632075.3. NCBI lineage: Eukaryota > Metazoa > Mollusca > Cephalopoda > Sepiida > Sepiidae > Acanthosepion > Acanthosepion pharaonis. The sequence goes on along the minus strand of CAHIKZ030000281.1, from coordinate 1,163,263 downwards.
TCTATATATATATATATATATATATATATATATATATATATATATATATATATGTGTGTGTGTGTGTGTGTGTGTGTGTGTGTGTGTGTGTGTGTGTGTGTGTGTGTGTGTGTGTGTGTGTGTGCAAATATGTAGAAAATAGGAAAGAACACGTTTGATAAATAATCCGGAGTTCTTTAGTATTTTTGTTTTTCTCCATACTGAAGTTTAAATTTTAAATATTTTTAAAAAAATATCATTCCTTCGCTACATAAGAGTTCTCATGTTTCAAAAACAAGAGCCAAAACCTCAATTTAGTTGTTAAAATTAAATTGAAGTATCAAGCCCTGTTTCCTTCTCAAGCGAACAGAGGTGACTGATATATTGATACAATCTTATATGCCCCTTATCGAAATGGTTCTTACATAGTAATTAATTTTATGAATGCTTATAAAGATGCGTAAATTTCAAGATTGGTTATTCCTAAATTTTCGCTTATATATATATATATATATATATATATATATATATATATATATATATATATATATATATATATTATATATTGTGTATATTTAGGTAGTAATTTTCATTAATGCATGTTTCATTAAATAATATAGACAAGTTTTGTCTATCTAATTTAAGCAAATTCCTTTCATATTGTCTGATAAGCTTAATAACATTATCATTGGAAGACGAAAGGAAATCACCATATTGATACATGCTTTTTTATCCTATCTAAGCTTTCTTACATAAGCCATTATCAAAGATGGCAATTACATTTCAATATATCACTGACGAAGCAATAATGACAGGCATGTTGTTAGGCATTTAAAATATATATATATATATATATATATATATATATATATATATATATATATATATATATATATATATATATATATATCAGTCAGTTATGTACTATGCGTGATCTGTGCTTAGGCGATCATGTATCTTTCGATATATGACTGACGAGGCAGTTTTTTTTTCACACAAGAGTTTGTCATATTCTTTTCTGATGTAGAACACTATCTAAGGCTACAGAACCCAGCTATTTACCCATAGCTCAGGGGGGAGAAGAAGAGGATTCATACCTTTCCCAAGAGAATGGAATCTAATCTATCTATCTATCTATCTATCTATCTATCTATCAAAAATTGGAATTTGAGGCTATCTATCTATCTATCTGTCTGTTTTATTCATCTATCTATCTATCTATTTATCTATCTATCCCTGTTCAATATCAGTATTTCTCTGAAAAGCATATAAACAGGACGGATTATATATATATATATATATATATATATATATATATATAACAATAAAAAAAAAATAAAAAATATTAAAATCTTCAGACACACTGGGTTGTAGATTAATATTCTTTCGTTTTTTTTTATTATTATTTCATTTAGATTCCTCGACTAGTTTCTGACAAAATGGCCATCATCATGGTAGCAGTAAACTACAGAAATGAATGTCTTTCTGGAGAAAATGAACTTTTGTCTGTAGTCTGTATATATATATATATATATATATATATATATATATATATATATATATATATATATATATATATATTCATAAATTATATAAGTCGATTCATATCTAAATCTAGGACCTATCTTCAACAGTTCATGTTTTTTCTTCTTTCATTCATCTCTATCTATCTATCTACTATTTCCTATCTATCTGTTTTATTCAAACCATCCAATTTTAGGCTCCACGCCTGCATAAATAATTTCCAACTCGTCAAGTGAGAATTGTAAATTCTACAGTATTCTACAATTAATTACATCAGTTTTGAAAACTAACAGAAAACGCAAAAATTAGCGTCCTTTTATCAACCGGAGGTTTTGATTGTAAAAGTTGAATAAAAAGATATTAAAAGGATTATATATATATATATATATATATATATATATATATATATAAGAAAATCATTAATGATAAAAAAACTAATTTATATATTTTAAATAATAACATTAATTTTAACTATTAATAAATATTATTTAAGTTAATTAATATAAAATATTAAAAAATAAAATATTTATAAGAAAATTAATATAAAATTTAATATAAATATATATATATAAAATAATATATATATTTTTTAATAAATTTATATATATATATATATATATATTAATTATTTTTGTGATATTGTAATCTTATAAGAACTGGTGTTTCAATATATATATATATAAGAACAAAACCCACTGATTACTGGTTTCATAAACATGTATTGTTTTCCCATATATATGTTTTGAATATGTGAATTGACAATATATTTATTCATGTATATAAATATATATATTTCGTGTGTCCTAATTCCAAAAGCAACAAATACGTATTGTGTGGCATATATATCATAGTTACCATTTTCCTATATATATATCTCTGTCAGGAAACATATGTAAATTTTTATTTTTTAACAATTTTATTTGAATTATTTTTTTTTTTGTTATATATATTGCTGAATATTGACAAAGAATTAAACACACATAACTTATTCATATATTATTTTATATATGTTTGATATATCCTTTCAAATTCTTGATTTGATTTTTTTTTTTTTTTTTACGGTTTATCAACTTTTGCAGGTTATATATTTTTTTTTTTTTTTTTTCTAGACTGGAAGAATTTTTTGGGGATATATATACAAGCCCTACTAATTAACCCATATCTGGCGGAGGTGGATCCCTTCTGACTGGAATTGAACTTGGTTCTTCGATTAACAACTCTTGATTGTTATATATATATATTTACACACATGGTCATTTAGGTACTAAGCATGCTTGATATTGGTTAACTTTGGTGATTGTACAAGAACTGGTGCTTCACACACCCCTTGACACACAAAGAAATGAAGCGAAAAGAGACAAATATATATATATATATATATATATATATATATATATATATATATATATATATATATATAATTCAATTCAATAGAACTCAATGTCCAGGACAGAATTTAAGAATATAATATAAAATATATTAAACACTATATATTCAATGGTTATAATTTATTACATTATATATATATAATCATATATATATATACGATTCAATTCATCAGACCTACAAATTCAAAAAAAATCAGAAAAAATAACTCACATATAGATATTATTAGTAGTTAATACACAATAAAAATAAAATATTTATATATATATATATATATATATATATATATATATATATATATATATATATATATATTCAATTTGTCTGTATAATTCTACAGGTCTTCTCTTCGTCCCTAATATTTTCCAGAATCAGACCAATTCTTCTTAAATTCAAAAAGCACATTAAAGTTCTATAATTACAGTCTTTTCTCCGGATTTCTTTATGCGACTTTCGAACCTTCTAGTAATATTTTTACGCGACTTTCAACCCAGTTTTCTTTTTTTTTTTATATGTGGCCTTGTGCTCAGTCAAACCTATGCAAAAGTTCTTTATTCTTAATTTAATTTTTATCCATTATTTTTTAAATTTATTGAAATTAAGTAAAACGATTAGCGTTATATGAACATCAGAAAAATTTACCCCCTCCGTCCGGGGTGGGGAGGCGATAACCTCCGGGGTGGCGGCGGTAGGACCTTGCTACCGGAGAAGTCGGACGCAGCTTATCAAATGATATAATCCTGGTGTCCGTGACACGCGAAGTGGCGAGTTTTCATCGCTCTGGGGAATAAATAACGTCACACCAGGCATTGGAGACCGGAGACTGAAGACTGGAGACAGGAAAATGGTCGCAAGAGATTTTGGGGTCGGGAAACAAGGTGCAGATGGAAGAAAGAAAGAAAAATATTAAGAAAGGCACCTGGCTAAAGAAATTTAAAAAAAAGAGAGTAAAGAAAAGAGAAAAGTCAAATGAATGTTTGAAATAAAGAAAGGAAACTAATATATATATATATATATATATATATATATATATATATATATATATATATATATATATATATATAAAAATAAATAAAAAAGAAAAAAATGAGAGAGAAATAAATAAATAAGAGATTTGGCTGAAAACAAAAAAAAAAAACACAAAAGAAAGAAAATGAATTAAAAAGGAAATAAATAAATAAAATAAACAAAGAAAGAAAAAAAGAAAGAATTGGATTGTAAAAAATGAAAGAAATTTTAATGGAATGTTACAAAGAAAAAACGTTAAAGAAAAAGAGAAAGGCCAAAGTAATGTATGAAAAGAAAGAAAGAAAGAAAGAAAGAAAGAAAGAAAGAAAAAGAAAGAAAAAAGAAAATGAGAAAGAAATCCTAAATAAAATTTGATTAAAAAAAAAAAAAAAAAAAAAAAGGAAAATGAATTAAAAGAATAAATAAATAAAATAAACAAAGAAATAAAATAGGAAAAATAAAGAGAATTTTAATGGAATACAAAGGAAAAAAAAAAAAATAAAATGTAATGTCGAAAAGAAAAATGAAAAAGAAAAAGAAGAAAGAAAAAGAAAAAAAAATATATATGACAAAATGTGGAGACAACAGATTTATACTGAAATAAAATAGGAAAGATAACAGAGAAGTACAAGGGAAAAAAAAAACTACCCATGTGTCAAGAGAAACGTCACAAAAGAAAAAAAATAGACAAAATATGAATAAAAAAAAAGAATGAAAACAATCCAACGTTAAAAAAAAAAAAAAAAAGAATGAAAACGCGTGAAAAAAAAAAAAAAAAATGCTTAAACTCGTTCGTGAAATGACTTCGTTTTTTTTATGCGCCATGTCTTTTCAGGACGTAGGCGATCATGGCTCTCCGCCTCCTCTATCCCTTGCAGCTCTCAGCAAGCTCCTTCCGTCAGCTTCCTCCCCAAGACCACGTTCTGTCATCCACTTACTTAAGTATATGTAAATAAATATCTTGATTAATTTATTTTAAGTAATTTTAGTTATATTATTTCTCTTAGTTTTTAAACGACTTTCTTCCGTGAAGGATAATTTTTTGGGAACAACCTATTTTATCTACAATTTACACGTTATGTTTTCTTTTTTTAAAACTAGTATTTAACATGTAAATAGCTTGATTAAGTTATTTTTAAGCAATTTTAGTTAAATGCTATTTCTCTTAGTTATTAAACGGAATTTATTAGAGTATCAATCAATATCGCAAATTATTCATACCGTATTTTAGGAGATTTCATTTTTGTAAATAGTCTAAGTCATTCTAATCACTTTATTGTAAACATTTTGTTAAGTGTAGTTAAGAATAAAAAAGGAAAGTTATAAAAAAAAAGACCAAACAAATAAGATATAAAGAGTTTAAAAGGGAGGAAGAGAAAAGAACAGTAAGTCGTAAGACGAGCCAATATAATAAATCGTTTTAATTTTATTAATATATATATATATATATATATATATATATATATATATATATAAATACACACGCACACACACACACACACACATATATATATATATATATATATATATATATATATATATATATATATTTATTGGTTTATTTTCTTCTCTTCTTCCAAAAAAAAACACGCTGTCTTGGCCACATGTAGGAAGATCAGTCCAATCAAGCATACCTGTTCTATAACAACGACTAGCCCAAGTGAAGTCTTGATTAGTTGCCGTTTTTCTGGGGAACTTATATAATGCACAATTTAAAGCTAGTAGCAAATTTACTCTGGGTGCAGTATACTTACATGGCACAGGGCTCGTCCCTGGGCTGGTGCCGCACGGCTACAATTAGTTTGGATCGGCTCCGGCTTGCACCAGCTAGGACAAGCTTAGACCAGCTCTGACCAGCTTGGACAAGCTATGACCAGCCAAGACCAGCTTGGACCAGCGGCCCGAGTGAAAACATTCGGGTCCCCACGTTAAAAACTGACCTTGTGTCACAACCTGACTCAGTGGGGGGTCAAGTAAATATCTACTTACATGGCACATGGGGCACCCCGAGGCAGTGTAACTGTTAGCAAGCTTGTCTCGCTAGAACAGTTTCGACTGAGTACTGAGTTCGATCGTCACTGGATGCCCCCTACTTTCGGCCTTGTGCCACATCTAAGCTACGCTTAGAAAATCGCTACTTACTTAGCACATGTCAGAGGGTATCTCCCAGGGGAGGCTCTGCTGAAGGGCAGAGTCTCGTCTCGGGAAATTGACTCCCTTTTTTACGTGGTCTAGAGGGAATTTTTTGCCCGAGCCTACGGACTCCGATACCCCACTTTAAAACTCGGCCTTGTGCCACATCTTGCTGCGTGGGGCAGTGGGTAAATAATATTTACTCACGGTGTGGGCCGAATACTGATCATATTAGGTCGGGTCGCCCAGCTAAGAAGTCTGTTGTTTATTTAGACCCGAAACTTCTAGTGATATGGGAGCAACAACACTGAAGACTCACCTAGATTCGGCACTTAAAGGTGTATTTTTAATAAAAACTCTTGTAGAGATCTACTCCAAAAACTGATATTTAATCTTCTTAATGTTTACATTTCTTTCTTCTTGTTTTCTTTGACTATCTGAACTGGGCCACTCCAGTGGTCATGACCCACGAGATTAGCTTTCTGATGTTTGACCGACTGCTTAATGAACCCCTGAGATTTGGGCCAAATTCACAATATATTGACCTTTGAATTCCCGATGGTGACTAAATGAAATGTTAAAATCCCTTGAAGGATTTCGCATTCGTCGAGAGTTTGTTTGCATGTTGATTATTTTTGTATTTATTTATTTCTGATTTATTTTTTAGAAGTAAACTTATCAATTTCGAAGCGTAAAATGGCGTTATGTCGGCTGTCTGACGAGGAACAGGTTTAAACGAAATGTGACAGACAGACAAGCAAGCAGACAGATAGATACACACATAGCTGTTTTAACATCGTGTAACAAATGCCAAACGGTTATTAACAGTTTTATAATAGAATAAGGAGAAAATAGTTATTTACCCATAGCTGGGACCCTAACAGGTGTTCTGAACAATAAAAAATATTAAAAAATATTAAAAAATTAAAATTTTCAGACACACTGTGTTGTATATTAATATTTTTTGTTTTATTATTTCAATTATGTTCCTCGATTAGTTTCGGCCAGCATGGCCATCATCAGGAGAAAAAAGATACCTGCTTGTTTGTAGCAGTGAACTACAGCAGTTAGTGGTTGTTTTTGAAGAAAGTTAACTTTGTCTGTAGTTTTCATTTGTTTCTTTATTGTTAATTTTGGTCAGTCCTTGTGTTGGTCAAACGGCCTCTTTTAAATTGTTTTTAAGATAAAGGCTGTGGTGATTCGAGCGACTCAGAATTCCCTTTATTCGTTTTATTGGTTGCTGGAAGGAGATGTGTCCGTGGGTGTGTGTTAAGTGTATGTTATCATTTAGTTCTTTGGGAGTATGTACAATGTCTGTAAGTGTATATATTAGTATGAGTGTGTGTATAAGTGTGAGACCACAAAACCTCCGCGAGCATGTCTATTTTGTGTGGGTGAAAAATGTGGGTAGGGCTTGATTTATAGGGTTATATATTAATTCTATCTCTGTTGTTAAATTTCTGTTTAAGCCCGTCTGAACGAAGTGTTTTGAGGCACAAATTCCATTTGTTTTCATGTTCCTCCAGAATTTTCTAATGTTGTATTTTCTGCCTATTTCCATTTTATCAATTATAGTGAATTTGGCATGGCTTTTAAATCATGCTTTTTAAGGCTGAAATATTGTTCTGCAGATAATAATCTTTCATGGGGAGTCGACTTGATCCGTTTAGATAATTATTAATTCTGTAGTGAAAGGGCCATTCAGATTTTCCACATATAGTTTTTGGCATAGTGTGCACTCTAGGAGGTAAATTATGTTATGACTTTTATAGTTAGAGTCGTGGTAGATTTTGAAAGTAGATAGTGAAATAGTGAACGAATTGGTGTCTAATGTGGTTACAGCATAAGTTTCTTTTTTGTTGCATGGTAGGATTTTTTTTTATTTTTGGGCTATTATGAATTACCTTATCATCTGAAATATGGTTCCTACCTATAATTTCCTTAAAGTTCTTAGGTCTACGATATGCTAGAATGCCGGGTTCCTCAAACAAAGTTTTTAGTTCTGGTTTGAGATGTAGTATTTCCCAGCGACTTTTGATTATCTGAGATAGTGGTGGAAAAGTGGTATTGAAATTGGTTACTAGAGGGATATATCTGGATTTATTTTTAATTTTATACATTAGGGTGTATTCTCTTGGTGTGGAAAATGCTTTGTTTATTTGTCCCCTGATTAGGTGTTGTTTATAGCTACGTGTTTTGAATTGATGCTCGAGATTTTGAGTTTGTTTATTCAATTCTTCATTGTTGGAACATATCCTTCTGAATGTAAGTGCTTGTGAATAGGGGTGGATTATCCTTGAGGTGTTTAGGGTGGGAAGACTTAAAGTGTAGGTAGATGTAGGCGTCGGTGATTTTAGTGTGTAGTGTCGTTTGTAGTTTTCTGTTTTTATGGATGTAAATACAGGTTTTTAAATATGTTACCGATCTGTTTTGAATTTTCGTGGTCGAACTTACTCGAGTCATGTACCATTTTTTGGTTCATAAGCAATTCAATGAGTTTCTCTTCACTGCCCGTGTATATAAAGAGAATATCATCGATATATCTTGCATAGAATATACAGTCGCTACCGATAAAACGATAAATATGGACCTCCTCAAATTGTCCCCTGAAGATTGTCACATATGATGGAGCTGCAACAGTTAGTTTGTTTCCGTTGAAAATGAAAGTATTTAATGTAAGAATATGTTCCATGAGTTTTATGATAACTTCTGTAGGGGGGTGTCTTGGTATCTTCTTTTAGTAAGTACTTCCTTAAGGGCGGTTTGTCCTTCGATGTATTTGATGTTTGAAGAAAGTGATCTTACGTCCACAGTTACTAGAGTAGCATTTTTGCCACTGTTTGTATGTGATTAATTCTGTTTAGTAGGCCTGTTGTGTCTCTGATATAGGATTTTACTTCCTTAGCTTGGGGCTGCATGGAATTGCCTACGTATTTGGAAATGTTTGGTCGTATGGCATTTAAATGGTGAAATGGCCAGCCTTGCTGGATTGTTGCTTTTGTGTATTTTGAGAAGGTGATAGATGCGGACAGGTGTGGTGTTTGTGCGTGTAAGTGTGGTGTATGTTTCCTTGTTAATAGTTGTGAAACATTATGTTTAGTGAGCTTGTCTTTTATATATATATATATATATATATATATATATATATATATATATATAGCATAATGAGAAGCTACGTATACTTTCTTAATATATATATAAAAAAGTTGCAAATTAAAAAAAAATAATGTTTTTTTTAGGAAAGTATTTATTTATTTATATATTTATTTGATATTTATATATATATTTCAGATTTGATACACACACACACACACACATATATATATATATATATATATATATATATATATATATATTTTTGATATTTTATTTCATATTTGATATTTCAGATTGACCTCAATTTTTCTTTTTGAGACCAATCTGAAATATCATATATATATATAAATAAATACTTTCATAAAAACATTATTTTTTAATTTGCAACCTTTTATATATATATATATATATATATATATATATATATATATATATATATGTGTGTGTGTGTGTGTGTGTGTGTGTGTGTTGAAATCACATTGGGCATACCATTTATATTAAGCTGTGATCACATTAGATATACAAATTCGTTCAGTAGTTCAGTCACTAAATCTACTTTCAAAATCTACCACAACTTTTACTGTAGAAGTCATAATATAATTTCCTATTAGAATGCACGCAATGCCAGAAACAATATTAGGGAAAATCTGAATGGGTCTTTCACGACAGAATTTATAATTATCGGAATCGGATCAAGTCGGCTCCCCACGAAAGATTATATATATATATATATATATATATATATATATATATATATATATATATATATATAAAAAAAATATAGTCTTAAGGTGTGCTATATTTGTGGGATAAAGTGCTCAATATCAGAGATAGAGCGTGTGTAAATATAAAAGTGAACATAGAAGTCAACACTTAGAGGCGACAGTCTGTTTCATGCTATATGCAATCGTCAGGCCACATGCTGTTATTTTTCTCGGCTATTTATATATATATATATATATATATATATATATATATATATATATATATATATATATAGATAGATATATAGATATATATATTATAATCATTTAAAAAATATGATTCCTTCGCTACATAAGAGTTCTCATATTTCCAAAACGAGAGCCGAAAACCTCAATATAAATATTAAAATTAAATTGAGTTAAAGTATCAAGTCCTGTTTCATCCTCAAACGAAAATTGAGGAATAACTAATTTTGAAATTTACGCATCTTTATAAGTATGTTCATATACATTCCTGTGCACAGAAATTCACTTTTGGCCAGAAGTGGAGTCTTTTCCTTATTTTAGGTGTGAACCCTGTCCCGGGGGTTTTAACCCTACAGCGGTACCTCCCTCATTGCACTAACATTTCATTTGTTTTAATTCTTGAAGAAGGTCACCCCTAAACCGAAAACCTGATTTTACCATATACGCAACAAGGGGAATAATGTCGAAACATTTCAGAAGCTTCATTTTATTAATTTGCTGATGATATAAACGGATAGTAATTATATATAGTTTTAACGCATTTAACAGTTTATCGCTCTAGCATAACATACAAACTTACAAATAAACAAAAACAAAATCTAGAAGAAATCATTACTCTATCATTTGCGGTCCTTGATTTTATTCCCGATCATTTTGTTTCAAAAATTGTGAAACACCCTGTATTAGACTTATCCTTTGAACAACAGTTATATAATACTTAGACTTACTCGCAAACATAAACTAAAAATGTTTGAAACCATCTTCAATTAGATAGAAGCAAACACGAGTTAATAAAACTCTGTAAACTTCTTTCTGACCTACAGTAACAAGGACTCTCACAGGTTTCACGTACGATTTCATTTTCAAGTGTTTTTTTTTATTGCTCTTTAGATTTTCACAACTAAAAGTCCTCTCTTACGTGTCAAAAATCTTATGGATTGGTTTGGATCTTTTCTGATTGCTCTCTTTAGCTCTAACTTGAAATTATGATCCCTCTTGCTATTTTACACCACTGATCCAATTTTCCTCCCGACTGTTCCCTCTCTTTTAAACCTATTCACCGTTCTCTTTATGGATCTTGAATGGACTTTGAAGATGGAATCTAGAGTATAAATGCTGGTACCATTACTGAAGGCCTGAATGATCTTTTTCCACTAACCATTGCTCAGTTGGGAAAACATAGTGAGGTTGACACAAAACAATTTTAAACTTCTCTCTGTTTTTAGCTAAATAACTCAAAGGGCTTTTCAGCGATTCATACCAGAAATAGTGTCTGGATGACTAACGGTCTCATCTGTAAACTTGGAAAAAAGGAACTCGATTAGTTTAGTAGATTTTTAGATATTAAACTTTTTGTCGCATGGATATTTATGCTGTTACATGATTTGGACAATTTTGATGTTACACTCGGTATTTAGTGATTAGATGTATTTCAGAGTATATACATGTTAACTAATTTCGTGCCCGAAATATGAACAAAGCAATTTTGTAAACTATCTAAGGTTTTTATTAACCCGGTATAATTTAGTAATATAAATGGTCTATTTCGAGGTTACACGTGTTCTAGTAGATCTCTATTATTTTTTGAACAAAGCAACTGGAGAGCTTGGGAGAGTTGTTGGCGGCATAGTATTTTGGGAGAGATGGCAAAAAGATAGTAGTTGTTAAGAGCTACAGAGAATAGGAAATTGTGGAGAGCCATGATCACCAACGTTTTGCACGCTTGCGGCACCTAGAAGAAAATATGTCTTTTACTTATTCAGCTACCCGAAGCAATTGTACCTATAATTTTTTTTTTAACTTAGCAGATCACAAAGTCGTCTAGTCATCTGCACACATTACAGACTGGTTTCACTTAGGTGGAAATCAATTCTTGCAAGATTCTTCAGGGTCATGACCTTACACCAGACGTAACTAAGGTAAATAAATATCTATACGATTCCAATTATCACGGACAAAAGAGGTTCTCTTAAACAACGCGCTTGTAAAATCTCCTGTCAGAATTGACTGGTCAATTATGCCGGCTAAGGATATAAATATCAGACAAAATTCAAATGAAGGGAAATTCATTCAAGACAACTTTTAGAAATGTCAGCATTCAAAATAGCGGACATCTGCTTGAATACAAAGTTTCCGTTTAGCTGACGGTGGAGCTGTAGGTTGCAGTGGCGGTGGTAAGTGAGTCGGGAAAAAAAAAAAGCCACCACCCACTCTCCCGAAGTGTCTCATTTAAATTTTGTTTTCCGGCGGGAACAAGGTAACTAAAAACCAGCCCCTAATCTCAGTGACGAACACTGAGATATGTATCATCTCCCGAAAACTGACGATTGAGTTCAATAAAAAAATCTCACACACATAGATATCTAGATATAGGAATACGTATATTATGTAAATTTATAAGCATTATTCTTTTTCTACATACACACTTGTGCAAATTAATTGAAACAACCGATTTAGCTTCATTTATTTCATCCTACGGTCAGTTTTAGACCCACTGGAGTGACAGGGTGTAATCGATTTCTATTTTTCCTCAGATTACGTCATTTGCAGTGGTGTGCAGTGATATGAATCTATTTTCGGGGTGTATGAAATGTGTTTGGCCTTGAAATATATTGCGTCATCCGTGATTACATCAAATTTTTATCAAGCCCAGACACTATTGTTTCGACTGTCGATTAGTTGTCCTATGGCCATAGTCTGCGATGGATGTTACTCGAAGGAAGCGTATAAAACGTGTAATGCTGCACGAACACACTGGCAAGCCTTACCGGTGAGCAAATCAAGGTACTATAGACTGGTCCGGAAATTTAAATCTAATCGAAAATCTGTGGTCAGTTTACAAAGAACGACTTTGTGGAATGGGCATGCGAAGTAGTTACATGTGCACTGGATTATGTATCATTGGAAACATACAAAAAAAATAAGTAAATAATAATGGAATTATTTTTTGTTTTAATTAATTTGCATAAGGCTGTACAACGTGCGAAAGCATGCACGATACCTTGCCTTCGTCAGCCGCCAACTAGGGGAGGTAACCCTGTTTAAGTGACTATAGCTGTATTATTATTATATAATAATAATTTTTTCAATAATACAATTAATGTTAACAGTGCTAAAGCAGTGTTTCCAACCTGAGCGAGATCAGGCACCGGTGGGCGATTTCAACTGAACAGAAAATGGTGTACGATTGGCCTTCTTTTTGGACGATATAGGATTTAGGGCATTAAAAAAGGCATTTGAACATATACTACCCGAAAATCAAGTTCAAAGGAGACAGACAAATACCCGTATATAAGCAAACCCACAGAAATCTAAATGGGGAGGGTCCGGGATAAGATATCCTAGTAATATTTTGATATTTTCTAGTTTTAAGAAGTGCCGTCTACATTAAAGTAGTTCTTCAGATGAAAGAAATTTTCTGTGGATATCAATCAGATAATGGAATACCAATATCAAGAACAAAAATTCGCTGAATTTTTATTAGTTGCTATTAGTTTTTTAATTTTACATTTATGAACAGAAATCGCTTAATTTTTTAATCGAAATTTGCAACACTAACCCTAACCACAAAACTAACCCTGCCATTAAAATAAATTAATATATATATATATATATATATATATATATATATATATATATATATATATATATATAGATGGATAATATTAGTGGTAAATATACATACATATGCAAAATATATAAATACCCATACATGTATATTTTTTAAATAAAATTCCAAGAGGATAGAATCCAGGTAGAACTCAATGTCTAGGACAGAGTAAGGATATAATAAAAAAGGCTTAAACACTAATATTCCATGGTCATAATTTATTCCCATTGGAATCGTAATTTTACATACATTTGCAAAATATATAAAATTTACGATTCCAATGGAATAAATTATATATGGAATATTATATTTTTATATATATATATATATATATATATATATATATATATATATATAAAGATATGTTAGTTAATAAAACAAGGACAAACGAATGGATAACAAAATAATAAGTACGATAAACATTTATTAAATATTAATTACTAATCATCTGACAGAAATGAAGCACAGAGAGAAAGGTTTTAAGGTCGGAATTTTCGGACACGCCTGTGACCTTTATCAACGGACCCAGAAATAAACACACACACACACACATACACACACACACACACACACACACACACACACACATATATATATATATATATATATATACACGATGCAAGGAGAACGAAAGTAATATATAAATTCTAACGTTCATAAAAATTAATTCAAAAGTGGAGTCGATACCGATAGTACAGTGATAATTATTTATTATAATCTTATCATATAGACAAAACCAGTTTACTCACTACAAAATGCAACTTCGTTTCGGTGCTTTTCAATTGCACCTCGACTGGTGAGAAACAAAAAAGGTTATAGAAAATGCTGCTTGTAAGCAAGCCGTACATGAAACATCACTTCCTTTTTCCCATTTGTTTGGGAAACAATATACATAAAGCAAAAAAAGACGACGGAGTGGGGGAGGAAAGGTGGGAATAGGAGATAGTAATACGATGGAAGAGGTAGGAGGGATAAGTTCTAGGGATAGTTATAGTAGTAATTGGGAATGCTTTTTTTGTTTACTATAAAAAAAATCGGTTATTTCATGCTTCTACGACAGTTTTCATGTAGTTTGCGGCCATTTTCTACTGGCCAGAGTGAGAGCCTATAGCTGGCTGCCACGAATAGGCAGGAAGATTCTATTGGCCAACGTGAGAGCCAACAGCTGACTGACACGAATGTTAACTAGCATGATAGCATGCAAAAAATCGATAGCTGCATTCGTCACAAGCGGGAAAAATTTAAAACTGCATGGCACTTTACTCCAATTGGCTCATTCGCTTGCTTAAACTCAACGTTGATTCTGATTCCGCAGAACTGGGTTGGGTGTGAAAAAAGTATTTGTTGTTAACATTCTTTTTTTTCATTCGGTTTTTCCAGTTACAAGTCCTTTTTAAAGTTGATCGTTTTGTGTTCATTTTGTTTAGTTCTTTTTCCGTAACAGATTTAATGTTTAGTATAGAGCTTCGAAAAAATTCGCAGTGTGAGATAGGCAAGAAGTAAGGCATGTAGCAACATCAGCACGGCAAAGGGCACTCGTTTAAAGGCAATGAAAGGCAAAAATATTTTAAGTCAAATGATAGCGATTGCTGTATGAGTCGTACGATTTTTTGAATCAAGCACAGGCAACGCCGGGCGATGCTGCTAGTATATATATATATATATATATATATATATATATATATATATATATATATATATTAGTGGAAAATATACATACATATGCAAAATATATAAATACCCATACATGTATATTTTTAGAAAAAAATCCCAAGAGGAAGAATCCAGGTAGAACTCAATGTCTAGGACAGAGTAAGGATATAATAAAAAGGCTTAAACACTAATATTCCATGGTCATAATTTATTCCATTGGAATCGTAAATACGATCCAATTCATCAGACCTAGAAATTTAAAAAGAAAACAGAAAAAAAACATGCATATACCTCATATATGCACATGTGTATATATGGGTATGTGCATGTGTGCATGTGTATGCGTGTATATGTATGTGAAAAGTGTGTGTATATGGATATAGATGAATATGTGTCTGTGTGGATATGTGAATATATTTTTATATTTTTTTATATTTTTATATGTGTGTACATGGGTATATGTATGTATGTATGTGGGTACACGCCTATGTGTATGTATATACATGTATATGTTATTGTGTATATTCACATGTGTTTTTGAACATAGGAATATAGGTCCTTGCTGGATTAGATAATCGTTATATTTATCTTCATATATTTATATTTGATTTGTAACCTGTAGTCGATATTAAATTTGTCAAATTTTCTCAATTACAAAGCGGCCCTTTAAGTAAACGCAATTTTACTTTCCTTCGTCCCATCTCTCCCCCCACCTCGTCTTTTCCTCCCTCTTATTCTAACATTAGATTGTCTCTATGGTGTGTATATGTCACCACGAAATGTATCCTTACGCATTAGACATCCGTCAACATTCATTTTTTCTCTTAATTAAACCCCTTCCACCCATCTCTCAAAAATTCTCTCTCTTAAGGTTTAATCTCCTCCTCCTCATACTTACACTTTCTCTAAATTCTGTTTTTTTATTTCCGGAGGGGGTTTTTTCTGTTTTTTTTTTTGAATTTGTAGGTCTGATGTATTGGATCGTATTTACGATTCCAATGGAATAAATTATGACCATGGAATATTAGTGTTTAAGCCTTTTTATTATTATTATTATTATATATATATATATATATATATATATATATATATATATATAGTTTTCTTTAGGACTTGTTTTCTTTCATTTATTCTTTAATACAGTTCTAGCAATAGCAGGCGTCTCATAAATCAGCGAAATTTGTTACTATTTTTACCTACACATTCAAGGTTATTTACCTTACCTCCCCGCGAGGTAGAACGTGGCACAAGGCCGTTTTTTAATGAGGGGAATTACCGAGCCAGTAGGCTCGGTCAAAATTTCTCCGTAGACCCTGTATACACGGGGCCGTTTAGCTGTCTACCACTCCAGACGAGACTCTTCCCTTCGACATAGCCTCGTCTGGTAGACAGTTCGACCAGTAGAGCTGGAGATGAATCTGCAACTAATTCAAATCTATTGTCCTTGTCTTTATTAACATGTTCACGGACGTTTCGGCCGTTATACGCGCCGGAAATCTTCAGGGGATTGGAAGATCCAACTGAACCTTTTATTTTGTCCGCCGGCGTAGATTGTTCTGGCGCCACCAGCAATGTCTCCTTGGTTATCACCTCTTAGCTCATCTCTCCAAGATTCTTCTGTTCACTACTGCAGTTGCTAGGAATTGATCTCACAACTCTTTGTGTCAAGTCACTAGACCCAAACAAGTGGATAAAAGCACTGGATAAAATTGTTTGATAAAAGCGTTGCTCATATTACCACGAAACCTTTTTGTCGGGGAAAATTACAGTGAACTAATTTTTTGTATATATAAAAAATAATGTTACACACACACAGACACACACACACCTACACACACACACATACATACATACATATATATATATATATATATGTATATATGTATATATATAGAGAGAGATACACAAATAAATAGATAGATGTAAGGTTAGACATATATCTATCTATCTATCTATCTATCTATCTATCTATCTATATATATATATATATATATATATAGTGATTTTCCAAGCGCAGCTTAGATGTTGTACAAGGCCGAAAGTATTGGGTACCCCGGAAAATCGAACTCATTACTCAGTCTTTCTCACCATTACACCATGTTGAGGTGCCCAACCATATATATATATATATATATATATATATATATATATATATATATATATATATATATATATGTGTGTGTGTGTGTGTGTGTATATATATCACAGATTAGGAAATGGGCAAAGTCCACAGGACATTCTGTCGGAGAACGAATATGTTCTATGAGCGAGTCAGTCGATGTCGGACATTGAAGTATCAACCATCGCAACTAGATTGCTGCGACATTAACTCTTATTTCAAGTTCCAAACGTTTAGGACGACTTATTGAAATACAAGCCTCCACTGTAAAAACTACTCTACAACACCAACTCAATGAAAAAAACTTTGTCATATTAATTCTGTTAACGCTCTATCTCCGATATTGAGCACTCTGTCACAATGCCTGCTTGTTTTAAATGCCTCTCATCAGGAAACCTCTGAAAAATCAACAATACTAGCTTCAAAAACAGTCTCTCAAATTAAAACCATATATATGTATAAATATATATATATATAGAGAGAGAGGGATTAAAAATTAATCTAAATTAAAAATTTATATATATATATATATATATCGTCATTGCGTCTTGAATGAAACAGACTCTCGCCTCTTAGTGTTGACTTCAATGTTCGCTTATATATATATATATATATATATATATATATATATATATATATATATATATTTTTTAATTTAAGTTAATTTTGATATGTAGAGAAGGTGTCATTCGTGTACATTTGCGGTTAGTCTGTCTTCAACGTTTAACGTGTGTCGTACTGAGAAGTGTTCCTTTTGAGAAATTTTCCGTTTAAAAATGACAGGATATTCACATCGTGAGCAGATAAGATTTTTACATACGACCGCGTTGGGGTTCCAGAATATTTTAGTCACGTTATTCGCGATGCACTGGTTGACATCTACCATGAAAGATGGCTAAGGAGGGGAGAAGCGTTTGCATGGAACTCTTTTGCATATAAAGATTCTGAAACTGTTCTGGAATAAATGTTCTGGAAAAAAAGCTTTCTGGAAACAAGGGTTCTGGAAACAAATGTTCTGCAAAAAAGCATTCTAGAAACAAGGCTCCTGGAAAGAATTGTTCTGGAAACAAATGTTCTGGAAAAACACGTTCTGGAAACAAGTGTTCTGGAAAAGAGCGTTCTGGAAACAAGCGTTCTGGAAACATGTTCTGGAAACTATTTTTCTGGAAAAAAGCGTTCTGGAAACAAGGTTCTTGGAAGCAAGTGTTCTGGAAACAAATGTTCTAGAAAAAGCGTTCTGGAAACAAGGTTTGTAGAAACAATTGTTCTGGAAACAAATGTTCTGGATAAAAGCGTTCTGGAAACAAGGTCTCTGAAAACAAGTGTTCTGGAAACAAGGCTCCTGGAAAGACGTGTTCTGGAAACAAATGTTCTGGAAAACGGCGTTCTGGAAAAAAGGTTTCTGGAAAAAAGCGTTCTGGAGACAATGATTCTGGAAACAAGTTTTCTGGGAACAAATGTTCTGGAAAAAAGCGTTCTGGAGACAAGGGTTCTGGAAACAATCGTTATAGAAACAAGGGGCACAAAGTAACTTGTGCAACAATCGAGACGTGAGATAGGATTTTCAAAATCGGTTGTCCGTCGCATTTCGAAGCGCTTTCATAAGAACAGTATGGTTACAAGAATAGACCATTCTCTCAAGACAATCCGGCCTGAAGAGTCGAGGTCTGCGAGTGCTACTTTGCAAGACGGATAACTAACGTATGCGCACAATGTAATAAAGTTTAGTCCTGGGCATGACGATAAACTACATCCGGCAGCAGGGCTTCTGATCGGGAATATTTATATGCAGAAAGGCTGAGTATCATCTATCATATATTCCATCGCGAAAGCAGAAACGTAACATATTTTTTATTTTTTTCAAAACGCCCAATAAAATGAAATTTCGGCATTAAATGACCCATAAGTTGTTGATATACCGTTAAACAAACAAAACAAACTAATAAAGTTTCTTTGGAGTAATGTGGCTACAGTCAACTTAAATAGCTCAGTTAACCGTTGGAGTTGTACTTAGTGGGAACCCGAGAATTGTATGTAGGAGTTACAGTGTCGCCATACATATCCCGAAATGCATCAACTGTCTCGTTCGTTTTATTACAGTGCTCTGACTGGTCCTGCTTACTTAAACTCGAGACAGTCTGTCATGACACAACTTAAAATATTATTATTATTATTATTATTATTAATAATAATAATAATAATAATAATAATAATTCCGGTATATTTTTGGTTATATTTTCCCATTCTTGTAAAAGTTCATCTTCCATTCTTTCTTCTTTACTCCATCCTTCATTGGCTCTATATTCCTTTGAGTTGCTCCAAATAATCTCCTAAAATTTTTGCTCTTCTTTAATAGATAGTGGCTTATTATTATTATTATTATTATTAATAATATTAATAATAATAATAATAATTCCGGTATACCCTTCCCCATTCCAGGCATTAGTCGACCGCAGTGTGAATCATCGAGGCAATACGAACGATTCTTTCCTTATCTTCATGTACTATGCAACTTCGCCCGAGCTAAATACAGTTTTAAATTCAGAGTTTTCCTTCTCCTTTTCTCAAATGCTATAGAACTTAATCTTAGACATAGTTCGAGATGGATTCATTCATTTCCCATTAGAATTAACAGGTAAATGAAAGTTATGATCTCGACTGGAATTCGAACTCGGCTCTCCGATTCCTCAGTCCGAATCACTATCCAGTGGCAGGGTTAGTGTTAGTGTTATGGTTAACGATACGGTTAGTAGGGTTTACCATTACTGCATCGTGGCAGAGGCATTAGCCTATCCGTGATATACCAACACTTTAATACAAATAACGGAGCGACATAGCTGAAAGAAAACAATGACAAATATACACTGTTTTCAAACAGATTTGTTTATACCAATATATATATTCTTGACAGTAAATTGTCCCACAGAGGGAAATTATAGCCTGTGTATTCAACAAGCAGTGTGAAAGGGGCGAAAAGCGATATTGTTTTCCTTGTAGTATTTTCCGAAGGGAAAACGAGCAGAACATTAACGTCCTCTATGTAATTCGTGAGACCATGTGATTTCGTCGTCTCTATTAAATGCTGTCGGAGGTGATGTCATGCTTCCATGCTATATACATAGTAACTGGCTAGAGCGGACACGTCTTGCCACTAGGCGTGCTCAATAGCAACCGGGGTTCGTCACACTATGAATTGACGTCACTCACCGGCTTGTAACGTGACTCTCGTGCATTCATCTTTAACAAAGGGAGATAATAGCCCTTTGCATGCCGACAACCTCTGTAAGCTTGGCGGGCTTTAGATCGCTCATCCACGGGAGACTTCATAGCAAAACGAGTCTCGGTTTTAAGGAATGATTCCTTGGTCGTTGAGATCTTTGGAAGCAGTTACACGCTGATGTTATTTATTTTAGAATCCGAAACGATAGTGATATTTATTTTTTCTGCAATGTCTTTATTTCCAAGAATATCGCTTTTCCCCGTCAAAACGTGCCTCCAGCTGCAGTTTATCGATAAGAAAATGTGGGTAGAAAATTCGTGTGAAGCTATCGTTTGCTAATTGAAATCCCAGAAAACTGTAATTACCCAAGATACGGAGACTGTTAAATCTTATTAAACCAGTTTTAAATTAAATGAGGCAAAGTTAAAGAATCAAGCAAAGCGCGATATATTTAGCCGTTTCCTCATAAGGAAACATTCGATATTCACTGACTGGGTGTTGTAGAGTGAACGAAAGGTTTTTTTTCTCCGTATGAGAACGAATCCCTCGTCGCCAATGTATTGTAGAGTGGTTTTCACAGTGGAGGCTTGTATTTCACTAAGTCGGTCCTAAAAAAGGTTCGACGTACAAAACGTTAGGAACTTGTTATAATAGTTAATGACGCAGCAATCTAGTTGTGGTGGTTGATACTTTAATGTCCGACATCGACTGACTCGTCCAACTCACTGAGCTCACTGGCGACTGCTACTACTACTACTTATAATAGGTGGGAGAGTTTATTAACAATAGAATAGGTGTGTTCCCGTATAACACTGGGCAACCATGGTAGTTTACAATTCATCAATCGTTCTCTTAAAAAGAAATTCTTAGGTCACTGAAACCAAGTAGCTTCTCTGATATATCTTTTCCTGTCTTTTCACACGATCAAAACGGAATAGTCTATTATTTATGAGGTATTTGCAGAACTTAACAGTCGTTCTAACTGGTGGTGGGGCCAGTAGACAGCCCAGAGAAACACACGTTAGAAGCATTTCATCAACATTCGTAAAGCCCATACTTAAAGAACATAAGATTCAAACGTACGGTAGTTGTAATCGCTCTTTCCCAGTCTTGAGGGCGCTTTCCTTCCAAACCGTTTTTTATTTCGAAATAGCCTGGAACTTCATCCTCTTAATTTCTTATTTTTAATTATTCTTCCTTCGAGTTACATGCGCTATCCATTTTAGCTGTTGCTGCTGTTGAAAGTCTTCCAGTGATGTGGTTTCTTTTATCTGGTACAGTTGTTTGTTTGCTATTCTGTAGCGCACACGTCCACAAGTTTTGGAGAAGTTTTCAACCATTATTCGAGGAAAGCTCTTGTATGCAGCCGAATTCGGCGCTATGCGTAAAATCCGTATGAAAGTCTCGATATGACGAGGCTATTTAAGAACATGCTACCCTATCACTTCCAAAAAGAACTACACATGAATATAAAGATGATTAGAAACTCCAAGGACATCTGGGGAAGAGCCGAAAAATCAAAAAATATCTATAAATGTAATCTCTCTCATTACTACAAAATCCTCACGGATAAAATAACAAAAACACAAAAACTAGATAAATACAGGTACCTCGACTAGGGCACGTAAGAAAGCAGTATAGCATGATGAAAAAAAGCCCATAACTCAACGAAAACAAAGTTTTATCATCAAAATGTTTATGTTATTATTAAGAAGAAAGAGCTAAATATTTTTTTATTATTTTTTGTATTTTTTTTACTCCTTACTAGCACGTTCAAAATTTGGTTAAAAATCTTGTTTTTGGGAGTTTTTTGTTTTTTTTTTACGACAGCCTTCGAGAAGAGTAAAGAAGGTTTGTTTTATTTTGAGCTTTTTCCCGAGCAAAACACACGTTGATTTGGAAATTCTTGCAAAATTCAAATAATTGTCGGATTTTAATGAAACTTTCAGGAAATATTCAGAAATGAATGAAATTATTTTTGAATTTTTTTTATAAAATCTTGGTGAAAAATATTTTTTTGTTTTTTTTACATTATTCCACCCCCTTACATATTGTCATGAAATTTCGAGAGTTTAAATTTTTAAGAGTGGGATTTAAAAAAAACAAAAACAGTACTCTTTAGAGAAAGTAAATCACCAGTTTTTTATTTATTTATTTTTGTAAAACGGTTACCTGTTTTATAGAAAATCTGCTCTGAATTTTAACAAAAAATGCAAAAAAAACTATGACATTATTTAATTAGAAAAGCTTTTACTTGCTTTTTAAATAAGTTATATTAAGGACATTATTGTTTAAAGAAATAAAAAAAAATTCGATGAATAATGCATTATTACAAGAATTTTTTACATTTTTTTCTTTACGTTTTAATAATAATATAATAATAGGTCAAAATGGTTTTAAAATTCTTCATTGCTTTTAAACATGCAATTAGATGATATCGTTAAGTGAAAAGTAAATTTACGAATCAAAATTTGAAAACCTCATAACAGTCTTTTGAACCCGAATATTTTAAAATATTATATTACGATTATATTTTGAATTATTCTAGGGTCTATAGAGTGGAAATAATCAAACCAACACTATAAATAGCCCCCCCCACCAATACAATCGTATCCACAATCCCCGTACGATCACCGAAGTTAAGAAACGTCAATCCTGGTCATCAGTACCTAGTTGGGTGGCCACTTGGGAATACAGCAATTCCTGGCCATCACATAGTAGGAATTGATATTAAGTACTGGCCATAAATGAACTCGCTTCCCCCGGGATAAGATAACTCACGCCCCCGCTAATCGCCAACACAAACCCACTCTCATTAACAAGACGTCTACGAGAGGAGGACTGATATTGAAAATAAATTTAAAACAATGTTCCGAGACAGACACTTAGGGGCTGATGATAGCCGTATACAGTGAGCATAGAATACAACACCAAGAGACGACACTCAGTTTCTCAGTTTCATGCTTAAACACAATCATCAGGCCAGATGTTTTTCCTCGACTATTTATATATGCTGGTCTGTGATGCATTATGGGTAAGTCTATTGTATTATTCTAACGGTTGCATTAGTGGGCGGTAACGAATATATTTCGAATTATTCTAGGGTCTATAGAGTGGAAATAATCAAACCAACGCTACAAATAGCCCCCACCAATACAATCAGGTCCACAATTCCCGTACGATCACCGAAGTTAAGAAACGTCGAGCCTGGTCAGTACCTAGATGTGTGGCCACTTGGGAATACCAGGTGCTATAAGCTTGGATGTACGAGTCGTACATTGGATAATGGCTAGGAATTGTTAATTAGAGAGTTGACTTCGAATACCCGTCGGGTGCTTTGTCTTCACTTACACGCCAATGCACTTAGGAAAGATATAAGTCCACCTCTTCTCCTCCGACTATGTCACTAAATCATTATTATCTTAAAAAATAATTCTTTCAAACCAAAGTCGATGGTTCATTCATGTTTGTTGCGAGAAAACTAACCCTTCGCAGAAACCAATCGCTCGTTGACACATTATTATTATTATTATTATTATTTCAATTTAAGTTATTTCCTGGCTTAAAATAACCTTCAAAGTGTTGATGCGCAGTAGAAAACGAATCAACCAACAACGGAGAAGCTCGTACCGTGACCCTAGATATCTCTAAAGCATTTGATAGGGTCTGGGATCACGGCCTCCTTCGTAAGATTGAGGGATACGGACTTTCAGGTCGATTATTTGACTTGATACGATCATCCCTGTCAAACCGTGTAATGAAGGTTGTCCTTAATGGATTCTCCTCCACTTCCTTTCCCACGAACGCAGCTGTTCCCCAAGGCTCTATCTTAGGCCCCTACTCTGTTCCTTATGTTCATTAACAATCTCCATCATCAGTTCCCAAGTAGGCATCTATGCTGACGACACTACCATTTACTCCTGCCTCAATAGCAAGTCTGGTATCGCTGACAAAACTAAACTGGCCGTTAGTCTCGAAAAGGACCTCTCTGATCTTGCTCCAAATTTTCTGTAACCCCTTGCTTTCCTAGTGGCTTCTCGACTTTCTTGGGGTGAAACGCTTAAAAAAAATCGGTTGTAGACTGGTGCAGAAATTAGCTGATTAACTTTAATGCCTCAAAAACAAAACTGCTCTGTATTACTCACCATAGGGAACCATCCCTGCCACCCATTAGAATGTCCTATGCTCAACTCCACGAGAACACCTCTTTGTGACTGCTTGCTCTCACATTGTCCGCTGACCTGAGATGGAATAATTACAATGAATCAATAGCTTCGTCCACCGCAAGGAAAGTTGGTTCTCTATGTCGCGCCAAAAAGTTTTTCTCATCAACAATTCGCCCTTGCATGGAATACTGCTGCCATATATGGTCTGGTGCCCCCGCTTTTCCTCTTAAGGTCCTCGACAAGATCCAGAGACGGATAAGCAATGTGGTTGATCCTTGTCTGGCAACTCGTCTACAATCACTCTCTCACAGGCGTGCCGTTGCCTCCCTCTGTCTTTTCAAAAAATACTTTCATGGTAACTGCTCCGACGAGCTGCTTTCGCTAGTTCCCAGACTGCATGAATTGAAGCGTGTTACTAGGCTGACATCACGGTCCTACCCTTTCACTGTCGAAACGGTCAAATGTGTCCGTCTCTTCTTCTCCAATAGCTTCATGTCTCGCACCTCTCGTCTGTGGAATTTCCCTTCCTATTACTTGTTACCCTGATAGCTATAATCCCCAACTATTCAAATGTAATGTCGGTCGACATCTCCAGATGCCCTGAATTATTCCTTGCCCTTCTCTACATCCTTTCTTTTCATTAGCCTCTTTACCCACGCCTATACTCTGTAACCCCTCGCGTACTAGTGACATCCCGCCTTTCTTGGGGTGGAACGCTTAAAAAAAAAAGAAAAATAATAAATAGTTGATAATTACCGCGTCACATATGGTATATTTTTTATCCTCCTGAAGTATGGTGACCAAACTTCAACTATTCAAATGTAATGTCGGTCGACATCTCCAGATGCTCTGACTTATACCTTGCCCTTCTTTTTATCCTTTTCTTTCATCACGCCTCTTTACTTTCGATCCCAATTTGTATGTAACCCCTCGCGTACTAGTGGCATCCTGCCTTGCTTGGGGTGAAATGCTTAAAAAATAAAAAAATAAAAATAGTTGAAATTAAAATCAAATGGTATATTTTTTATCCTTTGAAAACGGTCGAATCTCCAGATGAATCACTCATCACGCCTTTACTTTCGATCCCAATTTCATGTAACCCCTCGCGTACTAGTGGCATCCTGCCTTGCTTGGGGTGAAATGCTAAAACAATGCAAACTCAAATAAGAAACTTGTCTGAGATAAATTGTATTAGAATTCAGCGTCATAACTACTTAGAAAGCAAATAAACTCTTTCCAACCGATCTGTATCCGGAGTTATTACTGACCCACGTATAAGATCTAGCTGTAGCGTGTCCCCACAACTATTTATCTTTGAATAAGAATGGCGTGGAAAAAGACAAACAAAGACGCTGGGGCTTACTAAACATGTAGCGGTCACAATGCAATTTATATTTGACGTAAAATAGCACATAGTATAAAATACAAGACAGAACGTAATGATTCAAAACATAACAATTGTGGCACCATTTACCAAGGCAGAAAAAGAAAAGAAAGAAAGGAAAGGAAAGGAGAGGCGAAGACCCAAAGCGTGGATGATAAGCAGAACACCACGACTAAGAGAAAATGGATAAAGGATATTTTGATAAGTAACAAATGGCGAAAGAGTGTCATTACAATGGCAGGGAAATTCTGAGTGGATAAAGGAATCGGGTGTGTTCTGGCGACGGGCTGTGTTATCTGGGATACATAAACAAACCGCTAGTGCGGGAAAGCATTTGATTAAGCAAACCCCAGACCGGCTAGCCAAAGAAAAGTCCAATTGAAAATGTTATTTTGATAATTGACAAAACACAGGTGAACTATAGGGCTTTGGATAGGTATGAAAAATTAATTGTATCAAAAGCCGCACATGAGGTGACCACTGACGGATTTCTTTCGACGGAACATCTTTAGCCTGCGATAATAAAACTGTGTTATCAGAAATGTGTACCGAAAAAAATGAATGGGAACTTAGAAATGTTTCTTTTCGAGGCGACGGTCTGGCCGTGTTAAAAAGACCACCCATTCTGATAATTAGCGATAAGATGACTGACGAAGCCCAGGTAAGAACAAGATTTATGACCACCATCGTTCGTATTGTTCTGTTTGCGGCTAGAGAAAATGATAACTGCGATTAAAAACTAAGAAAAGGAAAAGAAAAGATATATTTTTTTTTGTTAAGCAAGATATTTTTTCCTGAAACAAAGCCGCGGAATCGTACATTTGCCCGACTAGACATCATTGGTCGAGTGGTGATCACGTGACGCAAGGAGGAGGCTGTCGCCGCCCATCTAGAGGATGGGTATGAGAGGTTGCTACGAAGAAGTGGGGAGGGAAGTTCACGCCACTCTGAAGTATGGTGAGAAGGTGGGAGTAAGAGAAGGCTCCCAAAAATGGAAAAAAGTGGAAAATTCCTAACCAGAAATAAAAGAGGTGGATATGTATTTAGAATTATCGAGGACCCCCGGCGCCGACAAACCCACCCCGGTTTTGGTCGGCGTCCATATAAGCGAAGTCGCAGCGAGCAGAAATCAGTTGAGTTTGAGTTAATTTTTAGTTCGAGTTGAGTTGAGTTCCAGTTCGGTTCGAGAGAATTCCCGCCTCGCAGATAGCTGACCAAGATTCGCGCAAATTCCGGACTCCTCTTCAATCCAAGAACAATTAATTTGAAGAGCGACTTAGATCCAGACCACCAAAATAAGTTTTTTTCGTCACCGAAAAACCAATTTCTTAAAGAGCAAACAACTTGAAGCGTTAAAACTCGCCTAACGGAAAACAACATGTCACAATCCATAGAACGGGTCGGGAAATAGACGCAGTCCTATGTATCCAACAACTAGACATAAAGTTTGCTATCCCTTTTTTTGATACCTTGAACTTTTGAGTTATCATTTTATTTTCTTTTATGCATATTTGTGTGGTGTCACCCCGTTGAACTCAATTTGCATTACGGCCCCAACTACTGATTGATCTCGTCTGCCTAAGATCAATTCACAACGTTGGTAGGCAGACTGGGGATCAATGTAGTTACTTTGGTAACCAGGCGTTGGAAGCGAGTTGGGAACAACGAGGCTGATATCGAATCTAACCAGATTCCCATCCGAATCACCAAAAGGTTAGAACGTCACATTTGGGTGCCAGTTGATCGTCACAGGACGAAACAACACGACTGACGCGACAGGCGGACGTCACGTTTGGAGCTGCGACACCCGAACGGAGCAGCGAGGAGCGAGCGAAGGCTGTGTTTAGGGACGTCGCAGCTGACGCCGCGACCAAGGACGTCACAGCTGGCGCTGTGGCAAGGACGTCACAAATTGAATTTATTAGTGTTGATGTACATGTATATACGCTGAAGGTTTCAATGAGTTATGTCTCTTAGATTTGGAAATATTTGTATTTGAGCTCATAATGTTGAAGTAATTATTAAACTGAAGTTTTAGAAGAATAAAGTTCCTGTTGCATGTTAGGAAATGTGAATTGGTAAATTTGGTAAGAGTTCAGAAGAGTTAAGCGTTCGTACTTGCGTGAAATGGTAATGTTCTTTAACGTCTAACCGCATGGGAGCTCTTGAAGATTGCATCTTGGCAGCAAGGAATACGATGAATGAAGAGAAATCAGAGAGAGAGAGAGAGAGAGAGAGAGAGAGCTTACACGTATTTTGTTTTTATAAGGTGGTGTATCACGTGACTGGCTCAAACCCTAGTTTGCGGGATATTTCATTCCTCGCGTGCAGGATATCTGATTGGTCGGAATTGGCCAATCAGCGAGCTAGTTTTGAGGAGATTAACCAATGAATGCTTGTCGCATGATTTGTATGTATGATGGTGATGATAATTACCACAAAGCTATAAAAAACACAACTCCTATGTAAAACCTTAAATAATCTTAATCTGGCCTTAAATAATCTTTATCTGGCCTTAAATAACTATTTAGTAGATGAAGGTGCGTTAAGCAGAAACCAAACCAAACCAAACCAAACGTCTTATGAATTTTATTTACAATTTTGTATAGGATAAAATGAATTATAGATAAATAATATACAGTCTGTCCATAAAGTTCGTGTGCACTTTAAAACATTTATAACTTTATTTGTATTTGCGATAGAAATAATTTGTAAAAAGGATTAGAAAGAAGTAAATCTTTCTTTTTTTAAAGTTTTAATGAAATTTTATTTAAGTTTCCACATGTTCTCCATCATTAGCAATACAAAGATTAAATGATTTTGCATTTCATGGAAAAAAAATTGCCAACTGATTTACAGTAATGCCCGAAATCAAATTAGTTATTTTAGCTAGACTTAAAACTAGGTACATTAAACTTTATAACATTTTTTACAGATTATTTCTATCGCAAATACAAATAAAATTATCAATTTTTTAAAGTGCACACGAACTTTATGGACACCATATATATATATATATATATATATATATATATATATATATATATATGATATACAGTGTAACCCGGATATAAGAGACCCGGATATAAGAGAAACCTGGATATATAGGGAGATTTTCTCTGGTCCCAAATTAGAGCCTGTGTTAATGTATATAAAAGACCAAACCCGGATATAAGAGAAACCCGGATATAAGAGATCTCTTCTCCGGTCCCGACAACTCTCTAATATCCGGGTTACACTGTAGGATAAAAT
Source organism: Acanthosepion pharaonis (assembly GCA_903632075.3). NCBI lineage: Eukaryota > Metazoa > Mollusca > Cephalopoda > Sepiida > Sepiidae > Acanthosepion > Acanthosepion pharaonis. Next base: position 1,133,783 of record CAHIKZ030000281.1, on the reverse strand, counting down.
ACTGATATTAAAAATCCAATGCTAAGTCATTCTGAAAATCGGTATTTCGATCCACACATTTTTTTGTGAAAAAGGAGAAAGGAAAAAGAATAGGAGAGAAGACATTGGGAGCAGCAGCAGATAAACGTCTAGATATAAGTTTACATAGATTCCCATTGTTATAGTGAGAATCTAGACATTAAGAGAATAAAGGAAAAGAGATAAAAAGAAAACGAAAAGGGAAAAGCCAGAGATGAATTAGAATAAAATGGAATTAGGAAATTTAAAATGTGGTAGAAGTGGGAGTGTCTGGTGAAATTAGACAGTAAAATTAACCTTGACCTATACTTCAAAATATTTGCTCCTCAACTTAGTTTTAAGACAGTCACAAAATTAAAGAATATATATATATATATATATATATATATATATATATATATAATTATTTATTTAAAAATATGATTCCAACGCTACATAAAAGTTCTCATGTTTCAAAACAAGAGCCGAAAATTTCAATATAATTATTTGAATTAAATTGAATTAAAGTACTAAGCTCTGTTCCATCTTCAAGCGAATTTTTTTTTTTTGGAATAGGTATTTATTTGTACGTTTGTACAAAATGTGGCACAAGGCCAAAAAGGGGGTTGGGGAAGGACGGTATTCTTCTGTTTTAATTTTATGGAATAACTTATTTCTGAAATTTACGCGTTTTATAAGCATATTCATTATTGAAATTAAAATTACTATAGTAACGGCTAGAGCAATTGTTTAAAGAAAATGCGGCGTAAGGTATTAATAATTTGTATCAATATCTCAGTTACATCCAAAGATGTCAAGTCAGGGTAAGGTTGGGGGTGTCTAAATTTAAAGCGGAAGATGACATTGTCTAATCTGGTTAAGTGTCTATGGAGATTTATTTATTTTTTTATTTTATTTTTTATCATTTTTTTCTGAAAGGGTTTTGTATATATATATATATATATATATATATATATATATATATATAAATGATATATAGATTAAAGAAAAAATATATAGATGATATATAAATTCTTTATATATGAAGAACAAATTTGGCGGGTAAGATAAATGACAAAGTGGAAAATGTTTTCCTGTGATGCCTTTCGTCTTTTAAAACTTCATCCGACTAAGTTTCTTTTATGTTGGTGCGACTACACATGAGCACAAACGAGAGACGCTGGGAATTTAAATTTAGTTTTTAAAAACATTTTTTTAGGTGTTTTTCGTATATAATCTAACCAGATTCATTTAGATTCTTTTTTTCCCATCAACTTTATGAGATATCCCGTATTGTGATAACAGAAAATCTATCAAGAGTGATGAAAACTGTAAGAACCTGGACGCAAATTTACTGTGGCTGAACAAGCGAATAAACAACCACTTTCTAAACATTTACGTCTTTTTTAATAGTTTTTGCTTTTAATTAGGGTAGCATTTTTTTATGTCAAAATGGTGGTCAGTCTGGTTACAGTGAGCGAATAATGCGTTTAATGTGTTGTCTTGTGAAAAAAACAGTAGAATCCCTAACAACCGGACTAAGGGGATTTGGGGAATTTTTTAAAACTGGCAAACACTCCAATATGTCACCTTCAAATAATTCAGCTTAAAACCGGTTATGGCGCCTTTGTTAGGTGAATTTTAACATCTTAAGTTGTCTGTTCTTTAAGAAGTTGGTTCTTGGTGTGTCTTCAAGCGATAGTCGTAAAACCTATTTTGGTGGTATGGATATAAGTCGCTCTGCAAAATTAAATTGTTCTTGGATTGAAGGTGAGTTCGGAAGTTGCGCGAATCTTTCAAGTCAGCTATGCAAGGCCCGCTTCAACTGAGCACTGCAGACTGAACTCTAGAAAACCAGAGTCCGAACCGATTTTTGCTCGCTGCGACTTTGCTTATATGGACGCCGACGAAAACCGGGGTGGGCTTTGACGGGGTTTGAGGTTCCTTGATAATTCTAAATTCATATCCACTTCTTTTATTTTCTGTCAGGAATTTTCAACTCCTTTCCATTTTTGGAAGTCTTCTCTTACTCCCACCTTCTCTTATTCTCATATGGATATCTCACCATACTTCGCAGGGGCGTCAACGGTTCTCCCCACTTCTTCGTAGCAACCTCTCATACCTATCCTCTAAATAGGCGGCGGCGGGCTTCCCCCCTTGCGTCACGTGATCACCTCCGCCTGGCCCCCGTTGGCATTCGTCCCATGGCGTCCAACTGGGTGGGTGTGATCCGGCTAGCTTTGTTTTAAGAAAAAAATATATCTTGCTAAAAAAAAAATTATCTTTTTCTTTTCCTTTTCTTTCCTTAATCGCAACTCTCATCCCCAATGTCACCTGGGATCTATCAATGCCAATTATCAAGTGGTTAGTCGTCTAGTGAAACACAGCCAATTTCCGTCCCGAAAAAACAGTTTCATTGTCCTAGCCGTATTTGCATTCTCGGTGCCAATTTCTGATAACATAGTTTTATTATCATAACCGAATTCTAACACCCATAGATGTCTTGTCAAAACGGCAAAGACTTAACCCAGGGTTGGCTTCGTGTGCGGTAAACAGATGACCTATTAAATCCTTTACCGACAATATTGTTCCCCCCCCCCCGACACAGTTAATTTTTCTTATCTATCCAAAGCTCTGTATTCACCTGGCCGTCAGAATTTTCACCATCTTTTTCCATTATCAAAATAACATTGTCAAATGTCCCGGAGATTAGCTAGCCGGTCTGGAATTTGTCAATTAGATTTTCGCCAGCACTAAGTGGCTGTTATCTATTCCCGATAATATAAGTCCACCACCACGATACGGTCAATTTTTTTTATCTATTTAGAATTTTCTGTAATGGTAATGAAACCTTTCACCATTTGTTACTATCAAAATAACATTGTCAATGTCCCGGTCGTGGGTGGTTCCCATTATCATCTAAGCTTAAGTCTCGCCTCTCTTTTCCTTTCTTTCCTTTCTCTTTTTCCTTTCTATTTTCTTTTTGTGTCCCTAAATGGTGTCACACACTTTCATTGACGCTGTCACACATCGAGAAGGTCTGTATGAAAACCATCATTTTCGTGGCACAAAATAATTCGGCGTCATGTCTTGTGTGATATTTTACGAAGCTGTGCTTTGTTGATTGTTGCAAAGGAGTCCTTCAATTGTTGGGTATTCTGGTATCGTTCATATGAAGCTCGCTGTCCTTGATAATAACCCCACAGAGCTTTGAAACAGAAAATTATATTATGTAAGGGTAACAAGACTTTCGAACCACGCTGTAGTCTGCTTTCTATGTCTGCTATCAACATTGTGCCATCTGTCGGCCGCCAATAATAATTCCTCATGGGACTTCTAATTCTGTCAGAGTTGCCTCACTGTATAATAGGTTAAATTTAAATCTACTTTATTCTTTCATCAATTGTCTTGCTAAAAACTATAACGCAAATTTAAAAAAAAAATCTACTGTAGGAGTTCATGTACAGGGTGATCCGAAAGTCATGTCTGTTACGGTTTTTTGGGTATATAACACATATAACTAGTAAGCGAGTCAGAATGACTTATTTCCCTTTATAGTCGACCAATAGAAGGTTGACCAATCAGAAGCCGCTGAACATTGTATCCGTCGTGTATAAAGGCGGCCATCTTTGTTTTCTTACCGGAAGGACCAAAGGCGACCAGGAGAAGGATGAACTACACTCTGCTGTGATATCCACTGCGAACCTCCAAGTACGCTTTCCTACTGTCTCCGAAATATTCACTGCCAACCTCTGGATTCAATACTCGAGGACAACCGTCATGAAAATGTCTAACATAGGTTATGAGCCCAGATCACGATTTATTTTGACGGGAATGAATCTGGATATGAATTATGGGAGACGAAGTATTTTAGGCTACCTAAGAATACAAAAACTCCATGACATCATCTTCTACAAAGACGACCAGGAGGGGGGCATGATGATTTTATGAAGAAATGCGACCGTTTTCGCTGAGTTAATTCAATTCCTGGATGACCGGAGTTTGTCTTTAATAATGAGGGAGGCCAAGGACAATGGAAGCCGAGCTCTACACAAATTTAAACGAATACTATTTGTTAAAAGGTAAGCCTAAAATTATTGCTTTATATACTGAACTAACCGCGTTAAAGAGAAAAGAAAATGAATCAGTAACCAATTATTCTAGCAGAGAATGTCACAAATGCTTTAAAATTGCAGGTGAGACTATCTGGGATGGGCTGCAAATAGCCATGGTCTTGAAGGGTTTTCCCCCCTTCATTCAAACCATTTACGACAGTTATAACTCAAAAAGATAAACAAGTAACTTTCACTGAGTTTAAAATTGCGTTACGTAATTATGAAGCAATATGATAAATATAACCCCCCCAAAAAAAAAAAAAAATCGAGGCAAAAAAAAATGTTGTTTTTCGTTGTGGTAATAATGTCGGCCATGTCCGTGCGAAATGTCAATTTTATACACGGAATGACTTTTGTAAACAAAAAAAAAAAAAAAAAAAAAAATTTTTTCGAATGGACGTGAATATGCCTTTTTTTGTTTGGATTGAGTACTGTGGCTAGTACTTGTGACTCGGTCAATTCGGGTGTGACAAATCATGTAATTGGAGATGAAACAAAATTTATTAATTTTGACCCGAATTTTGAGCTCGACTGACATTTTATCGAGTTACTGGATGGCACCAGAGCTAATAATTTAGCTTCAAAGAGTGGTAGTGCCTGTATTTATCTGCGAAATACTAGAGGAAACGATATAGAATGTTTATTTTTTTTTAAAAAAAAGGCTTTATATATCTTAAATTTAAGATATCCAGACGGAACTGAATTTAATATACAGCAATATGGATGTTTGTATTATTTGAAAAGTATTAAGTCTGCGAAGATGGCCACGCATGACTTAAGAACTTGGCATAAAATATTAGGCCACTGTAATAGTTCTGATGTTAAAAGATTGCAAGAACATGTCACTGGAATAAAAATTACACTTCCAAATGATTTAAAATATTGTGACACGTGTATTAAAGGGAAAATGACTTAAACTTTGTTGCTGAATATTCAGGGCTCATGATATACTTTCTGAAAATAAATTTGATAATCTGCAACCTACGAAAATCTATTTATCTGAGAACTCCCCGCATGGAAAATTAAAAATAATTCGGACAGATAATGGTGGAGAATTTACTTCTGAAGCTTACAAAAACCTCCTAATAAATTAAATAAATGAAGGCATTAAAACATGAGAAAACCTGTTCTTATTCTCCACATAAGAACGGAGTCGCTGAACGAAGTTGGAGGACATTTTTTGAAATGGCTGGATGTTTGTTAATAGAATTTAAATTACCCAACAAGCTGTGGTTTTATGCATTAAGAAAGAAACTAAAAACTCTATGAGAGCCCAATGTGAGTGATATGCATATTTTTGGTACAATTTGCTATACATATGTTGACCACAGGGCGGAACTAGATCCGAAAAATGAAAGGGACATATTTATTGGGTAGGATAAGCCAAGTCCAGACTATATGATTTATTAAAACGATGAGGAAGATCAGATGCGTCAGATTGATAGATTCCTTTGAGCGAGGAGAGGAACCTGAAAAAAAAGGAATATTAATTGCGAGGAACTAGTCCAACCCGAATTAGTATGGCCTAATTATGGGTAGAAAACCCGTTCAGAGTCCACAAGCAGAGGAAGGTACTATACCAGATGAGGTATACGAGAAAAAAAAAATCAGGTGCAAATTCCGACCAAAATGGAGAAAAGCCAGACTATTTTGAAATGAATTAATGTAATATTAACTGTTGTTATGCGGTACAAATGTATCTCAAGGAACTACCAAGAAGCCATACATTCTGTCAAGACCATAGCGGCCATGCCTTCAAAAGATAAATGAAGAAATTTAAGCCTTCAAAAGACAAATGAAGAAATTTAATTCACAAATAAAAGAAAAATGAAGAAATTTAATCTTTAGTATTTGGGGACACTTTTTGAATCAAAACGCCCCGGATGATGATAAATAACATCGGCAGCCGTACTGTAAAGCGAACTGTGAATGGATCGCCAGTGTGCGATGTTCGTTTTATAGTTCATAGATATATGGGGGGGGGCGACTTAGGTAGAAATCTTAAGTCTTAATTGATGATAGAAATATCATTGGCAGCCGTTGGGTTTACTCTGTAAAGAAAACTGAGAATGGATCGCCAGCTGCGATGTTCGTTTTTGTAGCTAACGGATTTTTTATAGATATATGGGGCAGATGACTTATGTAGAGACATTAAGTCTTAATTAGGGTTTTGATGCAAATGGATGCCCATTATGGTAATGATCTACATCATATGGAAGTTAAAAGAGGCTTATTTCAGAATGCCACCATCGACTATGAAATATATATGGAAACACCAGGAGGCTTTGAAGAAAAGTAATAATTATGTATGGAAACTTAAAAAAAAATCACTATTTGGACTCAAAATGAGTGGAAAAACATGGAATAATTTAATCCTTTGTTATTTAATGAGACAATAATTTCAATCTCCTCAAGTTGACCCATGTCTGTACACAGACATTTAACAATGAAATATTAGTAATTCTGGTTATTTGGGCCGTAAATATGTTAATTGCATCAAAGAGTGAGGCCGCGCTATTAAAAATCAAGTGTTCTCTAGAATTGAGTTTTAAAATGTCCAATTTGGGTCGGACTATCATGTTTTTCTTGGTATGCAGTAAAAATTTAAAAGGAAACACTATTTTCAACGAATTAATCGAGATACATGGAAAGGCTTTTTATTGAAATTCAACATGCAAAATAAAGAATTATTCCATGTGAAATGGATTGAAACATAACTATGAATAAGGAAGATGGTATAGCGGAGTGTGAAAATGAATACAGAACATTGGTCGGAAGTGTTATTTGCATGATGATATAAACTAGGCAAGATATCTGCTATACGGTTATTAAGTTGTTCCAAAACTTAAATAAACCGTGGACTGTACATTTTAACAATTTTTAAGCAAGTATTACGTTATCTGAAGTGGACTAACAGTCGATGCCTAGTATTTTAACAATCCAATAAACTATTAAAATTGGAAGGATTTTGTGATGCTGTTTGGGCCAATTCACCAGACCATAAGAGTATAACAGGCTATTGCTTTAAGCTAGCAGATGGTAACCCAATAATCAGCAGGAATTAAGAAACAGCGAAAGATTTCACTTTTTACTTGTGAAGCTGGATGTATTGCATTGTGAAAAGGAACACAAGAAGTTATTTTTCTTAAATTGCGAATAAAAGCAATTACAATACTGGCAATAACTGAGCCAATAATTATTTACTCGGCGATCAGAGCAGCATTGCTTTGTCTAGAAATTCAACATTAAAGATCAAAGCATATCAATATAAAATATCAATTTCTGAGGGACCAAGTACAAAAGAAAACAGTACAAATTGAATATGTTCAATCGGGAAGTGATATGGCGGATTTATTTGTAAAAACCGATTATGAAATTGAAACTACAGGCTTTTTGCTTCTGCAATGTTTGGTACTGACTTCTTAGGCCCTTATTGTTCCTGGGCAAGACGTAAAACTGCATCCATTAAGGCCCTCACAGGTCCTGGGCAAGACGTAAAACTGCATCCATTAAGGCCCTATAAGGTCCTGGGTAGGACGTAAAACTGCATCCGTTAAGTCCCTGTAAGGTCCTTATTAGGTCCTGGGTAGGACGTAAAACTGCATCCATTAGTTACTGTCCTAAGAAACGTCAGTTCAGTTTTTGGTATGAATGTAAGTCCTTAGTTTCGGGGTATAAAAGTAAATAGTCCTACTTTGAGCCCAATACTCTTCTAAATGATTCTCTGGATCACTCTGACCCGGAGTGATAGTAACTGTTTTAATGGGTCCCAGCTATGGATAAAATAACAATTTTTCACTTTTTAGTGACTCTCTGGATCACTCTGATCCGGAGTGGTAGTAACTGTTTTAATGGGTCCCAGCTATGGATAAAGTAACAATTATTTCCACTTTTTGTTGTGATCGCAATCTAAACTAATAATATTGTTGTTCATGTTTTATTAACCCGAAGTACTTAAATGTGAACAAAGTGATATGACTAATTTTTGTGGATATTAATTTTCAAGAAAAAGAAAAAAAAAAAAAAAAAAAGAAAATTTGGAATACTAAAGTATTTGTTGCATATTAATATTACCTTTTAAAAAGAAAAAAGAAAAAAAAATTTGGAATTAAAGTATTTATTAACTTTACTAATATTTTGAAGGAAGATTCCATAATATACCCAAAATAAGGAAGGCTGTTACGGTTTTTTGGGTATATAACACATATACGAGTCAGAATGACTTATTTCCCTTTATAGTCGACCAATAGAAGGTTGACCAATCAGAAGCCGCTGAACATTGTATCCGTCGTGTATAAAGGCGGCCATCTTTGTTTTCTTACCGGAAGGACCAAAGGCGACCAGGAGAAGGATGAACTACACTCTGCTGTGATATCCACTGCGAACCTAAAGTACGCTTTCCTACTGTCTCCGAAATATTCACTGCCAACCTCTGGATTTTATACTCGAGAACGACCGTCATGAAAATGTCTGACAATATCATCCCTACCAAAATTAATGAGATTAGAATAACAATACATTAATAAAAAGCACGTGTACTGGAGACAGTTTATTCACTTTCATTGACGCTGTCACACATCAAGAAGGTCTGTATGAACACCATTATTTTAGTGGTACAAAATGACGCGGCGCCATGTCCTGTGTGCTATTTTACGAAGACGTGCTTTGCTGATTGCTTTAAAGGTTCTCCAAATGACGTCCTTCATGAGTATTCTGGTATCGTGCATGTGAAATTCTATCTTTCATATCTCCCCACCCCTGTTAAAATAGAAAACTATATTATGTAGGAGTGACAAGACTTACGGATCACCCTGTAAAATGAAATAATTAGGAAAATGAACGATCTTAAGAATTTTGCCAAATACCGGGTGTAACAGCAAAATTGCCCAAATTATGTAACACCATAGTATAATTGTCCGAACCACAAAATGTTTAATATCTAAAAAAAAACAAAACAAAAAAAAAACCAAAAAAAAACACACAAAACTAATTGAGTTACTTTTTCTAGGTTTTCCGATAAGATGTTTAGCCATCTTGACACCATTTGTCGTAAGAATCACTGAAAAACGCTGAGTTATTCAGCTAAAAAGAGAGCATGTTAAATTCTTTTATGTCAGCCCTACTGGTTTCCCAAATGAGCAATGGTGAGAGGAAAAAAGATCATTGAGGCTTTCAGTAATGGTACCAACATTCATACTCTGGCTTCCATTTTCAAAGTCCGTTCAAGAACCAGCAAGAGAACGGGGAATAAGTTTTAAAAAAGAGGGAACATTAGAGAGGAAAACTGGATCAGAAGGTTACATCAAAAAGAGGGATCATCATTTCAACTTATATATATACCATATCGAATATTACGTATTTTTTTATATTGTATATTCTTCTTGGGCACTAGGCGGTGTAACGGTTAGCAAGCTTATCTTGCTCAAACGAGTACGAGGCACGGTGGAGTAATGGATAGCGGCTTGGATTGAGGAATCGGAGAGCCGACTTCGAATTCCAGTCGAGTCCATTACATTCACTTACGTGCTAATCCAAATCCTAAATCCTCTACTTCTCCCTCCAGCTATGGGTAAAATAGCAGGACAGACTGGGTTCTATAGCCTTGGATGGCAACTGGTCTAGGAGAAGGAAAACTCTGAATTCAAACCTGCTCTTAGAGGAGGGGGAATGGAGTCTCTCTGAGCCTTGGTTGGCAATCCATTTAGTGATGGTGCCACGATAAAAACACCCTTGATAGCCCTAGCGAAGCATCTAGAATTAGGCTATTTGACAAGATTATGAACTACACCAATCAAAGTATTGCCGAGTTCAATCTCGGCTGAGGCCGCAAGATGACGATGATAGAGCAACATTGTTCAATGTAGATCGGAGAATTTCAGTAAAATTCATTTAATCATTTCTGTTATGGGATCTTACCTATTCTAATAATAATGGACTATTCCATACTTAATAAATACTTCACCTCAGTCAGTAGGCGAGAGTCCGTCGCTCAACTCTTGAGCGACGGTTCGGTTCAACTCTCTGCCTTCGGGCGGGAGGAAACCGAAGGAGGCTACGCCGAAGGGCGGAGTCTCCTTCGGGGAGGTAGACCGGCCCTGAACCCGTTTATACGGGTCAATGGGTATATTTTTGGCCGAGCCCACGGGCTCGGAGTGCCCACGGGCTCGGAGTGCCCACGTTAAAAATGCCTTGTGCCACATGACACCATCGTGGGGGGTGACTGAATATCGTCAGTCGTTCACTTCTGAACCGGCTGTTCGGATGAACTTTTGCCTTTTGGCGGGGAGGAACCCGAACGAGGTTACACCGAAGGGCGGAGTCTCTTTCGGGGAGGTAAACCGACCCTGTACCCGTTTATACGGGTTTAATGGGCATATTTTTGGCCGAGCCCACGGGCTCGGGGAGCCCACGTTAAAAACTGACCTTGTACCACATGATGCCCCAGTGGGGGGAACTGAATATCGTCAGTAGTTCAAGGCGAGTCAGTAGTTCAAGTTGAGTCAAGAGTCGAGTCAGAGGCAGTCCGAAACAGCGTCGCGTTCAGACAATTACTGCAAGACATTGGAATAGTGATACTGGTCGAGACCACATTGTTCTCTCTACTAAACCTGATTGTTCATGCTAACACTTCTACTTCTCTGTATATATTCTTGTTTGTAATATATCTGTTTTATTCCATACCTGTGTTCGAGTTCTTCTTTATTGGTTCTACCTTGGACTGTCACCGTGGTACAAGGAACCGGACCATAAAAATTTCCTAGATACAACGGTTCAGAGATTAATGTAACAATAGGACAATTTTACTGTTACACGATTTGGACAATTTTGATGTTACACCAGGTATTTGTCTTCATTTCGATGTTCTGGGGGCTAGAAGATAGAAACCTCTGATAAGAACAGATTTTATTTTGTCGTGAGGGGAACAAAAATTGATTAGTTCATTTTTATTAATTGGTTTTCCGTAAACTTTGAAATCTAATTTGCTTTTCTTTCGGCTTAATCAAAAGTCGAGAAAGTGCTACGAGCTGTTGTTTAATTCTTCGTTTGTCACGTGGTTCAGCATTATTGAGTTTGCTTTTTTTATTTTCGGTAGGTTTTCATTTGAGGCACACACACACACACACACACACACACATATATATATATATATTTAAGTTATGAAGAACTTGGTAATCCGTTTTTTTTTGTTTTTTTTTTAGACATCTAAATTTCTATCAAGCATTAAAATCTATTCTTTACATAAATTGCTAAAACCCAATTACAGCCTCTTTCTCTTTACTTCCCTCTGTCTCTTCTTTCTCTTTCCTTTTTTCCTTTTTCTTTTCTCCTTCTCCCCTCCCAATTCAATAATATCACTTCCGTTCAGTTAACCGTCTAAATAGGTCAAGGTCTGGTCCTCCTCCTCCCCCAATACAAAGTACGCTTGAGAGAGATATGAAATTAATCCCTCCCTATACTGTCCCATGTCTCTTTAATTACCCCTTTTACACTCTCTGTTAAATTACAAAAACTTACACTACCCATCATTTTTAATTTCATTTTTCGTTTCATTTCATTTTTGAAAGTGCTATCTGATGATCCGGCATCCTTTAAAAGGGATCTAGTGAATTATTATAATGGTACCTTAAAGTGGTCTGTTTTTTCTTTTAAATATTTACATTTATATATATATATATGTGTGTGTGTGTGTGTGTGTAAATAAACCTCATTTACGCATCTGAGATAGGTGGTAACTTTAGGTAAGATTCGTCTGGATTCTTAACATTCCCAGAACAGACATACAAGGACACGGATTGCTTGGTGCTGTATTTTGGGGATTATTTTTCTTATAGCATATCAACCCATTGGGTGATTTAATGCCGAAATTTAATATTTTTCTAAATACAATCTTGTATTTAATCAGTAAAAAATGTATTTTACATAGTAAGACTGATGTCTGTTATAGCTATTGTTGTAACCTAGAAAAGGGTATTGAATGAGGAATAGATAGATAGATAGATAGATAGATAGATAGATAGATACGAGCAAATTGCAATAGATACATAGAAAGAACAGTGGGTGATAGTGTTGTAGCCTAGGAAAAGTTGCTGAATGAGGAATAACCAAAACGGAGGTTGGAAATGAAATGGTATCATAAAATACAATACTCGCCAGCGGCGTGAAGTAGGTAAACAACTGCTAGTGGTTAACTACATAGACCCCACCCCACTAACAATAGTGTCCAACTACTTTATGAGCATTGCGCCATACCCATTAGTGTTCATAAGAGCGGTATATAGTAGATAGATAGATAGATAGATAGATAGATAGATAGATAGATAAGAACATATTGTTATAGATAGATAATTTAGAACAGATTGTAATAGAAAGAAAGAAAGAAAGAAAGAAAGAAAGAGATGTACGTTATATAACGATAGATAACAATGATAGATAGATAGATAGATAGATAGATATGAAAAAGACCAGGCGGAGATAGATAGATAGATAGATAGATAGATAGATAGATATGAAAAGATAGATAGATAGATAGATAGATAGATAGATAGATAGATGTTGTAACCTCGAAAATGTTACTGAATGGGAAATAACCAAAACGGGGGTTGGAAATGAAATGATAATCTTTATAACATCAACAAAATACAATACTCGCCAGCGGCGTCAAGTAGGTAAACCACTGCTAGTGGTAGACTACATAGACACCATATTACCCTCCCACCACTTATAATAGTGTCCAACGTATTTATGAGAATTGGGACATACCCATTAGTGTTCATACGTAAGGTATATAACAGTTATATATTTTTTAATTATATTTTTGAAATCAGTTTAATTTCACTTAGAAACTGGTATAAGTAAAATGAATCAGTAATTTGAAAACGTTCGTTTGAGCTTGTTGCTTTGTAGTATTTTAATCAGATTGAATTAAAATTGTTGCAATTTGTCAGTATCTTTTATTGCGAATGGCTCTTCACATGTCACACATATCGGCGCATTTTCCTTTTTTAGGATAGACGAATGGGTTATGGTAGTATGTCCAGTATAGAGCCTGAACATAATCACTCCTCTTCCCGTTTGGTGTTTCTGGTGCCATTCTCCTACTGCAGGTTTCATTTTGTACAGTTTATTGTTTGGGCAGGAGTTCCATACTTTTTGCCACGCCTCACTGATCATTTTACTTTAAATAGGTACTGTTGGTCATTTAATCATATAAAAATGAATTGAAAGCATTCTTGTAATAAAAAAAAAATTATGCTTTCATATTCTATAGTGGCTCGCTATTTGCCCATAGCTGGGACCCTAGTAGGTGCTACCACCCTGGCTCAGAGTGGACATGGGAACAACAGTAATTAAGAGATGATTCCACACTCCTCAAAACCTCCAATCTTCCGATCAGAACTTGCTGCCGAATATAGCTTATCGTTATAACCAAGACTAAATTATGTCATTTCGAGAGAATTTAAAATATCTCTAGTCTATACCATTCCCCAAAATACTGATGCTCACTAAATAAGCAGGAAAATAAATTAAATTTACAATAGTTTTCCTCCTTGTTACTTACTTAATTATTTTACGGGATATTCAAATTATATATATATATATATATATATATATATATATATATATATATATTATGCAGTGTTACGTTAGAGCATACCTAATGCAAAACTGTACATCTTGTTTCAACGTTTAAATTGGTTTTAGCGTTTCATCAGGTGAGAAATCACGATGCTTGTAAAATATCTTATTCCGAAATGCAGTTAACGAAGGACGACTTTCACTTCCGTCTTTGGAAAGAAAAGAAAAAGAAAAAAGAAATTAAGTGATTTGTAACAGCGAAAGACAGAAGAGAAATATATATATATATATATATATATATATATATTTAAAAAAAAAAAATAAAAAACAAGCATACTAAAGAACAAAGAACTCCGGATTTTTTACCTAACGTGTCCTCCTATTTTTCTACATATCTGCATATATATATATATATATATATATATATATATATATATATATATATATATATATATATATATATATAATACATTGATTTTTAATATATATATATATATATATATATATATACGTATATATTACATTTCGATTTTTAATATATATATATATATTAAATTTCGATTTTTAATATATATATATATATATATATATATATATATTACATTTGATTTTTTAATATATATATATATATTACATTTGGATTTTTTAATATATATATATATACATATGGATTTTTAATATATATATATATATATATATATACATATATTTACATTTGGATTTATATATATATATATATATATATATATATATATATATATATATATATATATATATATTTGATTTGAGTTTGTGACCCTGGGTTTCACGCTTTAGCGATCGTCAGACAAACTGATTAATGTTTTTAAAAATTTGGGTTTATGTAGATTGCGTGTATTGGTGTTATCGTGGAAGTGGTGGGGGAAATTTCGTCGTTTTGTCATTCATCGTACTAAAGCAAACATCGATGTATGCAGACACATATACATACTTGGTCGTCCGTCGGGACTCATACATATATAAACATATGTGGGCAGTTTCGGATATGACATATGTATGTATACGGGTGGTGTTGTGTCTATACATGCGCTTTTGTATGTTGAAATTTAAAGATTGGAAGTGTGGCGGAAATGTCTCGTGAATGTCTCGTGAATGTATACATGTCATATTATTTATTTTTCCGCTGAATAATATTTCCTCGCATGTATGTATATACGTGTGGTGGGGTTTGTGTATAATTATGATAGGTAAAAATTATTATTATTTATATTTATTTTTAAATTTAAAAAAAATGGGGGTTTATTTGTTATATTTAAAGCTGGTTATTTGTTTGTTTTTGATGACTGTGTATATGTAACAGGTAGAAATTTGTAATCCTTACTGGTTATTTTATATGGTGATGTTTATTATTGCTGGGTGAGACGGTAGATTAATTTAATAACCCAGGGTCACAAACTCACATCTATCCAACCAAATATGTTAGCACTATCTCTGATATTGAGCGCTTTCTAATAAGTACCGCGCATATAATATATAAATAATTATACATATATATATTTACTTATATTTATATACACTTTCACACTGGCTCACTAGGTTTATATCTATCTATCTATATATATATATATATATATATATATATATATATATATATATAAATTACATTTGGATTCGAGGTAACAAATTGAAATAAGAGAACAAAAATATATTAATATACGACCAAGTGTATCTGAAAATTTAAATATTTTTTATTGTTAAAAATGCCAGCCTCATTCATTCGGTTTTACTGTAAAAAAAAGTAACACAATTTATTTTGTATGAAGTTGTTGGCAAAGAATATTTGTAAAAATAAAGCAATATTCAAATACAGAAAAAATAATGAAATTTGTAGATCTGTGTTCAAAGATTCTTAATTCTTCGTTTCTATACTCATATTCACTTACACACACACACACACACACACACACACACATATATATATATATATATATATAGGGTGACCTAAAAAAACGGAAACTTTTTAACAATCCAATAAAACCAATAATGATAGAAGAAAAATATTTTATTCATAGTAATTGAAACCTTAAAGCATGTCATTTATGAAACAATGATAGAATTTTCATTTTTTTTAAATTACGTCCGCCTGTACGAATGCATTCTTGAAATCTGCTGTTGAGATTCCCCATTGACTGCTGCAACATCTCAGCTGGGATAATGTGAATTTCATCTTGAATTCCGAATGGCGAAATGTTTACTTGCTCAAGGTCACTGTCTCGCAGTGTTGCCACTTGCTCATGTCTGGCAATACGCACTTCAAAAAAAATCCGGTTTTTTGGGTCACCCTGTGTATATATATATATATATATATATATATATATATATATATATATATTGACAGAGAGTGAGAGAGAGAGAAAGAGAGAGAGAAAGAGAGATACGTTTGGCAACGACTAGTCACATGTTTACATGTTGTGGCACCATTTACGAGGCAGAGAAAGAAAGAGAAAGAAAGGAAGGCAGAAAGAAAGGCGAGACGAATCGTATGTGTTTTGATAACGGCTATGTTATCTAGGTGCGTACACGAATGGCTGGACCACTGCCCAGGAAAAATTCAAGTGAAAATGCTATTTCGATAAGTAACGAGAAACAGGCCACTAAAAAGGACTTTGGACAGATATGAAAATTAAATGCCACCGAAGCAGTGCAGCTGACTGAATTCTTTTCGACGAAACAACGTTGCTATGCGATAATAAAATTATGTTATCAGACATAAAATGAATGGGAACCAGAAGTGTTTTTATTTCTTCCTTGGAGGCGACAGACTGACTGAAAATTTTGGGGATATTTCTTTTCTGAACCCATGTTACGAAAACCAACCATCTCGATAAATTAGCTATAAACTACCTGACAAACACCACGTGTAAAACAAGAGATGTCATATTGTCCGTTCGTGGCTAGAGAAATGATAACGGCGATTTGAAAGGAAGAAAAAGGAAAGAGAAGAGATAATTAATTTTTTTTTAGTTAAGCAAGGTATTTTTTTTTCCCGAAACAAAGCCACGGATTGTTCACGCCCGACTAAGACATCATTGGTCAAGTGGTGATCACGTGACGTGAGGAGGAAAAGATACCCGACCAAGACCTCATTGGCCGGGAGTGATCACGTGACGCACGAAGAAGTCTGTCAACGCCCCATCCAGAGTATAAGTATGAGAAGCTGCTACGAAGAAGTGGGGAGGGTAGTTCACGCCCCTCAGAGGTATGGTGAGAAAGTGGCAGTGAGGAGGGGTTACCAAAAATGGAAAAGAGTGGATACTCCCTAACTAGAAATAAAACAGATGGATATGTATTTAGAATTATCGAGGAACCCCCCGACGCCAACAGACCCAACCCGGTTTTTGTCGGCGTCAATAAAAGCGAGGCCCCAACAGGCAGAAATTAGAGTTTTGGCCTCGAGTTTCCAGAGTTGAGTTCCCAGAGTCAGTCTCCAGTTGAAACCGCCTCGAGATAGCTGACCAAGATTCACGCAAAATTCCGGACTTCTCTTCAACCCAAAAACAATTATTTTGAAGAGCGACTTAGAACCAGACCACCGAAATAAGTTTTTTTCGACTTTCGTCCGAAGACACACCGAAAAACCAAACAACTTGAAGCGTTAAAACTTGCCTAACGGAAAACGACGTGTCACAATCCATAGAACGGGTCGGGAGATAGATGCAGTCCTATGTATCGAACAACTAGACATAAAGTTTGTTACCTTTTTCTTTGATACTTTGAACTTTTTGAGTTTTCATTTTATTTTCTTTTATGCATATTTGTGTATTATCACCCCCGTTGAACTCAGTTTGCATTACGGCCCCAACCACTGTTTGATCTCGTCTGTCTAAGATCAATTCACAACGTGGGTAGGCAGACTGGGGATCAATGCAGTTACCTTGGTAACCAGGCGTTGGAAGCGAGTTGGGAACGACGAGGCTGATATCAAATCTAACCAGATTCCCACCCGAATCACCAAAAGGTTAGAACGTCACATTTGGGTGCCGCGACCGATACCAAGCCAGTTGGTCGTCACAGGACGAGACAACACGACTGACGCGACAGGCGGACGTCACGTTTGGAGCAGCGACACCCGAACGGAGCAGCGAGGAGCGAACAGCTGGCGCCGCGGCGAAGACGTCACAATTGGTGCTGTTTAGGGACGTCACAACTGGTGTCGTGACCGGGATAGGAACCTGGAACGGCCACGTCACAACTGGCGCCGTCGTAGATCAGGATAGAACGTCACAGTTGGCGCTGCGACCGGGGGATGACGTCACAATGTGGCAACAGTAGCAACTAGCTTTTCCCCACCTTCTTTCGTGAGGTCGAAGACTACAATTTTTCCACACGTTTAATACAATATAAACCCATATGTCATACATCTGAACACATACAGATACTTTCTATTTAAGAAATTCATTAGATTTTAGTGTAAACGCTATTCATTCGGTTTTACTGTAAAAAACGTAACACAATTTATTTTGTATGAAGCTGTATTTGTAAAAATAAAACAATATTCAAATAAAGAAAAATTAATGATATTTGTAGATCCATGTTTAAAGATTCTTAATTCTTCGTTTTTATACTCATATTCCGACACACACACACACACACACACACACACACACACAAACACACACACACATATATATATATATATATGTATATATATATATATATATCTATACATGAAGAAAAATATACTGAAAAACAAACAAAATCCTAATATGAGATTATGCTGTTTTAATGTTTAATGTTAACGTCGGACGTTTCGGTCTAACAGACCATCTTCAGGACACATTCATTAAACATAATTAACCTAGACCATATAGAATTCAACATGAAAAAGACGATGGACATAAAAGCAATACCAATCGAAACAGATAACTGAAATCTTTTATCAGATCAACGTTCCGTTTCAATATGATTACGACGTGACAACGTGACAGTAAACATTAAAACAGCATAATCGCATATTAAGATTTTTGTTTGTTTCTTCAGTATATTTTTCTTCATACTGTTTGATCTATACCCATATATTTTCTTACATATATATATATATATATTAAGGAGACACTAAATGAATAACATTGCATCTAGATCTATCTATCTATCGATCTATCTATCTATCTATCCCTCCTTCTCTCTCTCACTCCCACCCTTTCCCACAGTACATTATATATATATATGTGTGTGTGTGTTTGTTTGTCTGTGTGTGCACGCGTGCGTTGTGTTGCGTTTAGGCATCAATCCCACTTTTAAATATGTTTCGTTAAAGACGGCTGACAATGTACTAAGATTAAGCTTTTTATTTATTGTGTCTTGTGTTCGTACAAGGATTCTCTTTTCTGGACACAACGTGTATAAAAACAGTTCAAACGTTCGGCATACCTAAAAGCTTCCGGGAATTCTTTTAGCAATAATCAAAGAAGATTTTTATTTTTTGTTTATTAATTTTATTATATTTACATTTTTTAAAAATTTTAACTGAAGTTACGGGTTTTAAGTATGTGTTTGAAGTTATAGGAATATATATATATATATATATATATATATATATATATACACACACACAAACACATACACACACACACACACACACACACACACATATATATATATATATATATATATATATATATATATATATATTATAGCAATATATATGGTGGCTAGCGACTCGTATCCGAGTATACTCTTTTAATACTGCGGCTACTAGTCCCTATTGCAGACGCCCGCTCAGGTACATTTTTGTTTCTTCAACAACCACACACCACATTCTTGCCAAATCGACCATGGTGAGATTTGAATACGGATCTCATGGTCAGAAAGCGAACATTCTAACCACAAGGCACAAAAACATACATACATAGGACCCTTGAGCGCTTAGCCTCAGAGCAGATAGAATGGAGATCAACGTGTGGATTCAGCGGTTTTCAATCTGCTTGTCTGAATCATCTTCAAGAAACGAGAGCACGATCTAAAAGGTCAGCCAATCTAACAGTGATCTCATGTCACAATCTTCACTCTTGTACCAGGTGTGGCCTCCTTTGTAAATCACTAGCGGGTCTTAAGTGCCATTTAAAATTATCGCACAAAATTTCATAACTGAATCAATTGAGCTGTCAAATCCTCATTATATAGATGTGTGTGTATGTGTGTGTTTGTATTTGTGGCCGTGTGGTTACAACGTTATATATATATTTTTATGTATGTGTTTGAAGGTATAAGAATATATATATATATATATATATATATATATATATATATATATATATAGAGAGAGAGAGAGAGAGAGAGAGAGAGAGATAATATTAGTGGAAAATATACATACATATGCAAAATATATATAAAAAAAATACCCATACATGTATATTTTCAGAAAAAAAATTTCAAAAGGAATAATCCAGGTAGAACTCAATGTCTAGGACAGAGTAAGGATATAATAAAAAAGGCTTAAACACTAATATTCCATGGTCATAATTTATTCCATTGGAATCGTAAATACGATCCAAATCATCAGAGAAACAGTTTATATATATATATATATATATATATATATATATATATATATATATATATATATATAATGGTAGATATAAAAAAAGGAAAGTTGGTTTTACTATGAGTGCTAGACAATCTTGCTCGCCAGAATCGATAATTTTTAATCATATCACCTCAAGCAATGTCACTAAGACAGAAGGGGTTTACAAAGAGTGAATGTGAGAGAAAAGATTGGGTATAGGGGGTGATTTAGAAAAGGATAAAAGATTATATGTATTCAAGACAACAGAAGATTGTAGTTATCAGGGAAGCAGGTAAACGGAAGGGAGTTTCGCAGGTGGGAAGTGCGAGAAAAAACTGCCGTAAAAGGGACTGTTACATTTAACTATTTCATCAGTAAAATAATGAGACCTAGAATCTAGTCGCCTGCTAAATTTATGTCGTCGAGGCGCCAGGTAAAAAAAAAAAAACTGTTTATATATATATATATATATATATATATATATATATATATATATATATATATATACACACACACACACATATATAGGGCTTATATTTCTATAAGGAGAATTAACAATGTCAGGGATATATCGTTTGAAGATGCAATCCTTGTAAGCATAACAGCGCATTGAGACACTTGTTTCACCTCTTAAATGATTATCAACCTATAGGTTAGTATTTTTTTTGTCTGTGGCTCACTCTCTTATCCCCCCGTCTCTCGCATTCTTTCTCTCTGTCGCTCTCTCTCTCTCTCTCCGCTTCTCTTTACACACACACACACACACATATATATATATATATATATAATGGTAGACATAAAAAAAGGAAAGTTGGTTTACTATGTCGTGCTAGACAATCTTGCTCGCCAGAATCGATCATTTTTTTAATCATATCATCTCAAGCAATGTCACTAAGACAGAAGGGGATTACAAAGAGTGAAAGTGAGGGAAAAGATTGGGTATAGGGGTGATTTAGAAAAGGATAAAAGATTATATGTATTCAAGACAACAGAAGATTGTAGTTATCAGGGAAGCAAGTAAACGGAAGGGAGTTTCGCTGGTGGGAAGGGCAAGAAAATTTACTGTAGAAGGGACTGTAACATTTAACTATTTCAGCAGTTAAATGGTGGGACCTAGAATCTAGTCGCCCGCTTAAATTTATGTCGTCGGGGTACCATGTAAAAAAATCTCATCAGAACATTTGCCATGAAAATATTTGTAGAAAAGGCAGTGAAGCCATCGGTGAGGAAGTGACTGAAGTCGAGACGTCAGTTCAGGATCGATAGGATTGCAGATCATTCTTTGGATTTTATCAAGAATTTCGAGATGTATAGCAGGAGACATTGGACCAGATATGGTAACAGTATCCAATCCAATATCCAATGATATATTTGTAAATGTGCAAGATGAACTCAAGCGCGAAGAAAAAAACAAGTGTAGCATTCGTCCTTACTTTTGAATAATGGTGCCACATCTGATCTGGTGGTCCTGCGGGTGGGAACAACGGTGAAGCCTGTGGTGTCACGTGGTATTTCCAGTACGATACAAAGGCATCAGTGCCAACTTTAACCCAAGAAGAAACCTCTGTGGCACAATTCTCAATACAAAGGTTAAGAATATCAATTCAAGGGGCATTTCGAAGAAAGTCACGAAATGAATTCCAATCAGTCCGCTGGTAATAGAATGAAGTCATTTGTATAATATGTTGCTGTCTATTAGACGACTCAAAATAAACACCAGATACAACAGCGGGTTTGAATTGCTAAGAAGACAGATTTGTGATGCTCGATAAAAATTTGGAGAGAAGGCAGGGAATATGAGAAAGAGTAATACTAGTAATAGCTTCAATTGTATATGTAATAGCAACAGAAACTGAGCTATTACATGACATCTTTTCTTCTTTTCGGCAGCGAATGCTGGACGATTTTCTCAAGGATGAAGAAGAGACTCGAGGCAACGGACATGTGGTTCTACAGAAGGATGCGAAGTAAATAATGGACCGAACATGTGAGCAACGATGAGGTCTCAGAAAGGTTGTAAACAAGGAGGAGGCTTATATTTAACATCAGGAAAAGACAGCTGAAGTTTCTGGGACACATAAGGAGGGCCTAGAGAATCTGACACTCTCAGGTCGAATAGAGGGAAAGAGAGACAAAGAAAAGGAGTGCGTGACATTCCTGGCGGGCTCTAAGCAGGTGGATGACAGAACGTGGTTTGGGGGAGATAGCAGAGTAAATGAACTTGCTGAGAGCTGCAAGGGATAGAGGCAGGTGGAAAGCAAGGTCTAAGCAAGGACATGGCACATCAAAAGAAAGAAGCCGAAACACTAAGAGTGGTAGTAGTAGTATTAGTAGTAGTAGCAATTGCAGTAATAGCAATAGTGGAAATAATAGAAGTAATAGCAGCAATAATAGTAAATACTACTAATAATAGTAAATAATAATAAAAATAAAATTATTAGTATATAATTATAGTAAATAATAATAATATCAAATAATAATAATAATAATAATTATAGTAAATAATAAAATAATAATAGTAAATATTAATAAAAAATATAATTAATAAAATAAATAATAATTGTAAATAATAATAAAAATAATAATAGTATTAGTAAAAAATTAATTAAAATTAAATGATTCAAATATTCATTAATTTTAACAAAATAATTTTTAAATTTCAATAGTTATTATAAAGCCAGAAAATTAAATAATTTTAGATTAAAATAAGAAAAATACTTTTAGATTAAATAAAATTTTTGTTGTAATGATAATAAATGAGTGATACAATTCTTATTAATTAATGTGTAGCTTGGGAAGGCGAAACAGATTCATAACTTTCCCAAATATATTTTCGCATCACTCGATATAACAAACCCGACTGAGATTGAAACTCGGTTCTTCGATCCCAAATTCCGAGCCATTATCCATTAGAAATTCTGTAGATTCAAGTTTACATAACATGGTATTCCCAAGCGGCCTTCCAACTGGGTAATGACCACGTTCGAAGTTGATTAGTTCGGTTATTGTACAGGAACCGGTGTTTCAACGTGATATGGCCGTAAGCCTATCATATCAACCACACCTCCAAGCAGCTTACAGCATCTGATATGTCTAAGCAGTCACTCATATAAAGGGCTTAAGGTCACATCACCGGTTCAAGTACAATCACTAATATTAAGCAATGTTGATCCTGATCTGTCACTCTTTGTTGCTTGTTGGTTTTCGACAGCTTATGAGGTACCCACTTGCTTAACGTGTACGTCTTACCTATGCTGCGCAATTGAAGTCTGGCAGTTTTATCAGAAACCTGGAAGCGTTCGGCAGACCCGCCACAGGTTTGGCTTTTGTCTTTCCTTATGGCCGCCTTCAGGGTCTCGTCATCCAGGACCTGCGGCCGGTTACTGCGTGGTTCATCACAATGTACCAGATCTCAGGACTTCTGGTACCAATGACTGGCGGTGCGTTTACTCACAGCATTGTCCCCAAACCTTGACTTCGGCGACTTGATACGTCTACGGAGAAGACTACTTAAAGTCATAAAGCAGATAATCCCCAACGAACTGCTTCTACAGCACCATGTTTCCTCGTCGCTGCTCGAGCTATTACTGTTGTGTGTACGCAACGCACCCACATTGGCCAGGAGCAATGTCACCTACCGCCGCCGCTTTCCTAGCAGATGACGATTTCATTCGCGTATCTATGATCGGTTCTTTCCACACGACTTAAAAATCGGCAACGATTTTTGGTTAGCTTATACTTAATCCCAGTATCTCAGTATAGTTAAGGGCCATACGTGATCCACGCTTGGGTGATAAGGTCTCTTTCAATTCACGACTGACTACACGTTTCTTTCTGCGTTAGACTGGTTGCCATGGAAGGCTATAGGATCCATCTTGTCCTGCTATTTAGCCCATAGCTGGGGGTGTTGAGGAAGAAAGATGAATTCATACATTTCCCAAGGATATTTTCACATTAGTGAATAAAATAAACTTGACTGGAATTCGAACTCAGCTCTCCGGTTTTTCATTGCAAAACGTTCTTCATGTTTATAACAACATCAATAAGGATGATTGCGATGGTGATTTTAAGCACTTCCGGTTCCACTCGGGAATGCTGGGAGCAAAAAGCGATCCAGCGGGAGGTTGAAAAAAAAAGTTGTTAAGTTAACCACGTCTCCTGACGACATTTGGGCTGCTCCGGTCAGTCTCATATAATTTATCTTTCCACCATAAGCTCAACATGGAATCAGAGGCGGGAATTCTTTCTAAAAGAAGAAAATTATTTTCTAGTGAAAGTACAGAATGATCTGAAAAAAAATATTATTATCAAAAAGAAAAAGAAACAATGTTCAAGAATCCTTTTACTCTACAAATCCTGGAAACTAGAAGAAATGGTCGCAGAGATTTTAACGCTTTCGAAAAGCATCAAAACTCTGGGAAGATGATAGCAAAACTCAAGTCAGTACATTAATATATTGCATGGGAAGCGGAGCCGAAAATATATTCCGCAGATTTTCTTTCTTACGACGAGAAAACGCGACTGGAAACGCCTCAGTTTTGGAAAAAATAAAATCTATGACTATTTCATGCCTAAAAGATATATTATTCTTGAAATTGTAAAATTCTATATTGGCGTTCAGTTACCAAGAAAACCACCAGGAAACCTAATTCACGCATTGCACGAATTAGCAGAAGCATGCAAGTTTAAAAAAAAATGATCAAATTAGACACCATCTTCTTGTGATAAGACTACAGCATAAAGATCGGTTTTATTTTCAGTGTAACACCCGCGCTTAGTTCGCATTAAAAATTTCCCGAATACTTACACGCTGCATTCGAATCTGGCTTGATAAATTTGATAAAATCTACCGTTTTGGAGATATCGACAGTGAAATTTCGGATTCATTCGCGTCTTTGGCGGCAGCCATTACTTGCGTTGTATGCATACATTCGCTTCGGAAAGCTAAACGCGGAAGACTACAGAAAGCTATGTTCGGAACTGATCTTTCTTGTCTAAATTTGTCTTAATTGCTGCGCACGAGAACTATTTACGTAGACACGCCCAGTTTGCGCAATGATAGCTATACCGATAACTATTCTGCAGTGGATGAATACAAACAACGCCAGTAATGGCTGCCCGCGATGCGAATGAATCCGAAATTTTAATGTCGATAACTCCAAAAACGGTAGATTTTATCAAATTTCTCAAGCCAGATTCGAATGGAGCATGTGCAATTACATATAATTGTAAGTATTTTGGAGATTCTTAATGCAAACTGAGTACGGGTGTTACACTGCAAATTAACCTAAAGATCTATCCGAAAGATTATAATTCCTGATTTGGAACTCAGGAATGTTGGTCAGTGAGCAAATAATATCTTAAATGGAAGAAATACAAAAGAAAAATGGAGGCGAACTAAACACCCTGAGAAACCTACGAGATACAAACTTAAAAAGAAAATACTGAAGCAGAAACAACAGCTGCTGTAGATGTGAAGAGAAATCATGATTTTAAAAACTGTCGTGCGAATGGAAAACCCTGCAAGAAATGAAGGTAAATGAAGCATTTCGTTGTAGCCTGTAGAACTAAAATGAATACGATACAGGCAGTTAATGAAGAAAAGAAATATTTCCTAAGAGAGCTGACAAATAAAATTGAATGAATAATGGTATAAAAATTAAAAAGAATTGTGTAGTTTAAAAAGGTGCCGCCATAAACATTCTCTCAACCGAAACTTACAAAAAAAAAAAAAAAAAAAAAAAAAAAAAGATGCACCTTTATCAAAACCATTAAATGGTACCTTCACAAGTCCTGGGGGAATAATTAGGTGTATTGGAAAATCTAATACCTCTACAGAAGGTAAGGACAAATATTTGGAGACAGACGTCATTAAATGTGTAAAGAGAGTTAGCTTATTGTCTAGGCAAACGTTTGTAAAAAACAAATGTATTTAGTGAATGCTTTAGACAGCATAGAACACGGACTTCCTTTGACGCCTGAGTGGGTATGAATAGGGATCCATTTAAAATAATTTTCGGAAAAAAAGGCTTTTTATCCGGCTGTGTAACAGCAGCAAGGCGTGTTCCATTCCCCTGTTTACCAATGATGAAGGGAAAATTAAATAGACTAAAAAACCAAGGAACTACAGAAAATGTTTACAGAACCAACTGACTGATGTGCACCTGTAGTACCCAGAATAAAAAGAAACGGAAAAGTCCGAATATGTGTAGATTTGAAGAAGCTGAGTCTAGCGGTGTCATGTTACTAAATCTTGATTATATTTGGCCTAAACTAAATAGAGCTAATTCTTTTCTAAATTGGAAGCTACCAACGGATTCTATGAAATTTCTTTAAGTAAAGAATTCTATTTACTCACGACTTTCATTCCTCTTTTTGGGAGATATTGCTTCAAAAGATTACCTTTTGGTATAACATTAGCTCCGGAAATATTTCAAAGAAAGATGTCAGAATTATTGAAAAATATTCAAGAATTTGAACAAATTTTCGACGATGTTCTAACCTATGGTAGAAGTAAAGAAAAACATGATGATGGACTAAAAACCCATTCTTAAAACGTTACCAAAACGGACTCAAGCTTAATAAAGAAAAATGTAAATTCAAAAAGACACATTTAGAATATTTTGGACACATAATTTCTGGATATGGTATTCAACCCAACAAGTTACCTGCACGTATAAATTTTAGTAAACTACGACATATAACCGGCATGTTTAGATACTTAGGCAAATTCTTACCTAACTTGTCTGAAACAATAAAATCAACGATGGAATTATTGAAAAAGGATACTGCATTTGTGCGAGATTAGCCACAAGAGAATTATTTTTAAAGAGTAAAAGAATTACTAACTCAAGTACCAATTCTATCGTACGATGATCCAACCAGACATATAGCAATTAGCGCTGACGTTATGGTCTCGGAACAGCTTCTTTTAAATGAATAGATGGCAGTTTAAGAATAATAGCATTTGCCTAACACAAACTCAGTAAAACTGAATGGAAAGACAGATGAACCAGGGATAGTGATAAGCTTAAAAAAATAAATAAATAAACATAATAGAAAAGAGTTATTGCCCTTGGATTGTAAGTAAAACAATCTTTGATTTGTAAATATTCATCTTGTAAATTGGAAAAAAAATAGAAATAAATTAACGAAGAAAATAAATCATGTCAGGAAGAAGGATGTTTATAACAACATCAAAAATGTTGCTTATGATGATGATTGTAAGCACTTCCGGTCGCATTAGTGAATGCTCCGAGTAAAAGGGACCCAGCGGGAGTTTTAAAAAGAGTTTTCCACGTCCCGTTTCGTCTTTGTGTTTCTTCGACATTGCAGAGGCCAGTTTCATATAATCTATCATTCCACTCTAAGCCAAATCTAACACTTCATTGAACCAATCAGTTAAAGTATCATCATCATCATCATCATCACCACAACCACTACCAGTGAGAGGGGGAGGGAATGTAGGAGAATGTAAGAAATTAGCATAAAGAGAGCTATAACTGTAGCTCACGGGCAACTTCGAGTCAGTGGACGTAGAGTATCTACGACTAGTAAGTTTCATCATCATCATCATCATCATCATCTTCATCATCATCATCATCATCATTCTCTTGACTTATGTAATCGTATGGCGGATCCGAATGCAGAAGCCACACTAATTCTTTTCTACAACGGTCTATCAACGGCAGCCATGAGCAATTCTGGTACAGACATACCTTTCCATTGTTTGACATTTGTCCAACAAGGTTTTGCGTTGGCGACCTCTCCTACGTCCACCTTTAACGCTGCCTTGCATGATGGTCTTGCACAGGCAGTTGTGTCTAGTGAACGTGTCCAAACCATGCCATTTTCCCCCGTTTGACAGTGGCGAGAAAAGGTTTCCGGTGGCCCACACGGCTTTCAAACCTTTTCAGCATAAACCCATTCATTTTTTTTTGTTTTCAATAAAAAAAAAAGGCCAAGGAGTTTTCACATGCATTTATAAATCAACGCACATGCAACCTATTCTATAATATAAATCCCTGTCTAATTAGTCGTGTGTCCGTTAGAGAGACACTAAGCAGAAAGATGAGATGGAAAATAATATTATCCCGTGCTTTTTTTTAATTTATTAAAATATTTTTTCAGGAGATAATAATGATTTAATCATATAAGTTTAACCCACAATTAGGGAGATAACTGTTTAACCCACAACTGGAGGGAGAGCATACGGATTCATACATTCCCACAAGGGTATTCAAGCGTAAAAGAATATAACAAACTCGACTGGAATTCGAACTCGACCCTCCGCTTTTTCATTATAAACCGATAACTATTGCACAACAAAGCACAGCCCGGGATCAGCGAGATTAGAATTCACATTGTTAATATACATGTGTAATATTTAATATTGCAGCAAATGTTACATTTTCATTAATATTTATATATTGGGAATCGTGAAAGCCCGCTCGTATCAAATATTGAAAGTGTCCTCTCAGCAGTGAATGCTTTAATAAATTACATGTCATGAAATAAAACGGTAGCTATTGAAAGCGATACAAAAAAAAAAATGTCATTCCGATTTCCTTTGTAGCTTATTGATCCCCGGTCAGTCAAACAGGAATATTTGCATTTCAGTTTACAATATTAACCTAAAAATATATATATATATATATTTTTCATCGTCAGATTATTGTTATTATTTTCGGTTTTATTTATTTATTTATTTATTTTCGATTCATAATAGAAAAAGGAAAGAGAGCGGCATCTTTATTATAGATGTTATTAACATGGACGACATTGAAAACGTTATTTTACGAGATTTATCGAGATTTCCTTCCAAGTCTGATTTCTGTGTTACGACCGAGCGTGCATTTTTCTTGTTCAGCTGTGCAACTAAAAGTTGGGTGGGGGGGTGCAGGCAGATGGGTGTCAGTTTGAAGATTTCTGATGATTGCTGTAATAACGATACATTTTTAGGGAGCAGTCACAAAAAAAAATAATAAAAAATAAATAAATAAAATAAAGTAAATAAATAAAACGACACCCGGAGTTATATATTGCATCACAACATAAAATCGAAATAGAGATCTGGACAATTCCGTCATTAATAAAAAAGAAATCAATCCTTGAAGCAAGCAAGAAATTGTTTTATTTAGCTATTTAGAGAATGCAATAATAAGAGCCTATAACGAATCATAAAGTTTTAAGGAGACAGTTAATGGCTGGTGCTTGGAAAGTGAGAATAACTATCTTGATGATATCCAATCTCCAATGCCCATGATAGGCATTAATTTATCTGTTATATACTAACATCTTGACACAACGGAAGATAGATACAGAATAACTCACCAAAACGCATGCTAGAAATGTTTTGTGTCCAAAAAGATTTTATATATAAATATGCCATACGAGAAATTATATATATATATATATATATATATATATATATATATATATATGTGTGTGTGTGTGTGTGTGTGTGTGTGAGTGTGTGTGTGTGTATAAATAAAAAGAAAAGAATAGTAAGATATATAATCCTGTGTTCTTATTGATATTTTTTATTTTTATTTTTACAAAACTCTGCTCAATGAAAATTTACAGAGCATAAATATTATAAATTGTTTTTTCGCTACACAGTAATAACCATGTTTCAAAAATGGAAGCTAAAAACTTCAAATTTAATTATATATTTTATTTCCCAATGTATTTTCCCTCTCTTCCAGCAACTCTTCAACTGGTAATGGATAGTTTTTAGTTTTTGCAATATCAGTTTCACCCCTGATGATGATTTCAGAGAGATGGAAAGTACTTTGGTAAAATAAAAGTGATTTTCACTGTGACAGTGAATTTCTTGCCTTATTTGATTGTAATATACTGAAAAATATTTATGAAAAGATTATAATAAAAATAAGCAGATATAATGCTTGTGATTTATTCAATCAGACATATATAATAAAATATATTAAAAAATTAAAATCTTCAGACACACTGGGTTGTAGATTAATATTCTTTTTCGTTTTTTTATTATTATTTCATTTAGATTCCTCGACTGGTTTCGTCCAAAATGGCCATCATCGGGAGGAGAAATATTTCTGCTTGCCGGTAGCAGTGAACTACAGAAATGAATGTCTTCATGGAGAAAATGAACTTTTGTCTGTAGTTTTCATTTGTTTTTTTTATTTTTATTTTTTTATCTTTTTAAGATGAATCTTTTAACATTCCTTGTGTTGGTCAAACAGTCTCTTTTAAGTTGTTACTTGAGATAAGAGCTGGATGGATCTATGCTTCCCTCAATTCCCGTGGTCAGTTTGACAGTTTTATTGGTCCTGGAGAGGGGATGTGTCTCTGTTTAGTGTTTGTGTGTGTGTTATTTGGTTCTTAGGATGTGAGTGAGTATGATATGTGTAAGTGTGTGTATTGCTGTGGGTGTGTGTTATTTTGGCTCATTAGTGAGTGAGTGAGTATGATGTGTGAAAGTGTGTATATTCGTGTGTGTGTGTGTGTGTGTAATAAGTGTGAGGCCTCAACACCTCCGAAAGCATGTCTATATATATATATATATATATATATATATATATATATATATATATATATATATATAACACTTGTATATCCTTGCTTAGGCAATCTCCTAATGATCTGGATGGAGCGGCTTGGGTTAGAAGTTGTAGCTCGTCGCGGCACAATCCTATGGGTAAGGTGGCGTAATGGTTAAGCAAGCTTGTCTCGCTAGAACAATTACGACTGAGTAGTGAGTTCGATCCTCACTGGGTGCCCCTGACTTTCGGCCTTGTGCCACATCCGAGCTGTCTTTGGAAAATCACTATGGGCACCTCGAGATGGTGTAATGGCTAGCAAGCTTGTCTTGCTAGAGCAATTACGACTGAGTAGTGAGTTCGATCCTCACTGGGCACCCCTTACTTTCGGCCTTGTGCCACATCTAAGCTACGCTTGAAAAATCACTATATATTGGTTTGAGTTGTTTTTGTTTTATGGCATATCAACCTCAATGGGTTATTTAATGCCGACAAAATTTTCATTGCTGGTAATATATTTTTCTTCATAAATCTATTTCTGGGAATATTTTCCTTGAAGAAATCTATGGCTAGTCATATTTTTTCTAAAGAGTGTATAGCTGTTTGTATTGCTGGTATTTTTTTAAGTATTGCTGATAATAATTTTTCCTTCAAAAATTATTGCTGGTAATAATTTTTTTTTATTACAAAATATTTCTGGTATTAAAACCTATTTTTACATAAGTTTAGATGTTAACTATATGCCCATAGCTGGGATCCTAACAGGTACTACCACCCCGGTTCAGGATAGACCTGGGAAAACCAGCAATTAAGAGGTGGTCCCATGACCCTCAAAATCTCCTGATCAGAGGCCTTGCTGCTGGACGTAGTTTATCGTCTTACCCAGGGCGCGGATGTAATTTATCGTCATATCCAGAACGCGGATGTAGTTTATCGTCATACCCACGTCTTACGCAGGGCGCAGATGTAGTTTATCGTCTTACCCAGGACGCTGGTGTAGTTTATCGTCATACCCACGTCACGGATGTAGTCTATCGTCTTACGCAGGGCGCAGATGTAGTTTATCGTCTTACCCAGGACGCTGGTGTAGTTTATCGTCATACCCACGTCACGGATGTAGTCTATCGTCTTACGCAGGGCGCGGAGGTAGTTTATCGTCTTACCCAGGACGCTGGTGTAGTTTATAGTCATACCCACGTCACGGATGTAGTCTATCGTCTTACGCAGGGCGCGGATGTAGTTTATCGTCTTACTCAGGACGCTGGTGTAGTTTATCGTCATACCCACGTCACGGATGTAGTCTATCGTCTTACGCAGGGCGCAGATGTAGTTTATCGTCTAACCCAGGACGCTGGTGTAGTTTATCGTCATACCCACGTCACGGATGTAGTTTATCGTCATACCCAGGTCGCGGATGTAGTATATCGTCTGACCCAGGACGCGGATGTAGTTTATCGTCTTACCCAGGACGGTCAATAGATGATGTGTGAACACTATATTGTGTTTCACAGATGGCTGTGATTTCGGAAACACGTACATATTCGGAACATTGACATTCTAACACGTCATTTTGCACCATTCGTACGTGGATTGAAAATTTCATAAGAATTGATGTTAAAAAAAAATGGAGGCAAATGACAGATATTGTCGCCATTTCTTCTTCTTTGTATCGCTTTATATTGTTTTTTATTTACTTTTTGAGTTTTTTATTTTACTTTTTTATTTTAAGTTTTTATTTTATTTTTTATTTTAATTTTTTATTTTACTTTTTTATTTTATTTTACTTTTCTATTTTAAGTTTTTTATTTTTTATTTTACTTTCTTTACTTTATTTTTTTTAAAGTAAAATTAAAAACACGTCTTCACTTTGATTTTCGTTAATATATATATATATATATATATATATATATATATAGATAAATAGATAGATAGATAGATAGATATGAAAGAAATGAGAGATGAGAGATGAGAGAAAGAACAGATAGAGTAAAAATTCACTGTACCTAGCATTTACTTTTAAAAAGTGCTCAATACAAAGTAGAGCAAAATATTATTATTATATTTTTATTATAAGAGATTATAATTAAAAAAAATGAAATCGCTACACAAAAGCTTTCATGTTTCGAAACTATGATTGTACTTCTTCAGGCGATGACAAATGTGGTGAGTAAGCTGAAGAGGTGCAATCATAGTATCAAAACATGAAAAACTTTTATGTAGTAATTTCAAAATGGTTTTATTATAATCTCTTATAATAAAAACATACCACTTATATATATATATATATATATATATATATATATATATATATATATATATATATAATTATGCAATTCGCCCCAGACAGGGCAGGAGTGCTACTAGCATGCAAGGAGTTACAGAGAGTGAGAGTAAGAGTAAAGAGGAGTGTTTGGGAAAAGGATAAAGAGAAGGACGGGAATCAAGGTCAAGGCATCAGAATATGTCGATTGACATTACATTTGAATATTTGAAGATTATAGCTATCAGGAAAGCAAGTAAGAGGAAAGGAGTTCCACTGTCTGGAAGTGCATGATAAGAAGCTGTTGGTGTAGAAGAGTCGACTATATTTAGTCGTTTCGACAGTGAAAGGGTGGGACCGAGATGCCAACCTAGTAGCGCGCTTAAATTCTTGCAGTTTGGGAACGAGTGGAAGTAGCTCGTCGGAGAAGTTGCCATGAAAGTACTTGTAGAAAAGACAGAGGGAGGCTACAGCACATCTGTGAGATAGCGACCGCAGCCGGGATGCCAGATTAGGGCCAACCATGTAGCATATCCGTCTCTGGATTTCGTCTAGGACCTCGAGATGAACAGCGGGAACACCAGACCATATATGTCAACAGTATTGCATGCGAGGACGAATTGTTGATTTGAAGGGTGAAGTCCGGCGAGAAGAATATCCTGGCGCGGCACAGAGACCCAACTTGCGGTTAATGAAGCTATAGGTTCAATTTAGTTGATCCACTTGAGGTCAGTGGTCAGTGGTCAGCAGGCGCAGAGAGGCGCTCTCGTAGAGTTGGGCATCGGCCATCGTGAGGAGAGGCAGGGAAGGTTCTTG
The DNA here is from genome assembly GCA_903632075.3 of Acanthosepion pharaonis. Lineage (NCBI taxonomy): Eukaryota > Metazoa > Mollusca > Cephalopoda > Sepiida > Sepiidae > Acanthosepion > Acanthosepion pharaonis. The sequence goes on along the minus strand of CAHIKZ030000281.1, from coordinate 1,099,955 downwards.
TTGGTGGGTAACTGAGAGCTGTTTCGTTTTAGAAGCAATAAAGCTATTTCCTGCCCCAGTCGACCACAGATTAGAGGTCCTTCCCGAGGTCTACAGCCAGGATAATTTTGTCAACGATGTTGGATCTACTACTAAGGCAGGAGTAAATAATACTGTAGTCAGCGTAGATGTCAACTTTGGAGTTCCTGTCATCAGGAAAATCGTTGATGAAGATCAGAAACAGTCTAGGACCTTGGGGAACACCAGCGATCGTGTGAAAGGAACTGGAGGAGAATCCGTTTAGGACGAGCTTCATTTCACGATTTGACAGGAATGATTTAAGTTTTATATATATATATATATATATATATATATATATATATATATATATATATATATATATGAGTGTGCAGCTTATATTTTATAAAATAAAGAAATAATTTATAAAAACAACTATATAACAATGTTAATATGATTAATGGCGAAAATCACTTCGCTGACAAGAATTAATACGATATTAACTTACTATTAATTCCTTGAGTAATAAGATGATTATATTTCAGATGGTGTCTTATTAATAAAGGAATTAATAGTGAGTTAATGTCCTGTTAGCGAAGAGATTTCACCATTAATCACAAACGCTGCTATTTAATTTTTGAATACATTGTTTCTTCATTATATATATATATATATATATATATATATATATATATATATATATATATATATATACACTCACCCATACGAATATACACACTTACACACATCATACTCACTCACTCCCTAATGATGCAAATAACACACACCTACAGCAATACACACGCTTACACATATCATACTCACTCACTCCCTAAGAACCAAATAACACACACACAAACACTAAACAGAGACACATCCCCTCACCAGGGCCAATAAAACTGTCAAACTGACCAGAGAATTCAGAATAACATGTATCTATCCAGCTCTTATCTCAAGTAACAACTTAAAAGAGTCTGTTTGACCAACACAAGGAATGTTAAAAGATTCATGTTAAAAAGATAAAAAAAATAAAAAAAAAAACAAATGAAAACTACAGACAAAAGTTCATTTTCTCCAGCAAAAGACATTCATTTCTGTAGTTTACTGCTAACAGCAAGCAGAAATATTTGTTCTCCTGATGATGGCCATTTCGGTCGAAACTAGTCGAGGAATCTAAATGGAATAATAATAAAAAAAAAAACGAAAGAATATTAATCTACAACCCAGTGTGTCTCAAGATTTTAATTTTTTTATTTTCTTATTGTTCAATATTGGCTCCTGAAATATCAATTTCAGTTGAGCTCTCTGGGGACGAGGTGTGGGTTGGTAAACAGTGATTATTATAGCTATATAGCGAGACTCTTCGCAGATGCGAATTGAGTCACTGTCGGTCACTGGGCAGTGTTTCTAAAAATAAATACGCTAAAAAATCCACTTTCATCCCTACCGTGCGCCGACGGCTTAATGGTTAGAATCTCCGACTGACGCCAATTCAGTTGGGTTTCGATCCTAGCTAGAGGCAACCGAATGTCTAGCCACACTGATGAGCTGCGGAACAGTCTGTCTGTGGATGACGTTATATATATATATATATATGTTAATTTCACTGTGTCAGACTTTTTCGATTAAAGGGTCACCCCTCTCAATAGCTCATCTTCTTATTTAATATAATAAAGACCAATGTCAATGTGTAACTGTGTCTCACTGTTTCAATTAAACGGATATAACTCTATAACTGTCAATAGCTCATGTTACTGGAACTTTTGCGTCGAAAAGATAAGAATTTTTATAACTTGAAAATAATTTTGGAAATAACCGAAATTAATTTGGGAAAATAACCGAAATCCAGCAAAAGTCACCCATGGAATAAAAATAATTGTTTGTACGGAAAGTAAGGACCTACGTACATCAAATTGTCTTTAAATTAAGTGGTGGGAGAAGTAATACCGTTGAACATAATTAAATGCAAGGATCAATATTGAGTTTTCTGTAGTTTATTGTTGACTATCGCATACGGCAGCAGTATGCCTCTCAAAAAGGAATCTCTGCCAACAGAGGACCATTTTGCAATCAAGAGAGCTAAAGCTGCAACGAGGAAAAGAAAGACCCGATCAAATGAAAACCAAGATCAAACGTTAGTGAGGAGAGCTTCCAATGCTGAGAATATGTAAAAATCTAGGGACTCTCAAACTCCCGAAGAAGCTCCAATCAAGAGCCCTCCGCAGCTTTTAAGCTAGTATATATATAATATAATATCGTCATCCACAGACAGACTGTTTCGCTGTATCACAGCTCATCAGTGTGGCTAGACATCCGGTTGCCTCTAACTAGGATCGAAACCTGAATATATATATATATATATATATATATATATATACATAATGTGGAAATATAGGTAGGTATACGAGCGAGCGATCGTATACAAATATATATAGATATAAATATTCTCTCGTGTAAGAAAAAAAAACAGAGCTCATTCTTAAAAAGAGTTATTTCACACACACACACACACACACACACACACACACATATATATATATATATATATATATATATATATATATATATATCATACCTTACATTAATTACACAACACAAAATTATTTGTACAGAAAGTAAGGACCTACGTACATCAAACTGGCTTTAAATTAAGTGGCGGCAAAAGAATTATCGTTGAACTTTTAAAAAGTAAGCTTAAAATTTAATGCAATACTAAAATGCAACGATCAATTTTGAAGTCTTCTGTAGTTTATTGTTGCCTATCCCATACGGCAGCAGTATGCCACGCAAAAAGAAATCCCCGCCAACAGAGGACCAGATTACAATCAAAAGAGCCAAGGCTGCAGCGAGGAAAAGAATGTCCCGCGCAAATGAAAGCCAGGAGAGCTTCGAATGCTGAGAATATGTAAAGACTGAACTAGCCGAAGGCCCAGTCAAGAAACTCTCCGCAAGAGATAGCTTAAAAGCCGCACTATCGGACGGACTTTTAGACTATATATATATATATATATATATATATATATATATATTTATATATATATATATATATATATATATGTGTGTGTATGTATGTATTTAAAATGTATGTATTTAGTCAGCAACCTTCTTTCATGCATTTCATTGAATACGACAGACAAGGTGCTTTTATTGAGTTTTTTTTATACATTTAGCCATTTTCAAAGATTAAATATTTTAACTGTTAAAATGAAAATGAAAAAGCGCTCAGCTAAAAAGAACATTCGAAAAGTTTTTATATAGTTTATCATCTGAAAAGAAAAAATTAGATCGCATGAAAATTATTTAAAAAACTGAATAAAAAGCACCTTGTCTGTCGTATTCAATGAAAATGTGCACACACACAAAACACACACACACACACATATATATATATATATATATATATATATATATATATATATATATATATATATATATATATATATATATATATATATATACTCTATGGGTTGCCCAAAATTCGCAAAAATAATGTGCCGTTACGTCCCATTTTATCTCTAATGGGTTCAGCACAGCATGAGTTGGCCAAGTGGTTATCAGAGTTAATTAAACCTATTTCTGATTATTTCTCAACCTATTGTGTATCTGACTCCTTCACCTTCTCTAAACTCATTAGAAATTGTTCTATTTCTTCTGATCACAAGATTATGGTGTCTTTCGACATTGTAAGTCTGTATACCAATATCCCACTCAAAGAAACAGCACAGATATGTGCTGATATGCTCTATAGAAGTTTCCTAGGTCCTCCCTCTATTTCTGAGCCCTTATTCTTAGAGTTCCTAACATTAGTAACAGAAGGAATAGAGTTTAGCTTTGAAAATATTATGTACTCCCAAGTAGACGGCGTTTCTATGGGTAGTCCTTTAGGTCCCTTTTTAGCCAACATCTTTGTTGGATATCATGAGAGCATTTTATTTGAGAAATATCAAAAACCTTATATCTATCAACGTTATGTTGATGATACTTTTTCTCTATTTAATAACATAGAGGAAGCCACTCTCTTTTGTGAAGCGTTAAATTCCTTTCACCCGTCTTTAGTCTTCACTATAGACGAAGAAATGAATAATTCTATATCCTTTTTAGATGTTCATGTGGAACGAAAGAATAATATTTTCATCACTAGTGTGTTTCGTAAAGAAACCTTTTCAGGTCATTACACTAATTGGAACTCATTTGTCCCCATACCAGAAAAATAAATCTGGTTAAGACCTTAGTTCATAGGGCTTTATTAATTTGTTCCTCTAGCACACTTCAACAAGAGTTGAACAAAATTCGAGACATTCTCATCAACAATGGTTTTCCAACCAACATTGTTGACCGCACAATAAAGCGGAAAATAGAGAATTTCAATATGCCCCCAAAATTTGGCCCCAGGTCTTTGCCCTATTTATCTGAAATTACCTTGGCTAGGCAGAAAATGTAAACTTTGACTGATAAAGTTTCGGATGGTGTTTCTGCTACCTTCTTTTCAGCCAAGGTACGTGTTGTCTTTGGTACTCGTACTGTTTTTCCGTCTTTTTCAAGGATCGTTTGCCCTATCATAATAAAAGTTCGATTATATATAAATTTAAATGTCAGTGCGAAGCTGAATATATAGGGCGAACATGTCTTCGTTTGGAAACAAGAATCGGACAACATGTACCCAGACACATTAAATTAAATTTAGATAATCGCATTCGTGTTTCGCAATCAGCTCACGATTCGGCGATCAGGCAACACCTATTAGAAAATGAGTCATGCTCAAAACGTTTCACAATGGACTCGTTTTCAATTATATGCGTAGGCAGGTCCAAATATCATCTGTCTATTTTGAAAGCCATCTGCCTCAAATTATTTAAACCATCGCTTTCTAAACAAAAGGAGAATTTTTCACGATCGCTAAATTTATTTTTTGATATATGAGCAACTTATTTTTCTATTTTACTGCTCAGGTTGGTTCA
>CAHIKZ030000281.1:1082500-1092500 GCA_903632075.3 Acanthosepion pharaonis | reverse complement strand
GACAAGCTCACTAAACATGATGTTTCACAACTATTAACAATGAAACATACACCACACCTACATGCACAAATATCATACCTGCCCGCTTCTATCTCCTTCCCAAAATACACAATAGCAACAATCCAGCAAGGCTGGCTATTTCACCATTTAAATGCCATACGACCAAAAATTTCCAAATACGTAGACCATTCCATGCAGCCCCTAGCTAAGGAAGTAAAATCCTATATCAGAGACACAACAGGCCTACTAAACAGAATTAATCACATACAAACAGTGGCAAAAATCCTACTCTAGTAACTGTGGACGTAAGATCACTTTATTCAAACATCAAATACATCGAAGGACAAACCGCCCTTAAGGAAGTACTTACTAAAAGAAGAAATCAAGACCCCCCCTACAGAAGTTATCATAAAACTCATGGAACATATTCTTACATTAAATACTTTCATTTTCAACGAAAACAAACTAACTGTTGCAGCTCCATCATATGTGACAATCTTCAGGGGACAATTTGAGGAGGTCCATATTTATCGTTTTATCGGTAGCGACTGCATTTTCTATGCAAGATATATCGATGATCTTCTCTTTATATACACGGGCAGTGAAGAGAAACTCATTGAATTGCTTATGAACCAAAACACGGTACATGACTCGAGTAAGTTCGACCACGAAAATTCAAAACAGATCGGTAACATATTTAGAAACCTGCATTTACATCCATAAAAACAGAAAACTACAAATGACACTACACACTAAAATCACCGACGCCTACATCTACCTACCCTTTAAGTCTTCCCACCCTAAACACCTCAAGGATAATCCATCCCTATTCACAAGCACTTACATTCAGGATATGTTCCAACAATGAAGAATTGAATAAACTCACTCGAAATCTCGAGCATCAATTCAAAACACGCAGCTATAAACAACACCTAATCAGGGAACAAATAAATAAAGCAATTTCCACGCCTAGAGAAGACACCCTAATATATAAAATTAAAAATAAATCCAGATGTATCCCTCTAGTAACCAATTTCAATACCACTCTTCCTCCACGATCTCAGATAATCAAAAGTCACTGGGAAATACTACATCTCAAACCAGGCCTATAAACTTTGTTTGATGAACCCGGCCTTCTAACATAAGAAGAACCTTAAGGAAATTATAGGTAGGAACCAAATTTCAGATGATAAGGTAATTCATAATAGCCCAAAAATAAAAGCAACAGGATTTTCCAAACCATGTAACAACAAAAGGAACTTATGCTGTAACCACATATTCATTCTCTAGCTCAGTCACTAAATCTTCTTTCAAAATCTACCACGATTCTAACTGTAAAAGTCATAACATAATTTACCTCCTAGAATGCACACTATGCCAGACAAAATATGTGGAAAAAATCTGAATGACCCTTTCACTACAGAATTAATACTTATCGCAATCGAATTAAGTCGACTCCCCATGAAAAATTATTACCTGTAGAACAAAATTTCCGCCTGGAAAAAAACGATTTCAAAACCCATGCCAAATTCACTATAAACTGAGAAATAGAAAAGTTCAGAAAGATAACATTAGAAAGATTTTAGAGGAACATGAAAATAAATGGATTTTGCGTTTAAAAAAACACAATATCCAGCCTGGCTTAACCATGAATTTAACAATATAGATAGGATTAATATATAACCCCACAAATCAGGACCTACCCATATTTCTCACCCACACAAGACAGACATGCTTACGGAGGTGTTGAGGCCTTACACTTATACACACACATGCAAATATACACACTTACACACATCATACTCACTCACTACCTAATGAGCCAAATGATAACACACACGCAGAGTAATATACACGCTCACACACATCATACGCACTCACTCCCTTAGAACCAAATAACACACACACATTTTAATAATAATAAATTTGGCATTTAAAATAAACAGGATTTGATAAAAAACATTACATCGAGCATAATTTTAATTTTCTTCAGAAAGTATATATATATATATATATATATATATATATATATATATAAACCGTAATAAACTAAAAACAAAAACAACAGGATTTTCGCAGCCATGTAACACCAAAAGAAGTTTATGCTGCAACCACATTAAACACACAAATTCATTCACTAGCTAAATCTACTTTCAAAATCTAGCATGACCCTAACTGTAAAAGTCATGACATAATTTACCTCTTAGAATGCACACTATGCTAGAAAAAATATGTGGAAAAATCTGAATTGTCCTTTCACTACAGAATTAATAATTATCGTAAAAGAATCATGTCGGTCCACGAAAGATTATTACCTTTAGAACAACATTTTCACCTAGAAAAAACATGATTTTGAAAGCCATGACAAATTCCCTATAATTGAAAAAAAATAAAAATAGATAGAAAAGATAATGTTAGAAAAATAATAGAGTAAGACAAATGGATTTGCGCCTCAGACGGGCTTAACTACAAATTTTACAACATAGATAGAATTAATATATAACCCCATAAATCCAGCCCTACCCACATTTCTCACCAACATACATGCTTGCGGAGGTATTGAGATCTCAAATTTATAAACACACTCATACTAATATATACACTTAAGTACATCACACACACACCCAAAGAACAAATGATAACATACACTTAACACGCACAAATCGCGTTCCCAGCGACCAATAAAATTCTCAAATTAACCAAGTGAATTCAAAGTCACGCGAATCTCAACAGCCTTTATCTTAAAAACAGCTTAAAAGAGGCCGTTTGACAAGCACAAGGACTGGTAAATTTAACGATAAAAAAAACAAAAAACAAAAAATAAACAAATGAAAACTACAGATAAAGTTCATTTTCTTCAGAAAGTTATTCATTACTGTAGTTAAGAAGCAGGGATTATTTTTTCTCCTGATGATGGCCATGCTGGTCGAAACAAGTCGAGGAACCTAATTGAAATAATAAAACCAAAAAAATATTAATATACAATCCAGTGTGTCTGAAAATTTAAATTCTTTAATTTTTTCAGTATTTTGTATATTCAAAATATATATATATATATATATATATATATATATATATATATATATATATATATTTAAACGTTATTATTAGTGGATACCTGTATTTTAGTAGACGCTGTGTTTATTTAACAAGTATTTATTATTTAACTGCAGCGATAAATTTTGAGTTTATCTGTAGTTTATTGCTGCCTATCGCAATTACTCCAGCCTACCTACTGTGATGAAGGAAGAGTCCACCACACACACACAAACACACACACACACATACATTGCGGAAGCTTGGCGCTACACAATCTTCCTAAAAATGTTCGACCCTAACCACCTCCACACACACGCACCAAATCGGATTTAGCGTAGAAACCACACCATTTTTCTTCTCTCTCGCACTGTCAATCACCCGATTTGCTTTTATATTGCTCCGTGCATGCGCATGTGCAATCATGTTGACTTGACGCATGCGCAGTTATCAAATGCAGTGGGCTATAGAATCATCTCCCATGAGCCGGGCGTTCATTAGCTGAGACGCTGTTGCTTCGTGCATCTGTTCACATCCCTGGAAATGGTAGGATATCATTAGATTAGAACGCGCCAAACTTTGTGTCTAATTGGATGGGCTCACCGGCTGGCGTTAACGGCATCTGATGTGTCAGATAACTTGTAAGGCCTGGCGAATAAAAGATTCAGTGTCGGAGAGTGGCAGTGTATCTTTGGCTGGAGTGAATACAGTCTCTATCAGAATGAGAAAACGTAATGTTTAAGGAATTTCCAAAGAGAATTTTGCCAAAGAAAGAAATATTGGTGCTACTATAGTATTCAGTTTAACACGGTAACAATTACAGATTGTTCGCTCGTAAAAACACGACCCCTATCTTCGGTGAAGATGGCAGCTTTATAAAAAATCTTGAAGCAACATCTTAATTTGAAAGAGGTTATCCAGCTGATGTTAACATTTTCAGATCTATGGGATTCTCATGTGGGATCTCCATTCCTTTCTTTTTATGTGGACAAGACACCCAAGAGATGAGGCAAGAAGACAGAATGCAAAGTTTCTAGCAAAAGAATGATCCCAAAATGCAATTTATAAACCGTAGAAACCAAAATCAAAAATGTACAAAAATTTAAATATCTCGGGACGTAAAGTGCGACGCTGAAATCCAAAGTCGCATTTGGATAGCCGAAGATGCTTTTCAAAAGCTAAACGAAAAACAGAAAACTGAAATGTTAAGTGATGTTTGTCCTCGAAATCGGAAGCCATCAACTTAGTAAAAGGACATTAACAGCTTTAATAAGAAAAAAAAAAAAAAATCAAAAGCTGTTTTGTCTTTACTTCGAATCTGAAGAGTACTGCCTAAAAAATGGAGACAAAATACGTTGTCATAAAATCACGTTTCTACTTTATCATTTATAATATTTTTATTATACTAAATTACAATAAAAACATTTTACATCGCTACACAAAAACGTTCATGTTTCAGTAAAAAGATGGTACTTCTTCAGGCAATGATAGATAACTTGTTATAAAAATGATTCATTAGGGAAATTGAAAAAAACAGACCTTTTTCTGTGAGTTAAAGGGCGGGAACATAAGGCCAGAATTAAAGATATACTTATGGGTATGTCTAGATTAACCAATGAATGCCAGGTCTACGTTAAAATAGAAAAAAATAAGGTTAGAGGGTGGAGAGTGGATTATTCTAACATATCAAGAAAATTGATGCTTAGACATGTCATACAACGATGCTGGATATATATATATATATATATATATATATATATATATATATATATATATATATGCATATTTAATTGAAACCAGACAAGGTGGGTTTTATTTAATTTTTTATGCAATTTCTCATGCAATCTATCAATTTTTTTCTTTTCGGATGATAAATTATATAAAAAAAACTGTCCGAATTTTCTTTTTATCCGAGCGCTTTCGGATATACATTTGGAAGCCTTATTAATAAATAAATAAAAAAAAAAACAACTTAATATTATTAAGGTTGAACATGGACACAATATCTTGATCGTGTTTTGAAAAATGAAAACATTTTATAAAACATACATACAACAAAATTTTTCCTATTTAACAGTTAAAATATTTAATCCTTGAAAATGGCTAAATGTATAGCCGAAAGAGCTCGGATAAAAAGAACATTCGGAGAATTTTTATATAATGTATCATCCAAAAAGAAAGAAAAATAGATCGCATGTGAAATTATATAAAAAAAAAACTGAATAAAAGCACTTTGTCTGTCGTATTCAATGAAAACTGCATGAAAGAAGGATTACTGCCCAAATTACACAAATATCTATCTATCTATCTATATATATATATATATATGTAGTAATCCGTTGGTTTAATCCAGGCGAGTCTTATTAACACAACATAGAATTTTAAAATGTTAAAACTGACTCACAAAAGAGCGCTCAATGTTTATTTTCATTAAACAAAGCAAATTTAATTTACAATTGGAATTAACATACCTTTAGTTAATGACCATTTTCACCTATGAATTTTAATTTTAAAATTCGCAGGATTTTTCAAGTTGTTTATGGTATCAGTTTGTAGTGGGGTACTGGTTAGTTGAGAAAAGAAAGACAGTGAAGGCGTTAGGGGTAGACATAGTTGGAGATATGACAAAAGAAGGCATCGTTACAATAATTATAATATGAAGTGTGACGTCGCCCCTCCTTGGTCGCAGCGTCGACTCTGTCGTTCGATCTCGTTCGCGGCTCCAACTGTGACGCGACGTGATGTGGCCGCCCAAGGGTCGATCCTTGTCACGGACAGCACCAGTTGTGACGTTTTTTGCCGCGGCGTCAGTTGTTCGCTCCTCGCTGCTCCAAGTGTGACGTTCCAACCCTCTGGTTAGATGATTACCAGCCTCGCCGTTCCCAACTCGCTTCCAACACCTGGTTACTAGGGTAACTGTACTGATCTCCGGTCTGCCTACCCACGTTGTGATTAGATCTTAGACAGACGGGATCAAACAGGAGTCGGGGCCGTATGCCAGCTGGGTTCAACGGGGGTGGCAACACACAAGCAAAAGAAAAAAAAAAACTCACGAGGCAAAAAATTACTGATAAGAAAGGGTAAACAACCTTTTTATATCTAATGTTCGTTACATAAAAATTATTCTTACTTCCCGACCCGTTTTGTGGACTGTGGCACCAAGCTTCTATCATACAATTTAAAGACTTCGAGTTGCCTACTCTCTAGAATTCTGTATGTCGGAGTGTGGTTTGGTTTCGACACTGGGCGCTAATCTCTACCAGTCGTTCACGGCTGATTCTTCTCTTCGGCTTGAGTTGGACGAGCTTATTCGCTTCGGCTTGAGTTGGACGTATTTCTTCACTTCGATTTGGGTTGGACGAATTTCCACCCTCAGGCTTGGCCTGGTTTCAACTTCTTCTAGACGCAACTGCAAGTAACTTCTTCTTCTTCCGTCCTGCAACTCTTCTCGCCAAGGTCCGAACTCTTCTCTCTGCCGTCTGAGGTGATCTCTTCTCTCTGCCTTCCGGGGCTGAACTGATTTCTTGTTTGGCCTGCAACTTTTACTGCCTGTCTGGCCTGCAACTCTTCTGCCTATCTGGCCTGCAATTCTTCGGCCTGTCTGGCCTGCAGCTCTTCTTCCTGTCTGGCCTGCAATTCCGCTCCAACTTCTCTGCGGCTTTCGAGTAATTTTCTTCTCTTCGACTTGGCTGCCTTCTCTGCCTGTCCGGGCCAAACGGACCGACCCTTCTTGCCCGCAAGGGGCGAATGAACAGGGCCCGCCGTCCGCTCGCCAACTGCTCTGGCCGTCTACCCCGCAACTCTCTGATTTCTGTCGATTGGGGTCCTGCTTTTATTGACGCCGCAACAAACTGGGGTGGGTCTGTCGGCGTCAGGGTTTCCTTGATAATTCCAAAAGTCGCATTAGTTCTGATTTCCCATTATCGCTCTTATTTTCACCCCTACTTCCTCCACAGTGCCTCTGGGGGGAGGCGCATACCATCTCTCCCGGTCTCTCGTATGTCAGGTGACCGTTTTCGACCAATGGGTCCTGGTCGAGCGTCCTTTCTCCTCTTTCTCGCATATCACGTGACCGCTTTCGGCTAATGAGATTCTGGTTGGGCGTCTCCGTCCTTCGTGACGTCTCCAATCGGGCGTGGCCTATCCCGGCTTTGTTCTGGGAAAGAACACCTTGCTAAAAAAACAAAATCCAATTTGGCCTTTTCGCACTCACGAAAAAATGACAATCTCGGCCTTTCTCACCTTTTGGTTTTTGTCAAAACAGCCCGCCGCTAATTAGATGTGACTTCAGGAAGAATTTTTCTCGTCTCGCTGGCGCTTTCTGTGAGCCAAAACAATTGTTTTCATTCCTTTATTTTTCGTTCAGGCCTGACAGTCAAAATCTTAATTATCTGAATTGAAAAATATCCTCACTTCATCATCGTGGGGTTCTAATCTTCAACAGGTCAGGATCTGTATACAATTCCAGCGGTCACCTTCTCATTCCAAAGACACCCCTTTCGAGTAATGTTTCGTTTTTCATTGTTCTAAAAAATCCATTTCTCCAAATTGATAATGAGCTTCTACATTCCGTGGACACAAAAGTAGGCCAGATGTTTTGACCGATATTTTTATCAATCGTACGTATGTTCATCCACTTTTACCATGTCCGTTCATTATCTCTAAACTTATTCCTTCAAATAACAATTTCCATTGTTCTTGAAATTCGGTCAGGCTCGTTGGCCTAGATATCTCTTGACACCTGTTTTCGCTTATGACCGGCTTATCTATTTCTCCTCCTCTCCTTTTCTTTTCTTCTTCTTCCCTTAGGATCGCCTAAATACAATTAGAGAAATATTCTCAAAACTTAATTACTCTTCGTCTAAATAACTAACAACTGGTTAATAAACCGAATAAAAATTAAATCATATTTCTAGGAATATTTCTTTTTAGTTTTTCTAATAATGCAGGGTGCCACAGAAGATAAGAGTGCCTGGGTAGGAGAGATGGGGAAACTGATAGACTGACCTACGTCCTAATGGCCACACGTCTAAAGTTTGATTCTACGGGAATCCACGGAAATTAACGAAAACGTGAAAAAACAATCAAGAGGTAACTTTAGTGAGATGAAAGGGAGATAATTCGGAATTATTGGTGTATAAAACTCGTTTCGGAGAGTGTTTTCAAAGATTTGGAGGGAATTTGTATATATATATATATATATATATATATATATATATATATATATATGTGTGTGTGTCTCTCTCTGTGTGTGTGTGTGTGTGTGTGTGTGTGTGTGTGTGTGTGTGTGTGTGTGTACAGTAGCGTCCAAAACTAAGGGACAAAATTTTAAAACGTAATATTTGTTAGAAATAACAACTGTGAAAAAGCTGAAATTTTGACAACTGGTAGTCGTTATCATCCATAATAACATACTAAAATTTGAATCATTTGCAAAGGATAGAAAAAGAATTATAACAATTATTTATTTATTTTCAAAATAGGATCGTCCAAAAGTAAGGGACAAAATTGAGAAAAACAATGTAAACGGCAAAAAAAATAAAAAAATAAAATAAAAATACATGTACAATCAATATTTAGTAAATGAGCCCTTGCTCTCAATGACAGCTGCAGATCTTCGACTACAAGAACGAATCAGTTCTTGACAATCCTCGATACTAATTTTAGACCATTCTTCTTGAAGTTTCACCCACAAATCCTCCGTGTTAGTGAGATTTCTTTCCATAACTTTCACTCCTTCTAAGTAACTCGAATTTACTGCTTATAAACTTCAATCTTCCATGAATCTCGTACATTCATAACTGCTCATGGCGTATCAAATGTAAACAAATGACGTCATATATTAAGAAATGGACAAAGTCCGACAATTTATTTATTAAAGACATTTTTATGTTTAACGTTCTTTTTTATATTATAAGCAGTAAATTCGAACTTGCCTACCGAACGCTCCTTTGTGGCCAAGTCGGTTAAGGCACGTCAGCGTAAATGACGGTTCCGTATAGGATGCATGTTCGAATCCTGTCAAAGGACGAATATTTTCTATGAAAATTTCTCGGACATTCAGGCCGGTAAATGTTATTTAATACTGTTTATTATAAACAGAGCATTTACTTAAATACTTGTATCTATAAAAAAGAACGTTAAACAAAAAAAAATGTCTTTAATATATATATATTGAACAATAAAAAATATTAAAAAATAAAATATTCAGACACACTGGGTTGTATATTAATATTCCTTCGTTTTATTATTATTTCATTTATTTTTATATATATATATATATATATATATATATATATATATATATATATATATATATATATATATATATATATATATATATATATATGAATGAAAGAAATACAGTTTAAAGTTGTGCTATATTTATGGGATAATGTGCTCAATTTCAGAGATAGAGCGTATGTAAATATAAAAGTGAACATAAAGTCAACACTTAAAGGCGACACATGCAATCGTCTGGCCATGTTCACTTTTATATATATCTATATCTATATCTCTCTCTCTATATATATTATAATATATATATATATATAAATATAATAGTGCAATACACATATAATATATATTCATATATAATATATTCATATATAATATATATTCATTATCATACAAATGTATATATATATATATATTTATATATATGTATATATATATATACATTTGTATGATAATGAATATATATTATATAAAACATTTAAATATAAAACATTTAAATTCCATACATTAGATAGCCAACCAGTTTGTCCGTTTTATTGAGTCCCAATTCAATTTCGATATGATATTTATTGAACATTACATTTCCACCATGAAGGAACGTCTATAGACTTAATCAGGAAAAACGAATTTATTTTACACAATCAGAATAACTTTTGCAAAATAATTCTCTTTATTGTCAACGCACATAATATAGTATTCGATAGATATGCAAAATGTACTTGTTTTC
>CAHIKZ030000281.1:1060000-1077500 GCA_903632075.3 Acanthosepion pharaonis | reverse complement strand
AATTGTGAATGAAGTATACTCATTCAAGTGAGACGTGAGTCGTCTCCTCAATATATATATATATATATATATATATATATATATAACGATATATAATTTTGTCTAATTTTATATATCAACAATAGTGTTTAGAAAAATAGTATGACAAAATTGGAAGAAAATTTCTTGTGACGCGTTTTATCCATTAGGATTTCATCGGACTGTGATTAGTTGATGTTGCCATATCTACACATGCGCACCGAACTAGAGACCCTGATAGTTTAATATATATATATATATATGTGTGTGTGTGTGTGTGTGCGTGGGTTCGAAGCATAAAAATATTCGTCTCCAGACTTGAAAAAATTCAGTTCAATTATTACATATGGCTGCCATTTTTTCAAATACCTGCGCAGATCGAACCGTATTCGGTCATAACTGCGCAGACAGACGTTACCATCATTCAGCGAATCAACCGTTTGTTCTCTGTTCCAATATAATTTTTCTATCTCAGTATACAACTGCAGCTTCCATTTTTTTTTTTTTTGCTGTGTGGTGCAGCATTAAGTGTTTTGCGTTGATTTGAGAGGATTCGGCTGTAGGATATCTGCTGGAAAAAACAAAGAACAAAAATCAAAAAAGAAAACCGATACTCCGTAACGATAGAATCTCAACAACTTAGGGCCCCAATAAATATTCATAAACATATTGCAATGCCATTCATTCTTTTCCGTTTCCAACATCCATATTTCCTTGTTTTGTTATCCAAGACAATACCGATCGAATAAAGCTGTTAAATTAACCCCATTTTTATCCAGCTGTTCGATATCCGTCAGAGTTCCGGATATATAAGTGGGGTAATCGATAGCAGCTCGGAATAGATCCGAATTCAAGACGGGTTCGTCACATTCAATTACGCTCAAATACCCACGGGAAAACGGGGACTCAAAATCTCCTCCTCCCATGTATGGGTTAAATAGTAGAAAGTGTACCCGGAGAAATCATTGTCACTGTAAACACAAAAATTTAAGAGCAATATTGGCTCACAAAAAATAAAGAATTATTCTTAGAATCCTAAATATATTTCAGCTTTAAATGAACGACAAATGATACATACACACACACACGAATATATATATATATATATATATATATATATTAAGTAAATTCATTTCATGTTGTGGAATAAGCTTTTTAGCATTATCACTGAAACACGATAGAAAATCACCATGTTGATACATGTTTTTATTGTTAATCCTGTCTAAGTTTTCGGCTTACAAAAGCCATCATCAGAGATTACAAGTACATTAGAATAAATTAAATAATAAATTATATAACAAAGATGGGAATTTTTTTTGTTTTAGAATAGTCATGCGGACATTGCAACAATGAAAGTTTGCTTTGTTTACATGTTGCAATGATAATGGCTTATGCAAGCCGAAAGGTTAGACAGGATTAATAATAAAAACATGTATCAACATAGTGATTTTCTTACGTGTTTCAGTAATAATGCTAAAAAGCTTATTCGACAATATGAAAGGAATTTACTTAAAATAAATTGACAAAACTTGTCTATATTATTTAATGAAGCATTTGTCTATATTATGCATTAATGATATATATATATATATATATATATATATATATATATATATATATATATATATATAAACCTAGTGACCCAACAAACCTATCAGGTTTCACCTAAGCGGATCGTCAGGGGAAGCTGGCTTTCATTGACGATCCGCTTAGGTGAAACCTGGGTAAATTGTCTAACTCCTAGGTTTACCTATGTTTGCTCTACGGTTGTATTGATCTCTTTTTAGTTAGTTGTTTACTCGTGGTATTGGTTGTCCTTATATATATCTCGGGAGAGGCCGAAGTCACAAACTTTGACCACTTTTCCGCAGTCAAGTAAAACATTCCGGGCGGCAAGATCTCGATGGACGTATTTGTTTTCGGCCATGTATTCCTGAAATAAGGCAGAAAAAAATCTATAAGAGTTTTGAAAAATGACAAATAATATGCATACGTTTTAAAGAGCTTTATTGGGTGGACCAAAATTTAATCAGTGCTATAAAACACACACACAGATATATCTCTGTCTATATTTCTGAGATGAGGTATTATGTACACTATTTACATTATTCGGACTATTGTCCTCATCTTTGTCGCCATATTTATTACAACATTTCGGCATTTCAGTATCTGTCTATATTTCTGAGATGAGCTATTATGTACACTATTTATATTATTCGGACTATTGTCCTCATCTTTGTCGCCATATTTATTACAACGTTTCGGCCCTTCAGTATCTGTCTATATTTCTGAGATGAGGTATTATGTACACTATTTACATTATTCGGACTATTGTCCTCATCTTTGTCGCCATATTTATCACAACGTTTCGGCCTTTCAGTATCTGTCTATATTTCTGAGATGAGGTATTAGGTACACTATTTACATTATTCGGACTATTGTCCTCATCTTTGTCGCCATATTTATCACAACGTTTCGGCCTTTCAGTATCTGTCTATATTTCTGAGATGAGGTATTAGGTACACTATTTACATTATTCGGACTATTGTCCTCATCTTTGTCACAATATTTATTACAACGTTTCGGCCTTTGTACGCTCCGGCCTTCTTTAGGTGGTTGGAATGTCGAACTGAACCCTTTATTAAACATGACACGTGGAACTTGAACAGTCTACCCCAATGAGCGAAATAAAGGGTCCAGTTCGACATTTCAACTACCTGAAGAAGGCCGGAGCGTAAACGGGCGGAAACGTTGTAATAAATAACAACAAAGATGAGGACAATAGTCCGAATAATGTAAATAATGTACAGATATATCTATATATATATAAAACGGAGGATGTATATGTGTCTGTGTGTCTGTCTGTGTGATACCTTTTCACTTGAGATCCATCCAATCGATTTTGACCAAACTTGGCGCAAACGTTGTGCAATGTAAGAGATAGGTTCTCAGCGTATATATATATATATATATGCAATTTTTTATATATATTATTTATATGTGATATAGGCACGGAACTTATTGTAAAGCGCTCAATGTCAATGATAGAGCTAACATATTTAGTTGGATTGATGTGAGTTTGTGATCCTGGGTTTCACGCTATTTGCGATCGTCAGACAAACTGTTTAATTTTTAAATTTTGGATTTATATATGGTTGTGTTTATCGGCGGAAGTGTGAGGGAAAATTGTCGTTGGTACGCCACTCATACTTTTATGTGTGGTTGCGCACATACGTATGTGCGCAACCACACATATATGTGCATATATGACCAGTCCTACACTGTTCACATATGTTTATGTTTTAAAACAATTCTCGGACTTTGTACATTTCATAATATATGACGTCATTTGTTTACATTTGGATACGCATCGAGCAGATATGAATATACGAGAGAAAATCATGGAAAATTGTAGTTTAAAAACACTAAAATCGACCTTGCTCACCGAGACGCTCCTCTGTGGCTTAATCAGTAAAAGCACGCCAGGCTATATGACGGTTCCGTATAAGATACAGGTTCGATTCCTGTCGGAGGACTTATATTTTCTATGACAATTTCACGGACATTCAGGCCGGTAAAAGTTGTTAATACTGTTTATTATAAAAAGAGTATTTACTTAAATATTTGTATCTATAAAAAGAATGGATAAACATAAAAATATCTTAAAATAATTGTCGCACTCTGTTCATTTCATTATATATATATATATATATATATATATATATATTACACTCCACTTGCGTAATATTTTGGAGCTCGACTATACGACATAATGTTTGAGATATCTGAGGAAGTTTCCAGTTTTCATTAGCTTTTGAAAAAATGTCTTTTCCAACCATAGCGATATTCCTTTTCGTAATTAACCCCAAAAGCTTTTATTTTCTCTTCAATCCTCATAAGAGCTGACATGTCATAAATCTGACCTGAAACCAACATGTTATGTCCTCCAAGCGGTGTATTTTAATTATTCATAAGCTATTAACATCTCAGCTTTTCTACGACGCAACATTTCATGGCGTTGTCGACGCTACACAGACTCCGCAGACATTCCTTCACTTGCAGAATGGTAATCAGCATCATTTAAATGGACACTTGAAGACCAAGGCATAAACCAAACCTCAGACAACCTTTTTGACGACAGCGCAAAACAGACATACACCCTTGTGCCAATTAATTGAAGCAACTACTTTAGTTTCCTTTCTTTCACCTTACCGTTGTTTGAGACCCACTCGAGTGACAGGGTGTAATCGATTTCTATTATTTCCTTAGATTAGGTCATTGGCAGTGGTGTGCAGTAATATGAATCTATTTTTGCGGTCTATGATGAAAGTTGTTTGGCCTTGAAAAATATTGCGACATGCGTGATTGCATCAAATTTTTATCACGCCCAGACTGTCGATTAGTTGTCCTACGGCCATCGTCTGCGATGGACATTACTCCAAGAGAGCGTACAAAACTTGTAACACTGCACGAACACAATGGCAAGCCTTACCACTGAGCAAATCAAAATACTATAGATTGCCCCAGAAACTTTCCTGATTTAAATCCAACCGAGAATCTGTTGTCAATCTGCAGGGAACTACTTCGTGTAGTGGATATACGAAGTACTAAACATGACCCAGTTCCCATGTTAGTACTTCGTATGTCCATTCCACAAAATCATTCCTTCCAAACTGACCACAGATTCTCGATTGGATTTAAATCAGGAGAGTTTCCAGGTCAGTCTCTAGTACTTTGATTTGCTCACTCGTAAGGCTTGCCAATGTGTTCGCGCAGAGTTATAATTTTCGTACGCTTACTTGAAGTAACGTCCATCATAGACAATGGCCGTTGGACAACTAATCAACAGTCGAAACAACAGTGTCTGGGTGTGATGAAAATCTGATGCAATCACGGATGACGCAATATTTTCCAAGGCCAAACAAATTACATCATACACCACAGCATATGGCATCATCTGAAGAAAAAATAAAAATCGATTACACCCTGTTACTCCAGTGGGTCTAAAACTGACCGTATTTTGAAAAGAAGGAAACTAAAGCGGTTTTTTTTTTTAAATTAATTCGCACAAGGGTTTATGTCTGCTTTCTTGACATTGGTTTAAACTTGACATATGTCCCCTGTTTGATTCAAGTGTAAACAGTATCTTTGTCTACCTTTTTGACATTTGATTAATTTGAACCTATGTCTACGTTTTTTGACTCGAGTATAGAGTGGACCTAACTCAATGTTTTTAATTCTAGCGTAAACCGGACATGTCTACCGATTTGACGCAGGTGTAAAGCGTGCCTGTTAAATACCTTTTAGATTTCAGTGTAAACATAACCACATTTTCACATGTTCAAATACATCGTCCTTGGACAATGGCTCTGGCGTTTTGTTGATTTTTTTATCTTCCTTCATTTTCTTTCTTAGCTTACTCTTTTTTATCTTCTGTTGCCAACCACTTTTACAGGCTTTAACATGTCCATTAATTAAAAAAACATCTCCAGAGCAATACATTCTTGCCACCATGCTTCATCAAGGTTATAGCGATCTCTGGGCTGAAGGCCGACATTTTTCTTTTCTTTTTTTAATATCGTTGGGCGCAATAATCTACGTTTCTGGTTAAAATATTTGCACACGGATTGCTTTCTTTATTTTTGTAGTTTTTATATTTGGTGATATATTAACTGCGAGCTCTAGCGATTGGCGGGAAGTAATAACTGAGCGGTAATAAAAAGAACTAGACGAGATATCCCGAGACGTGTATAGCGAAACGAGAACAATAAGAGATTAAGCAGAGGGTGCAATTCGAAATTACCTGAAAGTAAGTAGCTTAAGAAAGCTTAATGGCACAACAACCGGAAAAAATGTATAAAAAAGGAAGAAAAAAAAAAACAAACACAGGTGAGGACAAATATCCGATTTGAAATTAGGTAAAGCACGATAATTCTTCATCTAAGAAATCCAGATAGAAAATGTTCATTTTTCGTTTCGTCTCATCATGGAATTCATAGCCAACAGATAGCATAATTGTTCAGAAGAGATTTTACAAAGATTTCACAGTTTTATTTGACGTAGACTGATATTTTCCTGGTGGGCCGGGGAGCAGGAATATAATTAAAAAAAAAATGATGATGATGTTACTGAACATTCCATGAACGGAGCGTGTAAGTAAAATTGAAGTCTTAAAGAAAATGGCAACAGAAAAAAAATACTATTCAGAATCAGCAAAAAGCCATCTGAAATTTCTTAGACGCATAATGAGTAAAAATATTCATTTCGAGACTTTAAAAAAATTCGGTTCATTTATTAAACATGGCTACCATTTTTTTTAATACATGCGCAAATCCAACCGTGTTTAGTCATAACTGCGCAGACAGACGTTACTATCATTCATGGTAAAAATTAACTTGGAAAACTTAACCCACACCGGACATATTGACGGCAACAAAGATAGGAGGGAAGGAGGGAAACAGCGAAACCACTTACCCGAGAAGCTCGACGAATGGATGCCGAAAAGGGGTCGTGGCAAGAGCCTTAGCAAAAGGAAAAAAAAAACTGTTTTCACACACATGTGATAGAAAATTGTCATAACCGCCTATATATTGAGGGTACGCGGCTTACAGAGAAATTAAAACAAACTTGTTTTCTATTTCATTGATCGTTATTCTGTTGACTACACTTTCATGGAAAGAACCATTTTAAAAATACACTTAATACATAGTTTCCTCCTTTTCTTTCGAAGTTGTTTTGTTGACTGCTGTTTGGACATAGACTCACAAATCGTATTACTCCCAAAAGTTATAGACAAAATTTGTTCAATATTTGCCTTACGTTCGCCTTCAAAATACAGTCTCACACGAATAGTTATCATGAAAGTATTTATAGAAAAAACACGGGGAATCAAATTTACGGCAGTGAGAAAATGACTGGAGCCGAGATGCAAGATCAAGACTATATATATATATATATATATATACGTTTTTACAATAGAATTTAAGATACCTTCAGTTAAACTGTCTATGGTATCAATTTGTAGTGTACTGTTTATTTGGAGAAAGAAAGAGAGAGGGTATGTTATAGGGGACGGACTTAGAGGTATGGCTGTGTAACTGGAATCATATTACGGAGGTAGAAGAGCCTGGGTAGGGGAGGTAGTTGGAGACCGATG
Organism: Acanthosepion pharaonis; assembly: GCA_903632075.3. Classification (NCBI taxonomy): domain Eukaryota; kingdom Metazoa; phylum Mollusca; class Cephalopoda; order Sepiida; family Sepiidae; genus Acanthosepion; species Acanthosepion pharaonis. The sequence goes on along the minus strand of CAHIKZ030000281.1, from coordinate 1,070,326 downwards.
AGCTAACCTACATCCTAATGGTCACATGGTCAAAATTTAATTCGACGGGAATTCACGGAAATTAACGAAAACGGGAAAAAACAACCAAGAGGTAACTTTGGTAAAAGGAAAGAGAGTTAATTCGCAATTATTGATTACTTTTTACGTACATATATATATATATATATATATATATATATATATATATATATATATATATATAGAGAGAGAGAGAGAGAGAATAAACCTAGTAGCCAGACAAACCTACCTAGGTTTCGCCTAAGCGGATCGTCAGGGAAAGCTGGCTTTCCCTGACGATCCGCTTAGGTGAAACCTGGGTAGATTTGTCTGGTTCACTAGTTTTATCTAGGTCTGCTCTACAGTTGTATTGTGCTCTTTTGTTAGTTAGTTGTTTACTCGTATCGGGGTTTTTTCTTTGGGCTTCAAACCTGTATCTGTGCGATTTTTTTCGACAGACTTTCATGTTTCTAGCTCTTTCTTTTTTAAAAACCTTTTTTTTCCCTCGAGATTTATTTGATTTATCTGGCAAATCAAAAATTCGAGGGTTTTTCGAAACGAGTATAGTTACCTATATTTGTGTATATATATATATATATATATATATATATATATATATATATATATATATATATATGTGTGTGTGTGTGTGTGTGTTAAATCCCCCATCAATTAATAATAAAATCCACGAGCAAGATCCTAAATTAATTTGTACGCAACTAAAGGCTTTGGTCATAAATAAACTCGCAACCATGGCCCATCTACTTGTCCCCAACCCAGACTCCTTATCAAAACGAGGCGTCCAATTACGTGGCTCCATACATTTTCTCCGACGGCAATCTAAACTAAATTCAAAAAGCACCATTTCCTTGAGCTGCGGAGGACTTGCGTACAGTAGTGCTTGTCTGAAATAAACTATACCCACATGGGGTAATTTTTTAATTTATTGCTATACAATATATATATATATATATATATATATATATATACTAGCTGAGTTACCCGGCTTTGCTCGAATGGACATGGCTGCAATTGTATAACTGCACCCCACTCCCTGTATAATCACAGAAATATCTAGAAATAACTGTCTGCTGTCCTCGCTTGCATGCATCATCCATTGGTATACTAAGCTACTCACTCCTCTTATCTTTTTTACGGTATGTCCTTGGCAAGTGTTTGATTGTTCTTAGTAAATAAATTCCATCGATAAAACCGTGTGTGGTTATTGCTCGGGAAATTTAGTGAATATCTAAGGCATTGAAACAATTTATTTATTGTTTCAATGTTTTAGCTATTTAGTAAATTTCCTATGGCCGTAATAATTTTTAAATACTATGGCGTTGTTCACAAATCTGAAAATCAAACAAAGACAGGGATGAAGCTTCAGAGCTTGATTAAACTGCAAGTGCAAACGCATGATTTGCCCCGTTCTTCCTCGGACGTTTACTGTAAAGGAGTGGTTAACGCGATGGTCTTCGGTTATTTTTCGACTTTTAACGCTTCAATAATCCTCCTCAATCTTTACATAAACCTCATAACATGAGTTAAGTTTTACATTACGTGCAAAGAACATCAGCTCAGCCAGAGATTTTTTGTTCGAGTGTAACTCTGCCTTAGTTTTTACAAAAAAGTCCACTCCACCTTCATTTTTATCGATTTTTCTGCCAAACCCGAGAGGTCGGGAGATTGAAAAGTTGGTCTTGACCGAAACTAGTAAATTTGTAACATGTGTGTATAATTTCATCGCAATCGGTTGAGAAATGTGGACGTGCATATATAGTATTACACGCGCGCTCGCGCACACACACACAAACACACACAGACATACAAGCAGATATCTTCTGTTTGATAGATATAGGTATTTATATATATATATATATATATTGATATATATTTTTCACATACTATTATATACATTCACATATTCTTATTTTATATTTATATATTAATATATATATATATGTATAGATATGAATATATATAATTTAAATAATATATAATAAATTACACTAATACTAAACATGATATAATTAAATACATAATATAAATACTTATTTATAGATACTTAATTATACTATAAATACCTATAATTTAAATGATATGGCAACTGATTAGGATATTCACATTCTGACCATGACACCCGGGTTCGAATCTCACCATGGTGGATTTTTCAAGAAAGAAATTCTTGATGTTATCGGACTGGAGGGGTCGATCCCAGTGTGCGGTACCTTTTGAAAGTTCCTGAAAACCATACCCCCGGTTGACCCAAGCCTTTTGAGTGAAATTCTGTAAACGGAACACTTGGGGGCCGTCGCTAGCTGTGCTTGTGGGTCTCTGGCCTAGAACATGCTGGCTTTGTTCAAATTGTTGACCACGCTAGATAATACGCTCTTTCCCAGATACTGTAACTTAGATCTACCCAGCATAGTTGCAGTATAAGGTGGATAAAGTCAAATGCCTGAGCAAGCGTCAGCAATAGGGATTTCCTCGTAGTAGATGAGTATCCTTGAATACGAGTTGCCAGCTATGCTATACCTATGCTTTAATTACTCGTAAATATAGTATACTTATATATACTTATATATGAATACTTATTTATAAATAGTAAATGTATCATAAATAGTAAATGCATACAAATATATATATATATATATATATATATATATATATATATATATATATATATATATATATATAAGTGAACATTAAAGTCAACGCTCAGAGGCAACAAACTGTTTCATGCTGGACGCAATCGTCAGGCCGCGAATGCTGAATTTTTCCTCGGCTATTTAAATATATGGGTCAGTGGTGCATTGTGGGTAATATATTCTGGCGGTTATTTTTGCGGGAGTGACTTATTTATTTATTTGTTGGGTTAATTTATTTTACTTTTATTTCATTTCATATTTACACGCGCTCTATCTCTGATATTGAGCACTTTATCGCATAAATATACCACACGTTGTCTCTTTCTCTCTCTCTCTCTCTCTCTCTCTCTATATATATATATATATATATATATATAAACACATTAGGCATCACTTGATATACTTCACAGTTTATCTTGACTTACATAGTTGACTTCAAGAATAATTCAGAGCGTTCTTCAGATAAAAAAAAATATTGACGACTTAAGACTATTTTTTACACCTGTTCCTAAATACATTTTGCTAGAAAAATTCATACGTTATCCTTCATAAAGTCACTCAGAGGACGAAACGCGTTGGTAAAGATTTTTCCATAAGTATTTACAGATACATTTTATTTATCTACATCTGAATTTGTAAACAGTCACTCCCGGCACACACAGCCACAGACACACACACACACAAATATATATATATATATATATATATATATATATATATATATATTTGTGTGTGTGTGTGTGTGTGTGTGTGTGTGTATTAAATGCTGTGTTACCATTTTACAACCTTTAATCCTAGGGACAGTAGCCCAAAATATCATACCATTTTGGAATCAGACCCACTCCATGAGCAAATTAAAAACATTCAGGGCTGAATTTGGACGAGCAATCATAATTTTTTTTTTATTCCCAAGTTTTTATTACTGCGATTAGTTTCGGCCATTTTTTTTACCTGATTTTCGCGTCAAATCTTTCGGTACATAATAATTTTGATAACTTGGAAATAAATTTGTGAATAATCGAAATTAATTGCTAAATCCAGAAAAATCTCCCATGAAATAAAAATAATTGTTTATACGGAAAGTAAGGACCTACGTACATCAAATCGTCTTTAAATTAAAATGGCGACAAAAGAATTATCGTTGACCTTTTAAAAGGTAAGATTAAACATTAATGCAATACTTAAATACAACAATCAATTTGTGAGTTCCTCTGTAGTTTATTGATGCCTATCGCATCTACTCCACTCTACCTATTTTGATGAAAGCCCAGTCAAAAGCACCCCGCAGGAGCTAGCCTAATTGCCGCCAGATAGGGCGGCTTTTAAGCAAGTATATATATTCGTCTCCAAACATGAACAAAGAGAATTTTCAGAATGGATTTTTTAAAAATGAATCCGACAAATTTTCTTACTTTAAACGTTATTTTTAGTGGATATTCGTATTTGAGTAGGCGATCCGTTTATAAATTAAACAGTATATAATTTTTTCAGATACCGGCTTGAATGTTCGAGAAATCTTATTAAAGATATACTTACTGCCGAAGAGCGCAAGGTTTTTAAAGTTTTTTTTTTTCGAATATTCAAGACGATAAGTGAAAAATAAACAATAAGTCGATATCCTGAAAAAAAACAAAACAAAAAAAAAAAACGTGGAGAATTATTGAATACAGATGACCTTGTCATCACTGCAAATATCATTACCAATGCCATAAACTGAGGTTGAACATAACCCCAGCCAGTGTCAAGCTGTGACACAACGTCGGTTTTTTTAACATAGGGACCCGAGTGTTTCCATTCAGGCCGCTGGTCTAAGATGGCTTTAGCTTGTCTAAGCTGGTCAAAGCTTATCTAAACTGGTCAAAGCTTGTCTAAGCTGGTCTTAGCTGTTTATAGCTTGTCTAAGCTCGTCAGAGCTTGTCATAGCCGGTAATACCATCGTTACGTATCGGATGTTACACAATGATGGGTGGAACGGAAGGAAAGAAGAGAAGGCCTCCGGCAAGGAACCTCATACTACAACCGCAGCATCTAATCCGCCGTGGGGGGGGGACTTCTCCTCCCCTACCAATACCTCTGGAAGTATCTAGAAGAAGCCTCTAAATGATTTTCTAAGCGTAGCTTAGATGTGGGACAAGGCCGAACGTATGGGGCACCCAGTGTGTATTGAAATCACTATTCAGTCATAATTGATCTAGCAAGGCAAGCTTACTAACCATTACACCCCGTCGAGGAGCCTAAAATGTTATTCTAAGCGTTTCTTAGATATAGCACAAGGCTGAATGTATGGGGCACCCAGTGAGGATCGAACTCACTATTCAGTCGTAATTGACCAAGCGAGACAAGTTTGCTAACCATTACACCCCGTCGAGGTGGTTAAAATGTTTTTCTAAACGTAGCTTAGATGTTGTGCAAAGCCGAACGTATAAGCACCCAGTGACGATCGAACTCACTAAACTGTCGTTGTTGATCTAGCGAGACAGGCTCGTTAACCATTACATCACGTTGAAGGTCCCTTTACTAACGCCACAGTCCTTCTACATCATCTAGAAAAGTGCAGCCAACGATAATAGATGCTATGTACATGCCTCTAAAACTGAATTCATAGATTTCAACAAGGAAAGAATTAACAGATGCGCAGAGATGTTACAGCGAATCTTCGCAAAAGTCTAGAGCGAGACCATTTTATTCTAAACAGGGAGCACAGGTACTAAACTGATCCTAAGTAGAGGGACGCTGAGCGGGCATGTTGACGGCATGAGTGCACATAAACGGCAGAAAGTAATGATCCTCTCGTAAATTATGTCGCTATAAGTGACGGGTACTTTTCTAACGAAGAAAAATAAATTTAATTTCTCTCTTCAATATTTTCCTTTGTGACGTCGAGCAAACAACAATCAGGATAAATAAAGAGATGCGGAAAATCAATCAGACAAATGAGATTTATTCTTTGATTGTTTCCCTGCAAACACTATCGCAAAATATTGTCGGATTTTGGTTTTGGAAATGTTGACCTAGGATTGCAATCGGCGTCCATTACAAAGAATAAATAAATAAAAATAACACACAATATTTCGAGCCTTTGTCATGTTAAGCAGGACGTTTTATCTGGGATATAATATGAACGATAAACTGATCTATAAAAGATATTCCTTTGCAGTCTCCATGATCTATCTATCTATCTATCTATCTATCTATCTATCTATCTATCTAAGACTATTAAAAGCTGTCTTTACATATCTATCTATCTATCTATCTATCTATCTATCTATAAATCTATCTATCTATCTATCTATCTAAGACTATTAAAAGCTGTCTTTTCATATCTATCTATCTATCTATCTAAGACTATTAAAATCTGACTTTTCATATCTATCTATCTATCTATCTATCTATCTATCTATCTATCTATCTAAGACTATTAAAAGCTGGCTTTTCATATCTATCTATCTATCTATCTCTCTAAGACTATTAAAAGCTGGCTTTTCATATCTATCTATCTATCTATCTATCTAAGACTATTAAAAGCTGGCTTTTCATATCTATCTATCTATCTATCTATCTAAGACTATTAAAAGCTGGCTTTTCATATCTATCTATCTATCTATCTATCTATCTAAGACTATTAAAATCTGACTTTTCATATCTATCTATCTATCTATCTATCTATCTATCTAAGACTATTAAAAGCTGGCTTTTCATATCTATCTATCTATCTATCTATCTAAGACTATTAAAATCTGACTTTTCATATCTATCTATCTATCTATCTATCTATCTAAGACTATTAAAATCTGACTTTTCATATCATTCTATCTATCTATCTATCTATCTATCTAAGACTATTAAAGCTGTCTTTTTCATATCTATCTATCTATCTAAGACTATTAAAAAGCTGGCTTTTCATATCATTCATCTATCTATCTAAGACTATTAAAATGTGACTTTTCATATCTATCTATCTATCTAAGACTATTAAAATCTGACTTTTCATATCTATCTATCTATCTATCTATCTATCTAAGACTATTAAAAGCTGGCTTTTCATATCTATCTATCTATCTAAGACTATTAAAATCTGACTTTTCATATCTATCTATCTATCTATCTAAGACTATTAAAAGCTGGCTTTTCATATCTATCTATCTATCTATCTAAGACTATTAAAATCTGACTTTTCATATCTATCTATCTATCTATCTATCTAAGACTATTAAAATCTGACTTTTCATATCTATCTATCTATCTATCTAAGACTATTAAAATCTGACTTTTCATATCTATCTATCTATCTATCTATCTATCTATCTAAGACTATTAAAATCTGACTTTTCATATCTATCTATCTATCTATCTATCTATCTAAGACTATTAAAAGCTGTCTTTTCATATCTATCTATCTATCTATCTATCTATCTATCTATCTAAGACTATTAAAAGCTGGCTTTTCATATCTATCTATCTATCTATCTAAGACTATTAAAATCTGACTTTTCATATCTATCTATCTATCTATCTAAGACTATTAAAATCTGACTTTTCATATCTATCTATCTATCTATCTATCTAAGACTATTAAAAGCTGGCTTTTCATATCTATCTATCTATCTATCTATCTATCTAAGACTATTAAAAGCTGGCTTTTCATATCTATCTATCTATCTATCTAAGACTATTAAAAGCTTGCTTTTCATATCTATCTATCTATCTATCTAAGACTATTAAAATCTGACTTTTCATATCTATCTATCTATCTATCTATCTATCTATCTATCTAAGACTATTAAAAGCTGGCTTTTCATATCTATCTATCTATCTATCTATCTATCTATCTATCTATCTATCTAAGACTATTAAAAGCTGTCTTTTCATATCTATCTATCTATCTAAGACTATTAAAATCTGACTTTTCATATCTATCTATCTATCTATCTATCTATCTATCTAAGACTATTAAAAGCTGGCTTTTCATATCTATCTATCTATCTATCTAAGACTATTAAAATCTGACTTTTCATATCTATCTATCTATCTATCTAAGACTATTAGAAGCTGGCTTTTCATATCTATCTATCTATCTATCTATCTATCTAAGACTATTAAAAGCTGGCTTTTCATATCTATCTATCTATCTATCTATCTATCTATCTAAGACTATTAAAAGCTGTTTTTTCATATCTATCTATCTATCTATCTATCTATCTATCTAAGACTATTAAAAGCTGTCAGATCTTTATATCTAATTCTATTCATATCTATCTATCTATCTATCTGTCTTTAATACGTTCATGTCTTTTTATCTCTGTTCATATCTATCTCTCTATCTATCTATCTATCTATCTATGTCTATTGCTATCTATCTTTTTCTATGCTCTATTTATATCTATGTATGTATCTTTCAATCTAAGGCTATTCAGATATTTGTCTAATTCTATTCATATCTGTGTATTTGTGTATTTCACTCTTCTGAACAATAGGTCAAATACAACAATTTGACAGGCGAATTATGCAAAACAGGAAAAGACAAAATCATTCGTACAGTAGAAAATATCGTTTTAAATTGATTGATTCGTGTAAGTAATTTACATAATTATTTTATCGGTGAAGCCTTCTAGACAATTTATTCAGTAAAATATTTGTGATAATTCCAGCAAAGGACATCACGTGGTGCATAGAGTGTCGCCATTGTTATTCTTACGTTAACAACACAATGGGGAAGACAAAGGAGATTAGTGTTGACATCAGATAGTGAATTGGTAATTTCCACAAGTCGGGAAATAGTTATAGCACAATTTCAAGCCGGTTAGGTATACCTTGATCTACGGTACAGTCTGTCATGAAGAAGATTAAACAGTATGGCAAGACAGAGAATTTGCCTGAGCGTGGAAGAAAACTCAAATCGTCACTGGGAAGTGCACGAAAACTGGGTCGCGAAGTTAATATAATCCCAAGAATTGTTTTGAAAGACATCGCCAAAAGTTTGGATACGATGGGAATTAGCGTAAGTATTCGCACAATACGACGTTGTTTAAATAGCAATGTGTTGTTTGGTAACCGACGAATCCCTCTTCACAAACCATGACACATTGTTGCTCGGTTTAATTTTACCAAGATATACTTGAACAAAGAAAATTAATATTTGAGAACAAGTACTATGGAGTGATGAAACAAAAATCGAGTTTTTGTTTTTGACATAATGATATACAAAAGATTTTGCACAAGAAATATGAGGCTTTCCTCCCGAAGAACACAGTGACAACATTAAAACATGAAAGCGGCTCGATGATGTTTTGGGGTTGTTTTAGCTCAAGGGAGACATGCCAATTAATTCCAATTATATGAATAACGACATCTCCAGACTATATGAAACTTCTGGATGAAAATCAACAACTATCAGCGCAAAATCTTCATCTAGTTCAGCAATTCGCTTTCCAGCAAGATAATGATCACTACATACGTCTAAATCAGTGACTGCGTAGCTTCAGAAAAAGATTACAATGAGTTCTGATTTGAATCCTATTGAAAATCTATGGCAAGAATTAAAGTCTGGATAAATCTTCGGTCATCAAAAAACTTTCAGGAATTAGAATATGTAACCATTGAAATAGAAGAAAAGCCCAGAAAAGACTTGTTCAAATCACATCAAAAAAATTTAGAAAACGATTGCAGCAAGTTATAAAGATGAGATTTCATTAATATTAATATTGTGAATATTGTTCAGTTTATTCTATATTCCATACTGTTCGAATAATTTTGTCTTTTCTTCTTTTGAATAATTCGCTTGTCAAATTTGTTGTACTTAACATATTCTTCTAAGAATTGAATTTTATATTCCATTTTTTGTCTTTATTAACATATTAAATACCTGACATCATACGGGCATTAGATGCTGAGAAATGGATAAAAATATTCAAAGGAAGAATGTCGTTGACTTCAAGTTTATTCAGATCTTTCTAATTCTATCCATATCTATCTATCTATCTATCTATCTATCTATCTATCTAAGTCTGTTCAAGTCTGTCTTTTCATATCTAATCTGCCCGTCTGTCTGTCTATCTATCTATCGATTGATCTGTCTATCTATCTGGTCTGTACAAATCTATCTCCTTATCTCAGTATACTCATATCTATCTATCTATCTGTCTGAAAATTGAAATTTATATTCCTTTTTTGGTATCATACGGGCATGAGATTGTGAAAAATGGATAAGAATATTCAAAACTGATGTGTGTACGAATAATTTCGTCGTTCTATCTATCTATCTATCTATCTATCTGAGTCTATTCAACTGTCTTTTCATACCGAATCTTTCTTTCTATCTATCTATCTATCTCAGTATATTCATATCTATCTAGCATAGTATATTCATATCTATCTATCTACCAATTATCTATCTATCTATATACATATCTATGTATGTATCAATCAATCTAAGTGTATTTAGATCTTTCTGCCTAATTTTGTTCATATCTATCTCTCTATCTATCGATCAGTCTGTTCATATCTATCTATCTATCTATCTATCAGTCTGTTCATATCTATCTATCTATCTATCTATCTATCTATCTATCTATCTATGTTTATTTATATCTATAGTATAATAATTGTATTAATTGTATTATAGGTGAAGCCTTCTAGACAATTTACTCAGTAAAATATTTGTGATAATTCCAGCAAAGGACAT
>CAHIKZ030000281.1:995000-1055000 GCA_903632075.3 Acanthosepion pharaonis | reverse complement strand
TTTTAAACATGCTTCGTTAAATATGACAGACACGGAAAATTTTATTAATTTTTTATTTAGTTTTTCCTGCCTTCTTACATCTTTTGGGTACTGGTCAAAGTTTTACGGAAAAATTGAAACGGAATAATTAACTTAAAATCGCAAATATTTATAAGAAATAAATAAACTCCATAGATCTAAAGGTTAGATGTTTACTCAACTCAGTGTTTATTGGTTAATAAATATTTTTCCCAATTTTTAGATATCTATTCTGTGGAGCGGACATGTTTTGATCAAATTCTGATTAATTCTAAAGATTTCCTAGCAGACGATAAACATGGTTGTCTGGAAAATTCAAAGTTCTCAAGTTCTTTACAATTAACATCGTCAATATATGCGAATGTGTAAATTCAAAATGGAGCCGAACAATTGCACTAAAATAAGTTAATCATTTTCAGTAATATAACTTAAATTCTTTAATGAGGTTCCAGAAATATATATATATATATATATATATATATATAGATATATATATATTTCTGGAACCTCAATAAAGTATTATCGAAAAATTCAATGTAAGTTATATTACTGAAAATGATAAAATACATACACACACACACACACACACATATATATATATATATATATATATATATATATGTATGTATGTATATATATATATATATATAAGCTAGAAAGAGAATAGGTTAAATCGTTTTGTGTCAGCCCCAGTTTTCACAACTCTAGATAAATAGAGAAAGCAATCCATACATTCAGTTAAATATAAGAACGAAATCATCCTTGATAATGGCTAAAACTATATACGAAAGTGTTTGAATCTGTAAAACATTCAGACAATTTCTAAATTTCGTTAAATTTCTATTTCTGACACGAACTCTTGTATAAAAAGTTATCGCTACCGAAATGCAGTATATATATATATATATATATATATATATATATATATATATATATATATGAATAAGCTAGATAGGGAACAGGTTAAATCGTTTTGTGTCAGCCCCACTCTCTTCACAAATGAGCAATGGTTAGAGGAAAAATCATTCAGACCTTCAGTAAGACAAATACTTTTCACCCTTCCCTGACCACTTCCTCGTGCCTTTCGTCTGACTAAAACAATGAAATGGGTATATTCTTTATTAGTATTTTGACTGGTGTTTTTTCACTCAATTTTTTTACCTTTCACCGTTAAATTTCTATTTCTGACACGAACTCAGTCCAGATCAGGGTTGATAAGACAGAGGACCGATATCTTCGTCTGCCGAAATAGACTCTTCCCCATATGTGATAATTTTGGATTTTATTGTTTATTAATTATATTTCTCTGTAAAGGTTGTTTCATTAAGACGGATCAAAGTCAGCAGTAAATAAATGATTGTTATTGGTGAAAATTTATTTATTTCTCTCTTATGTTTGAAAAATAATATCGCCCAAATGTCCGCCATGCTTCGGCAGCAGAGCTCTATTCGATTGTCAAAATTTTTGATGACGTCTCTGCATAGTTGCCCCTCGATCTCACCAATATGCCTTATCTCATATTTCAGGTGTTGAATTGTTGTTGGCTTGTTGGTATAGACCTTACTTTTGAGATGACCCCAAAGGAAGAAATCTGAAGGCGTCAAGTCACATGTTTGTTGTGGTGAATTGACTTCGCTGTTTCGAGAGATGATGCGACCTGGGAACTTCTCATTCAAATTCTGTTTGAACGTCTATTTTCGGAATAGGCCTCGATAAAATTACACCTTGTTTAATTGTTAATCTTTCCATGGTTAGACGCTTAAAATTAATTCTCATTTAAAATCGGTCTAAGTTACTGGAACATCATATATATATATATATATATATATATATATATATATATGCCAAGTATATAATTGGTATATACGGAATGAATTTCAATAACCAACAATTACTATTCTTAAAAGAGTGCTCAATACAAAGTAGAGCAGATATAATTATTATTTATAAAAAAATTATAACATAAGTATGTTATAAAATTACTACAAAAATAGCCATTTTGTTTCAACACACTCGGTGTCTTATCAAGTGATGATGTTGAAGATAAAATAATTAATAATTATAAAATTATATGATAATATTTAATATTAAAATTAAAAACTGGCAATTTTAAAATCCAAATTTAATCACTATTAAGTTTAAAAACTACAACATTATTGAGAAAAGAAAAAATATATATGTTTATTCAATTTATTTCTTCGTTGAAATTACGTTCGACAAGACGCTACAATATATCCGGTCATTTGACAATACATGTATATATATTTTTATTCTAAAGTGTGTGAATGTGGTCTTAAACTCACGCGCAAAACAACAAAAACACAATCAGATTATAATTATTAGTTAGTATAAATTATTTTTAATATTACACGTATTTTAAAGATCTGAATAACTATTATAACATGATTTCGTTGTCAAGCTTTTGAATCTTTCTATACTTCGTTTTTGATTGGTTATTCTAGCTTTTGTAACAATGTTTCCCCCTAGTGTAGGGTCGTTAATTAATCTGAAACTTTTAAAACCATTTATTTTATCTTCAACATCATCACTTGATAAGACACCGAATGTGTTGAAACAGAATGGCTATTTATGTAGTGATTTTATAACATACTTATGTTAAAACTTTTTTTTATAAATAATAATTATATATATATATATATATATATATATATATATATATATATATATATATATAATTGGTGTATACGGAAGGAATTCAATAACTAACAATTACTATTCTTAAAAGAGTGTTCAATATAGAGTAGAGCAGATATAATTATTTATTTAAAAAAGTTATGACATAAATATGTTATAAAATCACTACAAAAACAGCCATTTTGTTTCAACACCTCGGGTGTCTTATGAGAACGAATAGAATAAAATTCCAACGTTCCTAACATTTAAAAGAGTGCAAAGATTGTCCATATTATTCCAAGCATTTTCGGCCACTTCTTTTCAAGTCAGTTTGTTTTAGGTGTTATTAATTTCTTTTCATCTTTTGACTGTTTAAGAAGTATTTTATTTTGTGTTATTTTGAATAATAGCAGGAGCGTTTAATCCAAGCCTTTGTGTGCTGTTGGCTGCCGGAATTCGAGTGAGCATCATTTTAATAAAAAAAAAAATAAATAAATAAAATTAAAAAGCTATTCTCATTGTTAAATAAGGTGATGTTGATAGTGGGAGAGAGATGTTTAATATACAGAGCCTCAATTAGAGCGAGATATATCCGGTAATGGGATTTATCCAGAATTTTAATGTTTTCGACCAAATATTTTATTAGGGTATTTTTTTGTTATTTATTAATGCTTCAACTAAAATCAATCAACCCCACCTTTATATATATATATATATATATATATATATATATATATATATATATATATATATGTGTGTGTGTGTATATATATATATATATATATATATATATATATATAAAGAGAGAGAGAGAGAGACTGTCCATAAAGTTCGTGTACTTAAAAATTTTATAACTTTATTTGTATTTTCGATAGAAATAATTTGTAAAAAGGATTAGAAAGAAGTAAATCTATATTTTTAAGGTTTTATTGAAATTTTATTTAAGTTTTCACATGTCCTCTATTATTAGCAATACAAAGGGTAATACGATTTTGCTGTTCAAGGAAAACATCTGCCAACTGACAGTAATGCCTGAAATCACATTAGTTATTTTAGCTATAAAACTAGGTACATTCAACGTTATAACATTTTTTTACAGATTATTTCTATCGCAAATACGAACAAAGTTATAAATTTTTTAAAGTGCGCACGAACTCTATTGACACTCTGTATATATATATATATATAGTTAGCACCAAAAACGAAATAGCTCGAGCAACGGGAACGGGGGAGAGGGAAGAACATACAAAATAGATTGTACAAAATGCCCAGATGTATACATTGGTGAAATATATAGAATTGTAGAAAGAATGATACAATGGGAACGGCAGAGATAGGTGAGATTAAAACAATTTAAACACAGTGGTAGTTCACCGTAATATATATATATATATATATATATATATATATATATATATATATATATATATATGGGCTGAAATTGTTGATATATATATATATATATATTGTCTTCTCTACCGGTTAAATCGGAGAAATTTTCATATATATATATATATGTATATATTAATGATTTCGCCCCATGCAAGGCAATGAAGGTACTGAGACGCAACGTGTTACTAAGTGTGTCAAAGAATAAGAAAAAAAAAAAAACATTATTAAAGAAGCACAGCAATAACAGAAGAGAAATTGAAAAATCAAACAAGCAGTATGAATAGTCATTGCTGATATCCACTGACGAGTGGACGAAGTGATGGCTGAACGTTTCGTTTACGAAAATCTAGAGTCGGAATGTGGAAGGTAACTCCAGTCAGCTTTGTGATAAACTTTATATTTATATTAATCCTCTCCTCTCTCTCTCGATACATAGATACATATACACACATTTATATATATATATATATATATATATATATATATATATATATATATATATATATATATATATATCTTATAAATATAAGTAAGTATAATCGTCAAGAAAAACCTTAGGTATTTTGGTTTGTAAATGAACAAAGCAATGCCCAAGGGAAAATAATGGATAAAAAATGAAAGAACTAAGAACATGAAATTGAGGCGGAAACAATCGACTAGAATCCAAGCTCAGAGTCCAAAGATAAAAACCTCCAACACGAGTACAATAAAAATAACTAAGCAAAGTGCTCAATACACTAAGTAGAGCAAATCTAACTATGAACCTAAAAAGCCAGGCATACCTAGCTTAGGTTTCACCTACGCGGATCGTCAGAGTACGATCTGCGTAGATGAAACCTAGGTAGGTCTCCATGGCTCTTTAGGTTCATAGCTATATATATATATATATATATATATATATATATATATATATATATATATATATATATATATACATAATGTAAAAGAACGAAAAAGAACATATAAATTAAAACGTTCATAACATTAATTTTTAAAAAGGGCTCAATACAAGAATATAGCAATAGATAATTATTATAAATGTTACATTGAACATGAAAGTTTCCGTGAGAAAAAATGCATATTTGTTTCGATGTCTAAAGACGTCTCGACAGGCGGTTAACGATGGTTGTGTAAGTATCTAAGAGTTTATAATATATATATATATATATATATATATATATATATATATATATATATAGAGAGAGAGAGAGAGAGAGAGAGAGAGAGATAATAATATCAAATCCGTAACTGTTAAGGATAATTCAAGTATAGAATACAGAGCAATGTGATGTGTATCAAGGAAAAGCTTAACACATTTGAAAATACATTAATAAATCATGTTTTTTTCTTTCCAAGTTTCATCATATCTTAAGCAAGAATACGAATATATATATATATATATATATATATATATATATATATATATATATATATATATATAAGTTTGTTTGTGGTACAGAATTTAATAATAGCTAGGAAAAGGCAAAATTAATATTTTTTAAAAGGCTAAAAAAAAGAACAAACCGTTTTCATCCCAGGACTTATCAAGTTTATTTTACTGGGAATAAAAAATATAAATTTCAAGAAACTAGAGTCCAATAACATTCAGACCTAGTAAGCATTCCGTCTGTTTACAAAGGGAAGCCCCACGGGATCTTATATACAAGGAGTCTAAAACCTTGAGGTGAAATGTAGAGTGGGGTCTAGATAAAATCAAAAACGGACCGCCCTAAAATCAATCACACATTTCTTTCTGTTACATGCTCAGCAATATATATATATATATATATATATATATATATATATATATATATATATATATATATATATTCGTGTGATTTGTTTAGTTAATTGTAATGCTAATGGTATTATTAACCGTTACCCTATAAGGAATCATTTGGTATTCATTCACCGAGCAGTATGGATTTCGGTTGAAATGTTTCAAATCTTTTAATACAATTTTTCATTGCTCACATGTTAGGTGTATGCCATTCTCATCGTCCTTCTGTGGTAGAAGATATCTGTTGGCTAAAGTCGCCTCTTTATCTGTTAGGTGATTGTACTAAATAAATGTGACATCAGAAAATAAATTAAATTACGAAGCTGATGATAACGTAACACAAGAATGCCAGACGAGAAATGATGTTAATTTACGAGAAAAAACGTTAAAAGACGAACAAAAAGATTGTCAACCATAAATAATGTTGGCAGAATAAGAATTGTTAAGCTCAAGACGAGTAATTGTTAGCGGAGGAGAAAGAATATTGACTTCCAAAAAAGAACGGCAACTTACCAGAAAGAACGTCAACTTACCTAAAAAAATATTGACTTACCCGAAAAAATGTTGATTCATGAGAAAGAACGTTTCAAAAACGAACACAAAGATTCACAATAGTAAATAATTGTAGTTACATAAGAATCGTGTAAAGCAATACGAGAAATGATATTAACGGAGGTGAATGAACGTTAAGTTACGAGAAAGAACTATGACTCGCAAAAATGAACGTTGAATTATGAGAAGGAATGTTAAATAACGAAAAAGAACGTTGACATGCGAAAATGAACGTTGAATTACGAGAAAGAACGTTGACTCGCGAAAATGAACGTTGAATTACGAGAAAGAATGTTAACTGACGAGAAAGAACGTTGACCTGAGAAAATGAACGTTGAATTACGAGAAAGAACGTTAACTTACGAGAAAGCACGTTGACTTGCGAAAATGGACGTTGAATTACGAGAAAGAACGTTAACTGACGAGAAAGCACGTTGACTTGAGAAAATGAACGTTGAATTACGAGAAAGAACGTTAACTTACGAGAAAGCACGTTGACTTGAGAAAATGAACGTTGAATTACGAGAAAGAACGTTGACTTGTGAAAATGAACGTTGAATTACGAGAAAGAATGTTAACTTACGAGAAAGCACGTTGACTTGCAAAAATGAACGTTGAATTACGAGAAAGAATGTTAACTGACGAGAAAGCACGTTGACTTGCAAAAATGAACGTTGAATTACGAGAAAGAACGTTAACTTACGAGAAAGCACGTTGACTCACGAAAATGAACGTTGAATTACGAGAAAGAACGTTAACTGACGAGAAAGAACGTTGACTTGAGAAAATGAACGTTGAATTACGAGAAAGAACGTTAACTTACGAGAAAGAACGTTGACTTGCAAAAATGAACGTTGAATTACGAGAAAGCACGTTGACTTGTGAAAATGAACGTTGAATTACGAGAAAGCACGTTGACTTGTGAAAATGAACGTTGAATTACGAGAAAGCACGTTGACTTGTGAAAATGAACGTTGAATTACGAGAAAGAATGTTAACTTACGAGAAAGCACGTTGACTTGCGAAAATGAACGTTGAATTACGAGAAAGAACGTTAACTTACGAGAAAGCACGTTGACTTGCAAAAATGAACGTTGAATTACGAGAAAGCACGTTGACTTGTGAAAATGAACGTTGAATTACGAGAAAGAATGTTAACTTACGAGAAAGCACGTTGACTTGAGAAAATGAACGTTGAATTACGAGAAAGAACGTTAACTTACGAGAAAGCACGTTGACTTGCAAAATGAACGTTGAATTACGAGAAAGCACGTTGACTTGTGAAAATGAACGTTGAATTACGAGAAAGAATGTTAACTTACGAGAAAGCACGTTGACTTGCGAAAATGAACGTTGAATTACGAGAAAGAACGTTAACTTACGAGAAAGCACGTTGACTTGCGAAAATGAACGTTGAATTACGAGAAAGAACGTTAACTTACGAGAAAGCACGTTGACTTGCAAAAATGAACGTTGAATTACGAGAAAGAACGTTAACTTACGAGAAAGCACGTTGACTTGAGAAAATGAACGTTGAATTACGAGAAAGAACGTTAACTGACGAGAAAGAACTTTGACTTGCAAAAATGAACGTTGAATTACGAGAAAGAACGTTAAAAGTCGAAGATGAAATAGTAAATAGTTTTAGTAGTGTAACAGTCGAGTTGCTCCCATCGGTAATGTGTGTTCAAAACTTATAATGGAACAAGATATTGCCGTCACAAGTGAGTAAAATTAAAGAGATCGCTCGAGTCTATATTCTGACAGTTCCTGTCTGCTGGAGATTACCGATTCTGGAAGGGAGCGGGAAAATTATTATTCGACGTCTTCGATGTAAAGTGATGTACGGAAGTTTAAATCAATGGCGTCTGTAGGCAGGGAGGTCGGTTAGACGTTTTAGGGGTGGTCTGGCGACAGAAGGAAGCTTTTGATATAGACAGAATGGACGCATTGGCTTGGAGGGATTATTTCACCTGAATTGTTCGAAACATGAAGAAATTATATACACGATATTTTGAAATGAAATGCTGTGTTTAATCATATTTATTTTCATAGCCTTCACCCTGTTCTTTTAAATCACACACACACACACACACATACATACATACATACATATATATATATATATATATATATATATATATATATATATATATATATATATATATAGTAAAGGTAACAAATCCGTTGGTATATAATCCAAGTGGATCCTAGTAATATAAATTATTAAAACTGATCCACAAAAAGAGCTCAATATATATATTATTACAGAGAAATATAATTAATAAACAATAAAAACCAAAATTATCATATATGGGGAAGAGTCTATTTCGGCAGACGAAGATGTCTTATCAACCCCGGTCTGGACTGAGTTCGTGTCAGAAATTTAACGGTGAAATCTAAAAAAATTGAGTGAAAAAACACCAGTCAAAATACTAATACAGAATATACCCATTTCATTGTTTTAGTCAGACGAAAGGCACAAGGCAGTGGTCAGGGAAGGGTGAAAAGTATTTGTCTTACTGAAGGTCTGAATGATTTTTCCTCTAACCATTGCTCATTTGTGAAGAGAGGGGCTGACACAAAACGATTTAACCTGTTCCCAATCTAGCTTATTCATATATTATATATATATATATATATATATATATATATATATATATATATATATATATATATATATATATATATATATATGCTGCATTTCGGCAGCGATCCCTTTTTTATACAGGAGTTCGTATCAGAAATATAAATTTTACGGTGAAAAGCTAACCAAAAAAATAAATAAATAAATAAAATAAAAAAATAGAAAAACACCAGTCTGAAAACTAATACACAATTTATACATTTCAATGTTTTAGTCAGACGAAAGGCACGAGGCAGTGGTCAGGAGAGGCTGAAAAGTATTTGTCTTACTGAAGGTTCGGATGTGAAGAGAGGGGTTGGCAAAAAAAAAAAAACGATTTAACCTGTTCACTTTCTAGGTTATATATATATATATATATATATATATATATATATATATATATATATATATATCAAAATGTAGAAGAACGAACACTAAGATTACAGCGTTCAGAACATTAAATTCAAAACGGTACTCAATACACAAAATAGAGCCGTAAATATTTATTTATCTTATGCAATATTACATTAAAACATACGCATATCCACTACAAAATTATAGATTGATGTTTCCATATCAAAAAAGGAAAACCTTGTTAAAACGTCTCATCAGGTGGGGAATTACGATGTTACTAAAGAGTTTTTAGTAACACCGTGATTCCCCACCTCATGAAACATTTACAAAAAATTTTCCTTTTTTTGACATTGACACAAAAATGTACAATTTTGTAGTGGATATGTGCATGTTTTAATATAACACTGCATAATATATATATATATTTATTAAAGACATTTTTACGTTTAACAGTTGTTATTTATAGATACAAGTATTTAAGCAAATGCTCTGTTTATAATAAACAGTATTAAATAACATTTACCGGCCTGAATGTCCGAGAAATTTTCATAGAAAATATTCGTTCTTTGACAGGATTCGAACCTGCATCCTATACGGAACCGTCATTTACGCTGACGTGCCTAATCTCTGGGACACAAAGCATACATACATAGATACAAGTATTTAAGGAAATGCTCTGTTTATGATAAACAGTATTAAATAACATTTACCGGTCTGAATTTTTGCTTAAATACTTGTATCTATAAATAACAACGTTAAACATAAAAATGTCTTTAATAAATAAATTGTCGGACCTTGTCCATTTCTTAATATATGACGTCATTTGTTTACATTTGATACGCCAGAGCAGTTATGAATGTACGAGATTCATGGAAGATTGAAGTTTATAAGCAGTAAATTCGACCTTGTCTACCGAAACAGCATAATTGCATATTAAAATTTTTGTTTGTTTTTTTTCATATTTTCTTCATATATATATATATATATATATATATATATATATATATATATATATATATATATATATATATATTTTTAGTATATTTCTGCAGTGATCCCTTTTTATACAAGTTTCATTAAAAAAGTCTTTTATATAATTTTTCATGTTCTTGTAATTATTTTTCTTTTCAGGAAATTTATTATACAAAAGTTATCGGAATGCTTTACATACTCAAACATTTTCGTCTATAGTTTTAGATATCATCAAGGATTATTTTATTTTTACAATTAACTGAATGTATGGATTGTTTTATGTATTTATCTAGAGTTATAGGAATGTTTTATCTTAAGAACATGGTCAACACATTGTGGCTGTGTTCATAGTTCATGTTATTGAGTACTGACTTTTCCTTTCTATTAACAATGCTTCGATTATGTTGAACCTTTCTTTTTTTACATGTGGATGAGGCTATTATATCTGTTTTATTAACGAGTATTTAGCGGATCACACCGCAAACTCGCTTTCACGACGCTTGACACTACATTTGAATGAAAAACATGCCGGGCCGCACACACAATTCCGTAAAATCCTAGTTGAAAACACAATTATACTTCAACATGAAAACAATAGACAAAAACTAAAAATCCTTGAAGCAATATACATCAAACAGTTGAAACCTAACCTAAACAAAATCAGCTATGGAATCTCTACAAATATCCTTAAATCTCTATAATTGGTAACAGAAGCCATTGGTTTATACCAACGGCTTCCCATACTTAATACTTGTCGAATTCACTCTCGTGTGGTCATGTGTGACGTCATGAGCTGCGGCGCGATATATATGTATGTGTATGTATATGTATGTATGGAAGTGTTTATGTATGTATGTGTATATGTGTGAATATATATGTGTGTGTATGTGTGTATGTGTGTATGCGGATGGATGTATGTGTGTATATACGCATGTATGTGTGTGTATGTATTTTTGTATATTTTTATATTTTTGTTTTTTTTATATATATATGTGTATATATATGTATGTATATGTGTACTTGTGTGTGTATGTGTGTATATGTAAGGGTGTATATATATGTATATGTGTATATGTGTATATATATATATATATATATATATATATATATATATGTATTTGTGTATGTGTGTATGTGTATGGATGTGTATGTGTGCATATGTATGTGTATGTGTATGTATGTGTGTATATGTATATGTATGTATATATATATATATAGATGTGTGTGTATATGTGTATAGATGGGTATATGCATGTGGGCATGTGTATGTATGTATATGTATGTGAAAAGTGTGTGTATATGGATATACATGAATATGTGTATGTGTAGAGATGTGAATATATTTTTATATGTATGTACATGGGTATATATTTGTGTGTATGTGGGTACACGCCCATGTGTATATACGTGTATATGTTATTGTGTATGTGTGTATTCGCATGTGTTTTTGAACATAAAAATATAGGTCCTTGCTAGATTAGATAATCGTTATATTTATTTTTTATATGTTTATATTTGATTTGTAACCTGTAATCGATATTAAATGTCAAATTTTCTCAATTACAAAGAGGCCCTTTAAGTAAACGCAATTTCACTTTCCGTCGTCAAATCTCTCTCCCCCACCTCGTCTTTCCCTCCCTCTTATTCTAACATTAAATTGTCTATGGTGTGTGTATGTCACCACGAAATGTATCTTTATGCATTAGACATCCGACAACATTCATTTTTCTCTTAATTAAACCCCCTTCCACCCACCTCCCTAAAATTCTCTCTTAAGGTTTAATCTCCTCCTCCTCATACTTACACTCTCTAAATTCTGTTTTTTATTCCCGGAGTTGTTTTTTTTCTGTTGTCTTTTTGAATTTGTAGCTCTGATGAATTGATCGTATTTACGATTCCAATGGAATAAATTATGACCATGGAATATTAGTGTTTAAGCCTTTTTTTATTATATCCTTATTTTGTCCTGACATTGAGTTCTACCTGGATTCTTCCTCTTGAATTTTTATTCTAAAAATATACATGGACTCTACATTTTCGCGACGGAATATATATATATATATATATATATATATATATATATATATATATATATATATAACAACAGATTTTTCTTAATGCCACACCAAGACAAAATAACATCAAGAACAAGGATCATAGCTTTATTATTAAATAGATAAAAAATTATTTTGTTTAAGAAAGGGATTGGCGAATCCTTTTGAACTGACTTCTACTGCCCGTCTACGGACATATTTAATAATAACTTTTTTAGCCTCCCCCCGCCCTATTTACATGTCTATTGGTCTATTGATCTCTCAGCTCTAAGTTGATGATCCCTCTTCCGGTTGTGACCCTCTGATCGATTTTTCCCTCTCTATAGTTCCATCTTTTAAACTGATTTACCGTTCCTTTGATGGACTCGGAAGATGGAAGCCAGAGTATGAATATTGGTACCATTGCTAAAGGCCTGAATGATTTTCTTTTCCTCTCACCATCGCCCAGTTGGGAAGACAGTGGGGTTGACACAAAACGATTTAAGCTGCTCCCTTTCTAGCTTAATAACTCAAAGGTTTTTTTCTGACCTACATACGAAAATGTTGTTAAGATGGCTAAACGTCTTATCTGAAAACCCTGAAAAAAGAAACGCAATTGTGGAATGGGCAATTTTACTGTAAAGGTGCTCAATATCAGCGATAGAGCGCGTGTATATATATAAGTGAACATTGAAGTCAACATTTAGAGGCAACAGGCTGTTTCATGTTATACGCAATCGTCAGGCCACAAGTGTTGTGTTTTTTTCTCACCTTTTTATATATATACGGGTCAGAGGTGATTGTGTGTAGTTTATTTTGGCGGTTATTTCGCTGGAAGTCGTTTATTTATTTAGGTTAATTTATTTTGCTTGTTTTTATATATTTTTTATTTATTTTCATTTTTTGTTTTTTATTTTTATTTTTTATTTCTTATCTTATATATTTATTTATTTATATTTATTTTAATCGCTGTTTTAGTAACGTAGTAAATATCTATTTATATCGCTTATTTAATAGTTTTGTTTTGCTATTTATTCAATTTGGGGGTTGATTGCTGTAGTTTATTCTGACTATTATTTTGGCGGAAGCAATTTTTAATTTGTTTATTACTTTATTTATTTATTTGGATTGATTATCTTTACTTGTTTTTTCTAACGGTTAATTTATCGAGAGCGGTTTGTTTGTTTAATTATTTTATTTTACTTGTTTTTTTATTATTTATTTATTATACTTTCATTCATCTATTCATTCATCTATCTATGAAAAATATCATACACGCACTCATCGCGCATACACTTCTACTACTGGAATGCGCCCCCATTTTGCTTTTAGAGCCTCAGTTTTTCTCGGAATCTCACTGTGTAAATGCGGGCCTATACTCTTATTATGACATCCCAAAATACTTCCAGATTCTTTGTCTCTTTATTCATAGATTCCCTCACACGGAATTGCAATTCACTGGGATGTCTTCCTTTTCTGACCATGCTCTGTAGAACCCAGAAATGCTAGTTGGTGAAAATCCAATTTCATCAGCTGTTTTGGAAATATACCCACCCGCCCATCTTTCTGCAACGACACGGCAGCGTTAGACGTCTCTTATGTATCTTTTATTTCCAATACTAACCCGTGGAATAAAATTCTGACCATGTTTAAATGTCTACATCCATTAAATTGCTGCCGAACAATTGACTGATTAGAAAGCTATGCCCATAATTAAGTAGCTAGTGAGTGTGTGAAATGTCGGCTCGCTCGTTTCAGACTCGGTCTGTCTGTTTGGCCTGCAAGGAAATCCCTGTTGCAGGGACCTGGTGAGGCACATTTGCATTTGTTTAACTTCTACTCATCTCACCTCAGATTTATTTGTATTTATTTATTTTTTTAATCATTTCACCCCCCCCCAAGCAAAGCGAGAATGCCACTAGCACGTGGGGGAGGGGTTACAGGAAAGGTTCGATGTTAAATATTCTCGATATGATACATTTTCTTTTTTGTGTTAGTGACCCAAATGTCTTTATTGAATATCTTATATCGAGAATCATTTACATCGAAAACCAAAAGAAAAAAAAAAATTATTTTTAATAATATGTGGAAATCTCCACCCTTTGCCTGATGACGGTCGCGTGACCGGAAACACGTGTAGTAAAATTATTGAAAAATAAAGCATAATATTTTTTTTTTTAAAATCCACATTACAACCAAAACCGTTTGCTGTTTCTCACTTCATTTTAATTTTTACATTTTTCTCTCGTTGGAACTACTATAACCTCTTCCTCTTATATATATATATATATATATATATATATATATATATATATATATGTATACAAGTATATAATTGTTTTATACGGAATGAATTCCAATAACCAACAATTACTATTCCTAAAAGAGTGCTCAATACAAAGTAGAGCAGGTATAATTATTTTTATAAAAAAAACAAAAAATAACATTATAAATAACATATTTCTGTTAAAAACATTTTTTATAAAAAATAATTATATATATATATTACTCTTTTACCCTTTAGCCACGTTAGCCAAAACAATTATTGCATACTTGCTTTCCCTCTTTACTCTATACATCTGAAATACACTTGCATTCCAGTTCCTTCTCATTCTTACATATATTCAAGCTTCTTTTCCCCTTTCCTTCCATTGCACTCAATGTTCTCAAGAGCCTGTTTTTTAAAGATAATTCTGTAGCGTTGTTTGTGGTTTTTTGAAATAAAGCATTAAAGTGGTTATTTTAAAAGTATCGCCCGAATAGACCGTCAGGTGGAAACCATGGTCACGTATTCTAACTGACCTCCTGCATATACATCAAGAAATATAGTTTTAAGGTGTGATATATATATATATATATATATATATATATATATGATAAAATGACCAATATCAGAAATATGACGTATGTAAATATAAAAGGGAACATTGAAGTCAATACTCAGAGGCGACAGACTGTCTCATGCTAAATATTATGAATTTGTGACCTTATGCCTTACGAGAGTCTAATTTAGATATGATGTCCGATGAGAGATTTAATTTAGATATGATGTCCTTATGAGAGTCTAATTTAGATATGATGTCCAATTTGTTAACTTATGCCTTACGAGAGTCTAATTTACATATGATATCCTTGTGAGAGTCTAATTTAGATATGATGTCCGTATGAGAGTCTAATTTAGGTATGATGTGCGATGAGAGATCTAATTTAGAAATGATGTCCTTATGAAAGTCTAATTTATATATGATGTCCTTGTGAGAGTCTAATTTATATATGATGTCCTTATGAGAGTCTAATTTATATATGATGTCCTTATGAGAGTCTAATTTAGATATGATGTCCGATGAGAGATCTAATTTAGATATGATGTCCTTATGTGTTGAGATGTTGTGAGGTTCCCGCGTGTCGGTGTATGAATCAAGACAACCACAGTTGTAGAGGAAAATACTGGTATATTCATAAAAGCAATTAACAATAGAGTGATTAGTAGAACGAAGGTTGGTTAGTACGAAACAATATCCAAAGTCTATAGTCCAACGGTACGTACCGGGTAAGCTTATCTGGACTGCTGTCACTGACTGACGCTCCGTCACTCTCTCTCCAGAGCTGACTTATATAAGAGGGACCAGTCCATTACTAGTTAGAAGGTGGGTGCGCCCCAACAATAAGGAAAAGAACAGCAGCACCCAACTGTCAAACCAAAAACTCCAAGCTTTGAATGGAGAAAAAATAGCTATAATTACCTTCCCAGATCAAAACAAACTACTAAATAAACGATCAGAACTCATCTCAAAAAGCAGACACGATAAAAAAAATACTTAAAAATCGAAAGCTAAAATAAATTTAAAAAAATACATAGGAAAAAACAAGTAAAATACATTAATCCAATTAAATAATAAACAAACTAACAAACCACTCCCACCAAAATAACTCTTAGAATAGACTACCTACAATGCACCACTGGCCCGTATATATAAATAGTCGAGAAAAAACTCAACATATGTGGCCTGATAATTAAGTTTAGCATGAAACTGTCTGTTGCTTCAATGTTCAGTTTCATATATATATATATATATATATATATATATAATGTAACATATGTTCTGTTATAATAAATACATTGAGCTTATTTTGTGCATCAGTTTTAATATTTTACATTATCAGGATTAACAACGGATTATAACCTATATATTGTTATCGTGAAACACCCCTATTCTATAGTGAATAGACTCTCCCACCTAATATACGTAGGAGTAGTAAGAGAAACGAGGGTCAGTCGATTTCAGACGACCGGCTGAACGGTTGAACTCTCTGCCTTCACTAGCCTGGGGAGGAACCCGAACGAGGCTATGCCGAAAGGCGGAGTTTCGTTTTCTCAGGTATTCTTTCACACCCTGAACCCGTTTATACGGGTTCAAAGGGTTCATTTTTGGCCGAGCCCACGGGCTCGAGATCCCACGTTAAACCGGCCTTAAAGCCACAAAATATCCTAATGGGCGGGGTGAAAAATACTAGTCGATGTCGGACGACAGTAGACGACAGTTAGTCGAATACGAAAGTTATCAGCCTCCACAACAAGATTTCTCTTTCGTAATACCTATTTTATCATTAAATCCAAACGTTTTGTAAAACAGTCGAACCTTATTTTAGAACCGATTTAGTACAAACGTAAGTGCTCACTTACAAACATAACATATATATATATATATATATATATATATATATATATATATATATATATGTGTGTGTGTGTGTGTGTGTATTATAATTTTTTCAGCATCCTTACGTCTTTCCGTTTGACAGGAATAAGAGAGTACTAAATTCTTCCATACTTTTCATTGTTCCAAGCGCTTTCGGCCACTTTTTTTTTAGTCATTTTGAAGGGGGTTTTGTTTTTGTTGTTGTTATTTTTTCCTCATAGTTTGACTGCTAAAGATGTATTTATATTTATGTGTTATTTTGAATAGAAACGTTTATTCCGAGCCTTCGCGGTTGGAATTCACGTTGGTCTTCCTATTAAAAAAAAAAAACACTCCATTTCCTATGATAAAAAAGGTAAAGTTAATAGTAGGAGAGAGATGTTTAATACATAGGGACTCTCCAATAGCGAGATGTTTCCGGTAATGTGACTCATAGAATTTTATTGTTTTCGACAAGAATGTTTCTTAAGGGTTCTTGTAAATCATGGCTACATAGATGTATTTTTATAACACTTTGAACTGATAAGTAAGACGTGAGACGTTTAATCAAGAAGGTGGTACCATGTCCTATATAGGTAATTGATTTGTGACAAGAAACAGAGTCTTTGAAGGGGCAGTGAAATTTATAAACAATATTGGTCATCGCTAGCTTAGATTTGATGTGGTTATTTTGATTAGGTACAAGGATTTCGCGCATTAATTAAATCCTCCTTGTCTACCATACTTTACAAAATATGTTTAAAATAGATGTTACTGCCTGTCATACACACACACACATAAATACATCATATATATATATATATATATATATATATATATTAAAGAATGCAAAGTTAAAGTAAATATTAAGCCTTCATATGCTGAATATAAATCAGGTTCTAACTCGATAATGTAGATTATTTTTGAAATATGATTATGTTTTTAAAAAACGACATCCTGTCAAATGTTATTTTCCAATTTGTCTTATATATCTACCAAATATATTTAATATATATATATATATATATATATATATATATAGATATCCCTCCAATATCTCTGATAGATAGATAGATTCTAATTCTATATATTTATTTACACACACACACACATATATATATATATAGTATTCTATATATATATATATATATATATATATATATATATATATATATATATATATATTTGATACTATATGTAAAAAAACAAAGTTCCTCCTATTAGAAGTGTTTCCTCTAGTCATTTATTTTATTAATATCTACCTATCTCTCTCTTTCTCAGAAATATATAGTATATATATATATATATATATATATATATATATATATATATATATATATTTTGATATATTTATATATATAGATCTAAATTTCCGTTTGATCTATATAATTAATTGTTACCGATAGGAAGTTGAAATTATTGTGTCATGTCGATTAATGTATATTTGAAAGATTGGATTAAATTCCAGGCAGCCATATTGCCAAGTTTTATTTATATTTGTTCAGACTTCGTGTATTTTTTTTTTTTTTTTCATTATATGAATTCATGTTCGACCGAATTCCGATACAGTTTCTGTTGCTGATTTTTTTTCAATATTAATCAATAAGAATGAGCTTTAATATATCAGTACGTACATCGATTTTATTGTTGTAAAAAAAAACACACACACACACACACGGAAAAGATTTACACAAATTCCTGCAGTATATCACCCCCGCTTGGTCAATTTATTGATTTCTTTATATTACCTTTAGTTATATTAAATCATTTCCCTTTATGAGTGCTCGGTGGACTATCCTTATCGTGGCGGAAGTCTACTGGGACCGGTGAGCTTCATTCAAATGCATTCGTATATTTGCATATTTACACTATTTATAATCGGACAGTTGTCCTCATTTTCGTTGTGGTTTTATTTTTCAGAACCTTTCGGCTTTTGGGTCCTCAGTCCTTCCTCAGATCTGGATAACCTACTTTTTAATTTTGAAATTATTTTTTATTTATCACTGTTCAGTTATTACTCGTCTGTTTAGAGTAAGTAAACACTGGGATGGGACTCATAACCCTAGTAAAATCCAACTGTCATTTGTACCCCGCTTACCTGTCTGAACTTCTCCCCAAAATTTGGTTTCGATGCTATTTTAGAGAACGTGAAGGACGGACAGACTAACGACAGTCGCAGAATTTTATATATAGATAGATAAGTGTATAATCACTAGCTCTATTTCGTTAGCATAGTTTTATTTGTGTTTAATATCATATCTAAGAGATATATTAAACACATATTAGTCACAGTATATATTCCACGTATTGTACCACTTCCATTATATAAGTAGGAAGTACTTATATTTGAATAGCTTTGTAATTAAGTAGGTATTTAAATACGTGTGATGTTATGTTTCTGAGATGTACCTACAATTTATATATATATTAATTTGACATATAAAAAGCTATAGTCATTGACATTTATTTTTAAATTTATATTATATTTATGTTATATGTTTATCAATATCTGTACGTGTGGGTATGCGTAAGGATAAATATATGTGCATATGTATGTGTATATATGTATATCTGTGTATAGTTATATCGTATCCTATTGTCAAAAGCTGGGTATGTCAATCATCTGGAATCACATGACAGACGACCTTATTATGTGTTACCTCCACGACCCGGTGATACTACATGTGTGATCCGCAGGAAAGTGTGTGAATCGACATCTGAATTGAAGAGGCACTGCAACATCGGCTTAACCCCGGGAAGACTCTGTAGCATATTTGTCATCTATACTATAGGCATTGCAAATTACATGTTAGATTTGAAGAGCCACCATCGAAGTCATTCAAGAGGAAACTATGATTTCGATTGAATGACGCTGTTGATAGACAAGACGGCAGTCATCTGTGAAGATGGCGCAATCAGCATATGTATATATATTTTTCATATGAATATTGCATCGAATATGATGGTATGTAAATAGACAATTTTCCTCTTCTTTTTTTTTATAAATGACGTTACATACCTGAATATAATATATATATATATATATATATATATATATATATAATATATATATGTATAAAGAAATATAGTCTTAAGGTGTGCTATATTTATGGGATAAAGTGCTCAATATCAGAGATAGAGCGTTTGTTTTAAAAGTTTTGTAGAAGTCAACACTTAGAGGCGACAGTCTGTTTCATTTCTTAATCTATAATATAGGCCTCATAATCTTAAGAAACTGTAACAAACAAAACACAGACAAAACTAGAAAAGCAATAATAAAGATTTTTAAAAATAACGGATTCGACATAGATATAAAAACTAACCTAAACGAAGTAGATTTCCTAGATGTGATCTTCAACCTAAGAGAAGGCACATATAAACCATACAGAAAACCTAACGATAAACCACTCTACATACACACATCTTCCAACCATCCACCTTCTATAATCAAACAGATACCAAAATCGATTAACCGCAGGCTCTCCGACAATTCCTCCAATGAATCCCTATTTAACAAAAGCTAAAAAAGACTATGAAACGGCCCTAAAAGATAGCGGATTCCCAGCAATACTCACATACTCACCACAGAATACAAAAAGACCAACAGGAGAAGAAATATCATATGGTTCAACCCACCGTACAGCAAGAACGTAAAACAAACGTAGGAAAAATATTCTTCAAACTCTTACACAAACACTTCCCAGAATCAAGCACCTTACACAACATATTCAACAAAAATACAGTAAAAATCAGCTACAGCTGCACCGAGAGCATGGCACAAATAATAAAAAAGCACAATAGGAAAATTATCAACAAAACACACGAACAAATTAAACCCACGTGCAACTGCAGAATAAAGAACGAATGTCCCTTAAACGGAAATTGTCTACAAAACAACGTAATATACCAAGCCACGATAAAATCACCAGATAACGAAGAAAAAGTATATATAGGAGTAACTGAAGGACCCTGGAAGCAAAGAAATTATACACACAAAACATCGTTCACAAATAGTAAATATGCGAACAGTACTATGCTTTCTAAGTATATCTGGGAAATAAAAAACAAAACGCACATCACACCAAAAATATCTTGGAAGATAAGGAAAAGTCATCAGCCTACAACAACCAATCAAAACTTGCAAACTTTGCTTGGAGGAAAAAATAGCTATCATTACTTTCCCGACCAAAATAAATTATTAAATAAAAGATCCGAGCTCATCTCAAAAATGCAGGCATGAAAATAAATTTTTACTACGTAACCTAAAAATGAAAAACGGAAAAAATAAAATAAAAACAAATACAATAATAAAAAAAAAAAATAAATAAAAAAAAAATAAATAAATAAATAAATAAATAAATAAAATAAATAAATAAGTACTATGTTGCTTAAAAAACCGAAAACCAAAAAAGAAAAAATAAAAATAAATTGACCTAAATTCATCCAAGTAAATAAATAGGCAAACCAATCCCAAATTAAAAACTGTTCCCGCCAAAAAATAATAGTTAGAATGAACTACAACAACCAA
Organism: Acanthosepion pharaonis; assembly: GCA_903632075.3. Classification (NCBI taxonomy): domain Eukaryota; kingdom Metazoa; phylum Mollusca; class Cephalopoda; order Sepiida; family Sepiidae; genus Acanthosepion; species Acanthosepion pharaonis. The sequence goes on along the minus strand of CAHIKZ030000281.1, from coordinate 1,033,432 downwards.
CCCCAAAATTGAACAAATAGCTTTAATTAAATTCTCAAACCAAAACAAAACTGTTAAATACGTGATATAAACAAATTTTTACTACGTTAATAAATAAATAAATAAAATAAGAAACAAAAAAAAAATAAATAAATAAATAAATAAAATAAAATAAAAAATAAATAAAACGAGCAATATAACTTGACCCAAATAAATGAACAAAGCGACTTCCGGTAAAAATAACCGCCATAATAGAATACCCACAATGCACCACTAACCCGTATATATATAAATAGCCGAGAAAAATAACAGCACACGTGGCCTGACGATTGCATATAGCATGAAACAGACTGTCGCCTCTAAGTGTTGACTTCTATGTTCACTTTTATATATATATATATATATATATATGGCATTCGCAGACAGTACTGTTTCACTCTATCACGTCCAAAAGTCTCAAGACGTCCGAAAGCCTCAAACCAGGATCGAAACCCGACCGATTTGATGTCAGTCAGAGTTTCTACCCCTAAGCCATACTGCTAATTCTAGCGTATTGTTTTTAGGAATGTAAACAAAAGCCAGTGGGTCAGATTGCTCGCATTCATTTTGCCGACGAGCTTTGCGTTTTAGCTAAGCTGTTGCTGTTTGTAGCATGAAGGCTGTCTCCCAATTGAGTACCTCAATTGAAATTTTTTTGTAGTGATCAAGATATGCTATATATATATATATATATATATATATATATATATATATATAAAGAAAGAAACAGTAAGATATATAATCAGGTGTTATAAATAAAATGTAATATTCATTCTAAAATATTTTAAAGTTGTATTTAAAATTGTAGTAAACACCTAAAAAAAAATGTATTCTAACCCAAACACCTCTAAAAAAGTACTACAGGCACTTAAATGAATCCAATAAAACACCTACTGAAAAATGAAATTATAACGAAAAGCTAGATGATGTAGGCCAGTGAACGACCCGTGGCCTTTGTACATACATATGAAATTTTATTACTAAGTTTATATATATTTAAAATAAATAAATTAATTAATAAATAAAGTTTACTAAATCTAAGAAATGAATTACCTATTTTTGCAGTAAGTGCCATAAATATTACTTAAATAATATTTAAATATAAAAGTTTAAAAATCGTAATATACATATACTTTGATATGGAAAAATAATTTTACTTACTATAATTTCAAATATATTTCCTTCTGTTATAAAGTAATATAGTCTATTAAAACTAACAATGAAAATATTTTAAAGTTGTAATTAAAATTGTAGTTAAATGAAATTATTTCTAACCTAAACTTCTTTTACTTAGTACTACACGCACTTAAAAGAATCCAATAAAACATCTACAGTAAAATAAAATTAATATGAAATGCCAGAAGATGTAAGCTTTTGAATGACCCATGTCCTTTGTACTTACATGAGAAACAATATATTTCTAGGTTTATATATATAAAAAAAATAAAAGTTTACTAAATCAGTGAAATTAATTAACTATTTTTGACGTCATTGTCATAAATTTTACTCAAATAATATAAAAAAAATAAAATAAAATAAAATAAAAAATGTAACCTAATATACATACTTATACTTGATGTAAAAATAATCCTACATACTATAAGGGTTCTAATACATTTAACTCTTCTTAAAAAAAAGTATAGTATAATAAAAATTAAAAATGAGAATATTTCAAATTGTACTTAAATAAAAAGTATTCTAATATGAACACCCGCGAAAATCTTTAAATTTACAAATAGAAAAAAATGCCGTAAGAATTTTTTTGCCGTTAACAATAAATTTAAAAAAAAATCCAGACGACATGCATTCAACGGATGTCAGTTTACATTGAAAAATACATCCCTACCCCATACCAAAATGTAGCTAATAACCGATACAATGATACTGACATAAGGAAAACCCAGACACCACTTGTCCAGTTGAAGTAGATTTATCTGTAACCATGGAAACGGGATTTTAGCTTAGCTGTGTTTTTAAACACAGTAATTTTAAAAGTTACTCCAAAATTCGCTTGAAGATGAAATGGAACTAATGACTTTAATTTAATTACAAAATTAAATTCGTGGCTTTTAGCTTCCATTTTTGAAACATGGTTAGAACTGTGTAAAGGAAAAAACATATTTTAAATCAATTATTTTATAATATATATATATATATATATATATATATATATATATATATATATAATATATATTTGAATAGAATTTTAGATTTGAATAATTTTTCATGATAATTCATCATGCCTAGACCCAGAACCTTATTTTTGGGATTCATCAACAGTGCACATCCACTACTGAGAAATGAACCCAAACCGTTACGCTGCAACGCAAGCCACATACCATTGGCTTTCAGCAACTAGACACAACATTGCGTAACTCATCCTATTTCCGGTGGTAATACCCATCCACGTATACATAACACACAGGCCAGGCCCCCAAGAGCACAGACTTCACCAATCCACTCCATCCAGAGCCTTAGAAGCTGGAACTACCATAGGTTTATATAACTGTATAGTAATTATTTATACAGGGGTTGGACAAAATAATTGCAACAGTTGTTAAATTTAAAGGAAATTTATTTAATATGGATTTGGTCCTCCTTTAGCCTCACAGACAGCTTTAATACGTCTAGGAATGGAATCATACAGCTTCCTGACTTCATCCAGAGGAATTTTCACTCATTCTTCCATTAAAACCTTCTTCAGTTCTTTACAACACGACGGTGGAGGATAGCGGCTCCTAACTTGTTGCTCCAAAATGCACCACAAATGTTCAATAATATTGATATCTTGAGATTGGGGAGGCCACTCCATTTGTTCTAGCTCACTTTCATGCTCTTCATACCAATTCCGAAACAATCGAGCGGTATCTATTGGAGCATTATCGTCTTGGAAGATGCAGTCACCATCAGGGAATAAAGTCTTGGCCATTGGATGAACATGATCTCCCAAAATGTTCAGGTAATCTTTGCTGTTGATTCTACCATGCAGGCCAACTATTGGACTGAGACATTTCCATGATATGGCGACCCAAACTATCACTGATCCACCTCCATGCTTCACTGTTGGAAGAAGGCAGTCAGGGTTGTACGCTTCTTTGTTCCTACACACATAAACTCGCTCTGAACTTGGGAAAAGAGAAAAACTGGACTTGTTTGAGAATATGACTTGCTTCCATTGGTCTGCAGACCAGGCATTGTGATCTCTGCACCACTTCAACCCCTTTTGAATGTAGCGAGTGGAGAGAAGAGGTTTCCTCACAGCGGCTCTTCCATGATATGCAGCCTTATGGAGCTCATGGTGAACAGTTTTAGTAGAAACTGAACTATTCAGATGGTTATTCAACTCAGCAGTCACTTTGGCCGCATTTGTCCGATGATTTTTTGCCACATTGCGTTCCAATGCACGTCTATCCCTGTCAGTAAGTTTGCAAGTCCGAATTGCTACGGTTGCTAGAGGTCTTGCACTGTTTCTCGAATTGCATCAGTGTTCTTGATATGGTAGCTCTTGAAAAACCAAACAGTTCAGCAACCTTAGTGATCGAGGCTCCTGCCATGCGAGCTCCAACAATTTGCTCTTTTTCGAACTCGAAGAGGTCAAGCATTTAGCTTAAATTTTACTAGATTCTAAAAATAAATAAGACAAAGATAGGAAATTAGATAAATAAGCGTATTTACAATAGATATAACCTGCAATTACGAAGTGTTAGTCAAAGTTCTTAATATAATCGGTCTTTGAAATATAGAAGTGGATTTTTTACAACGGTTCCAATTATTTTGTCCAAACCATATATATATATATATATATATATATATATATATATATATATATATATATATATATATATATATATATCCCACAGTCAGAGTCGATAACCGTAAACCTCTCTCTCTCTTAGTATATATATATATATATATATATATATATATATATATATATATATATATATATATATATATATATATATATATATATATATATATATATATATATATATAGAAAGAGAGGCTTGGTTTGAGGAATCGCAGAGCCGAGTTCGAATCAGGTCGAATCCATTACATTCACTTACGTGCTAATACCCTTGGGAAAGGCATTTCAAAAATCCTCTTCTTCTCCCTCCAGCTATGGTTTAAATAGCAGGACAGACTGGGTTCTATAGCCTCGGATGGCAACTGGTCTAGGAGAAGGACAACTCTGAATTCAAAACCTAAGGGGGGTTTTTTGGGGACCTTGTGGCAGGTAGTGCACCAGGTCTCTGTATTCGGCCCCTCAAAAAGTGTGGATGGTCCTGCACGAAACCTTCACCACTATAATCAAATCTCATGTGCCGCTGTCGGTTTCCTGAAACTGATCTGTTTGAGCCTCATACGTCGAACCCGACGAGAGAGGATCGATTTTTTTTTTATTTATTTATATATATATATATATATATATATATATATATATATATATATATATATATATATATATATATATGAATGATATTTGTGTGTCCCTATGTATTATATTTGTAATTATTTAGATGTGTATATTAGATTTAAATTATAATTTCTATTTTATAATTGGAAGTATATAAGTTTTGTGGATCTGTTTTTTGTCCATATTTGTATAAGAAACCACGTAAATAATATCCCTTCTCGACTACTACGACGGCCCAGTATATGTATATGTAACGATCTATATATATATATATATATATATATATATATATATATATATATATATATTTTAACGATCAGGCACCTGAATATTGCGTTGTTCATGAACTTGAGAGTCGTACTTCCGGTCAGGACAAAAATATATATTCATTATTAATATATAATTGTACATATAACTGTGTATTTGGCAGCAATCCCTCTTTTTAAGAGTTTCATTTAAAACGACGGGCAATGTACACCGTTTACGCTTTTTTTATTTAATTTTTCTCGTGTACTTACAATTTTTTTCTTTTGTGGGTGTAAATTATGTAGAAATTGTCCAAATATTTTGTCTGTCCGAGCGCTTACGTCTGTACTGTTAACTATTACATAGAATATTTTTATTTTTTTAACTTTAACAGAATATATGGGTTGTGTTATGTATGTTACTAGAGTTATAGGAATCTTTTTTTCCAAACACGCTTACCACATTACAAAATTAATAAAAATTAATTATTTAGATGTGTATTTAAATTATAATTTCTATTTTTACAACCGGAAGTATATAAGTTTTGAGGAAGAGTTTTTTATCCATTATTTTTTTAACCAACGTCTTAAATAATTTGTGCTTCTCCACTATGACGACGGCACCATGGGTTTTCTGAGCCTCCCGAGGAGTGGAGCGATAGGGAAAATCGGCGGTCCACCAATATGAGAAGTAGTGTGAAAGGATGGCGAAATCGGGGGTAGGAATAAGGTTTGACAAAGGATTGAACGCTGCTAACGTCGACGAGGGATAGGAGACATGATCGACCACGCCCTTGAAAGGGATACGGCGTATACAAAAGAAGAAAATAAGAAAAGAATAAAAAAGAAAGAAAAAAGAGAAAAAAAGAAAAGAAAAAAGGAGAGAAAAAAATGAAGAAATGATGAGACATACAATAGAAAACAGAAAAGAAACGAATAAAAAAGAAAGAAAAAATAGAAGAAAAGAAAGAGAAAAAAGAGAAGAAAAAGGAGAGAAAAAATGAAGAAATGATGAGACATACAAAAAAAAAAACGGAAAAATGTGAATAAAAAAAAAAAAAAAAAATAGAAGAAAAGAAAGAGAAAAAGAGAATAAAAAGGAGAGAAAAATGAAGAAATGATGAGACATACAAAAGAAAACGGAAAAGAAATGAATAAAAAAAAAAGAAAAATAGAAGAAAAGAAAGAGAAAAAAGAGAAGAAAAAAAGAGAGAAAATGAAGAAATGATGAGACATACAAAAAAAGGAAAAGAAACGAATAAAAAAAGAAAGAAAAAAATAGAAGAAAAGAAAGAGAAAAAAGAAAAAAAGGAGAAAAATGAAGAAATGATGAGACATACAAAAAAAAGGAAAAAGAAACGAATAAAAAAAAAAAGAAAAATAGAAGAAAAGAAGAGAAAAAAAGAAGAAAAGGAGAGAAATATGAAGAAATGATGAGACATACAAAAAAAACGGAAAAAGAAATGAATAAAAAAGAAAGAAAAAATAGAAGAAAAGAAAGAGAAAAAAGAGAAGAAAAAAGAGAGAAAAATGAAGAAATGATGAGACATACAAAAGAAAAAGGAAAAGAAAAGAATAAAATAGAAAGAAAAAATAGAAGAAAAGAAAGAGAAAAAAGAGAATAAAAAGGAGAGAAAAATGAAGAAATGATGAGACATATAAAAGAAAAAGGAAAAGAAACGAATAAAAAAGAAAGAAAAAATAGAAGAAAAGAAAGAGAAAAAAGAGAATAAAAAGGAGAGAAAAATGAAGAAATGATGAGACATACAAAAGAAAACGGAAAAAGAAATGAATAAAAAAGAAAGAAAAAATAGAAGAAAAGAAAGAGAAAAAAGAGAAGAAAAAGGAGAGAAAAATGAAGAAATGATGAGACATACAAAAGAAAAAGGAAAAGAAAAGAATAAAAAAGAAAGAAAAAATAGATAAAAAAACAGAAAAAAGAAAAGAAAGAGAAAAAGAAAAGAGAAATAATATCAATAATTTCAAAGTATTTTAGAATTTGATGGAAGATATGACATCCAGTCTAAACGTATATTGGTTTAGCGAATAGTGCTTTCCTAAAGCTAAGCAAAAGAACAGGAAAATTTCCTCAGAAACAAAGCAAAGAAGAATCATCTTGCTTTGCGATATCCACTTTTATATGGCATTGAACGCAGATTATAAGGAAACTGGAAGTAAGGGAATATTTATATGAGTATATGAGAATTCTATTGATGGAACTAGTAACCAACAAGGATTTTTATTAAAAGAAATGGTAACGTAACAAAAACTTATACCCCAAATCAAAAAAAGAAACAGTTGAAGATTCCTTGACTCAATGAGAAAAGAGTGTTTGCAGAACATGAGCCTCATGTGGCCTAGAGCGACAGGGCAAATCAGCGGTCCACCAACATGAGGGGTAGTGTGAAAGGATGGCGAAATCGGAGGTGGTAAAAGTAAAAAAAAAAAAAAAAAAAAAAAAAAATTGAAAAAAAAAAAAAAATGGATGAAAAATAGATAAAATAAAACGATAAATGATAAAAGAAAAAGAAAAAAAAGAAAATAAAAGAAAAAAAAAAAAAAAGAAAAAAGGATTAAAAATAAGAAAAAAAAGACAACAAAAAGAAAAAAACGAAAAAAAAAAAAAAAAAAAATGAAAAAAAAAAAAAAAAAAGATAAAAAAAGAAAAAAAAAAGAAAAGAAAATAAAAAAAAAAAAAAAAAAAAAAAATAGAAAAAAAAAAAAAGAATGATGAAAAAAATGAAACGAAAAAAAAAAAGTAAAAAGAAAAAAAGAAAAAAGAAAATAAAAAAGAAAAAAAATAAAACTAAAAAAAAAAAAAGAAAAAAAAGAAAAAAAAATGAAATAAAAAAAGAAAAAAAAAAAAAAAGAGATACAAAAAAAAAAAAAAAAAAAAAAGAAAAAAAAGAAAAAGGCAAAAGAAAAGAAAAAAAAGAAAAGAAATGAAAAAGGAAAAGAAAAAAAAGAAAAGATAAGAAAAAAAAAAAAGAAAAGAGAAAAAATGATTAAAAATACATATGATCGCCCACCCTCTGAAAAATGGGAAAAAAGAAAAAAAAGAAAATTAAAAAAAGAAAAAAAAAAGAAAAGAAAAGAAAAGAAAAAAAATGGGAAAAAAAGAAAGAAAATTGAAAAATAAAAAAAAAAAAAGAAATAAAAGGAAAAAAAAAAAAAAAAAAAAAAAAAAATGAAAAATAAAAAAAAGAAAAGAAAATAGAAGAAAAATAAAATAAAAATAGAGAAAAAGAAAAGAAAAAAGAAAAATGTAAAAGAAAAAGAAAAGAAAAGAAATAAAAAGAGAAAAGTAAAACTAGGAAAAAAGAAAAGAAATGAAATAAAAGAAAAAAGAAAGAGATACATAAATAAAAGAAAAGAAAAAAGAAAATCGGAAGAAAAAGAAAATTAAAAAGGAAAAAGAAAAAGAAAAGAAAATTAAAAAGAAAAGAAACAGAAATAAAAGAAAAGAAAAAAGAAAATGGGAAGAAAAGAAAATTAAAAAGAAAAGAAACAGAAATAAAAGAAAAGAAAAAAAAGAGAAGAAAAGAAAATTAAAAAATAGAAACAGAAATAAAAGAAAAGAAAAAAGAAAATTAAAAAGAAAAGAAAATTAAAAAGAAAAGAAGCAGAAATAAAAGAAAAGAAACAAGAAAATGGGAAGAAAAGAAAATTAAAAAGAAAAGTAAATTAAAAGAAAAGAAACAGAAATAACAGAATAGAAAAAAGAAAATGGGAAGAAAAGAAAATTAAAAAGAAAAGAAACAGAAATAAAAGAAAAGAGAAAGAAAATTGGGAAGAAAAGAAATGAAAACAAAAAAAGTAAAGAAAAGGGAAAAAGAAAAAAAAAAGAAAAGAAACAGAAATAAAAGAAAAGAAATGAAAAAAGGAAGAAGAGAAGAGAAGGGGAAAAAGAAAAGAAATGAAATGAAAACAAAAGGAAAAAGAAAAGCAAAGGTGGAAAAAGAAGAAGGAATGGGAAAAAGATAAGAAAAGAAAACAATAAAAATAGAAAAGAAAAGGAAAAAGAAAAGAAAAGGAGAAAAAGAAGAGAAAAGGGGAAAAAGAAAAGAAAAGTAAAAAGGGCGAAAAAAGAAAAGAAAAAAGAAAAAAAAGAAAACATGAAAAAAGAAAAAAGAAAAAAAAGACAAAAGAAATAAAAAGAGAAAAAATGAAAAAAAAAAGAAAAGAAAAAAACTAAAGGTAAAAAAGAAAAGAAAAAACTCTGATAAATTGTCTAATGTCGTCCATTTTATGTTGTTCCTAAAAGGAACTTCTTTTTTTTAATTTTTAATATATTCCGAGTTGACATAACTCTCAATTAATATGGATTGAATGTTCGGAGTGGGGGGTGTTTGTTTTGCAATCGTCAGGGGAGATTTTATTTCGAGAGAACATTAAAAGCAAATAAAATTTTGTTTTATTTTCTAATAAAATATAAAATATACGTAATATTTTTGCTGTTACAAATATATTCCAATCGCCTTGCACTGAAATTTGTGGAGTTTATCAAATTTAGATGTAAACTTGTCGAATATGGGAAAATAGCATTCTTGGGTTCATAAGAATATCAAAATTGAATTCTTCAATAAATGATGTCTGGTAATAAATAATTTTAAAAATACTGCACATCTTGGCTATTTTATTCGCTGACATATTCTTATATGACAAATAAATTTGGCAAGGCATATAAAACTTTTTCAGAATTTTAAGGTGTTTAAATCACTTCAACAGCTCTTTCTCTTTTTCTCTCTCTTTCATTCTTTCTCTACTCTTTCTCTCTCTCTTTCCATAGATAATGTCCTACTATACTATATATATATATATATATATATATATATATATATATGTGTGTGTGTGTGTGTGTGTGTGTATATATATATATATATATATATAAAGTGAACACTGGTCAACACTCAGACGCAATCAGGCTGACGATTGGTGTCCAGTATAAACATCCCACACCTCTGAGTGTTGACTTCAGTGTTCACTTTTATATTTATATTTACACACGCTCTATTTCTGATATTGAGAACTTTATCCCATAAATATAGCACACCTTAAAACTATATTGCTTCATATACACACACACACACACACACACACACACACACACACACACACACACACACACATATATATATATATATATATATATATATATATATATAGATAGATAGATAGATAGATAATATTAGTAGTCACTATATATATATATATATATATATATATATATATTGTTGGGGGGTCCACCCCGTTTTCCACAAATGGACTCACCCAGTGTATACTTATACTACGGCTACGTGAAGACCCGAGAGAGCCAGACCTCCGAGTCTAGCTGTCGTGATACAGTCTTTGACTGTAAGCGACGACTGTCAAACTCTCTGCATTAACAGAGAGGAACCCGGACGAAGCATTGCCGAAGGGCAAGGTTTCGTTCGGGGAGGTAGACAGGGCCTGAATCCGTCAATGCGGTTCTAAAAAGGCTATATTTTTGGCCGAGCCTACCGACTCGGGGATACCCACACTAAACCGGCCTTGTGCCATATTCAATCCTTGTGGGTGGGTTGATAAATAGCGAACAAGACCGAAGAGTCGAGTCGAGAGTGACAGAGTAAAATGTTGTAGGTAACCGGAAGAGTAAGGGATGAGGTAACAGCTTTGTAGGAGTCACAGTGAGCGAGCACGTAGACTCAGTAAGAAGTCATACAGCGATACTTTAATACCAAAGACTGTATAGATATTTTGCTACTAACCTGTATTCCTGGAACTACTAACCTGCTTTACCAGTTTGTATTATTACGTTAATAATTTATTTTCATATATTCATTCTTGGCGTTTGTTATTTATTGGTATCGGATTTCATCCCGGAATCCACAACATATATATATATATATATATATATATATATATATATATATATATATATATATTTCCAAGAGGATAGCATCCAGGCAGAACTCAATCTGTATCTCACTCTTTTAAACCGTTATTTAACTCCTCTCTTTAAAACTTCTCACTGTTAAATTTTAATCCCCACCTTCACCTTAAGGCCTTCCTGTTCTTCTTTCTTCTCTTACACCCTCTCTCTAGAGCTTTCAGACATTTCCCTCTCACATTTGTTTCCCACTCCCACACATACACTCTCTAAAATTTTACTTTTTTATAGCCGGAGTTATATTTTTCGATTTCTTTTAGAATTTGTAGATCTGATGAATTGGATCGAGTTTTTAATTTCAATGTAATAAATTATAATCATGGAATATTAGTGTTTGAGCCTTTTCATATATATATATATATATATATATATATATATATATATATATATATATATATATATATATATATACTATTCGGTCATGCTTAGTATATTGCTACCACATATGGGTTGGTACTTCATCTATCAATGTAGTCCTTGATGAAATGCAAAAAGGAATCAAAATATTATTGGTCCTGATCTGGCTTCAGTCACTTACCCAACGCCGCAAGGTTGCCACTTTAATATAGATACTTTCATGGTGATTGTTCGGAAGATCTCTTCGCCATCGCATCTAGACATTTGAAATTTAAGCGTAGTACGAGACTTGGCGTCGAGATCTCATTAATATACAAGAATACCTCTGGTTACGTCGTTTCGAGTTAAGACGTTCTCGATTATACGTCGTTTGCCAAAAATATATAGAGAGAAAAATAAAACTCAAGTTTAAGTCATTTTATTCAACATGGAGAACGAAATATGAAAACATCTGTGAGTCTGTGTTGTTTTCTTAGTTAGCGGGCTTTAAGACCTCAATATCGGCGTTTTCCAGGGCAGTTACAATATCTCTTTAGAATTGTGCCACAGAGGTGTTTTTTTCCTTCTTGGGTTAAATCCATCATAGTTACTTCAAGGAAATACCAGGTGAAATCACAATCTTCTCCTCGGTTGACAGCTGTATTTTCAGCAGCTATAGCCCAAAGAAATCACTTTTTCCGGCTGTGCCAACATGACAGTCCCAAACACGTGAGACGCCTCTTTGTGTCTGCTCGCAATAATTGTAAACGCATCATTAAAGAAGCTAATTCTTTGTTTGCTGATAGAACGAGACACTGTACAGCCTCTAACAAGTTCAATCCACGTGATTACTGGCGGCTCTGTAACAGAGTCTTTAATAAGAGTAAGTCTTCTATTCCACTCTCTTCATTTAGTTTGAGATGTTAACATCTGTTGATAAGATCTCTGTGAGTCGTCTGGAATAACTTGCCTGGCTTTCCCCTTTAAAACCGAGTCTCTGTTGAGTGATATGTATATAAATTAATCCTTGGTTCCTGCTATCATCTCTAAATTAGTTCCCCGCAAAGAATGTGGAATTGATGGTAACCCTGCAGGCAACAGAATCGGACCCAAGTCGCGCAAATACAACCTATAAGCATCCCTCAAGTAGCGGTCATGTTATTGCAATATATACATCGGCATCCACAAGAAAGTAGGCACCCCAAATCTCCAAGAACCTGTCCCGAAAAGGCTGGTAATTCTTAGGAACCTATTCTGCTTATTTTCTTTTCAATTTGACGATGGAAATAAATTACTTTATGGTATAAAAAAGAATTAAACCATTTTGATAATTTAATAGAAAACATTTATTTATTTATTAAGATATTTCCAGATTGAAAATCTGTTCTCGTCATATTTCTATTCAGAAGTATGAGGCTTTTTGACTCTAGTGTCATCAGCAGTGTTATGGTTTCTTAGCCACATTCGAACTGAATTGCTGCAGTCCCAAAGATCCAATGGACGACCTATCAAAATTATGACGAGAAGATTAGCAACATTTTTAACGTCAAGACGATTTCTTTAGTCAGAATAAATTCTCCGCATATCTTACAGCAATTATATTAGTTTTTTTTTTTTTGCTATTATATATCGGCTATTAATATATAAGATTATTTTCGGATAATCCCACAACCGGTTCGCTATGCTTTTAACGTCAAGACGATTTCTTTAGTCAGAATAAATTATGTTCATTACAAAAAACTATCTATCAGCCTCCGCAAATCTTACAGCAATTATATTAATTATGTTTTTAGCTATTACATATCGGCTATTAATATATTAGATTATTTTCGGATAATCCCACAACCAGTTCGCTAAGCTTTTATAATTTTAAGAATAGTTTGGAACCGCTACGATGACACTACTGAAACGAGGCAACCAGTGGGATCAACAGAAAAATGAAATCCGGATTCATTAAAACTCTCAAAACCAACATTTCAACATGTATAAAGAAAAAAAATTGTTTAGATAAGCTCTATTCTTTCGATCCACCAGTTCATACTTGTACAGTTAGGACTTGCCATATTATGGAGACCATTCGCCCACCTTTCCTCTGTATTCCACTTGTAAGGAAGAAGTTTCTGTTAGAGAGCTCTCACTCCACCTGAGACCGGTTACTTAACGGAACATATTCGCTAAAAGATCGTTCCCTGAACACTACAATGTTAACGCCATCATTTCAAAAGTCAACCCATATCTATCCCCTTATTTTCATGTTCTGCACTCTTCTTCAGTCAGTTATGTGCTATGCGTGATACACACTTGGGCGATCATCTATCATTCGATACATGACTGACGAAGCAGATTATTTTCCCGCAGTAGGTTGCCATTTCTTTCTGCGGTAGACCAGTTGCCATCCAAAGCTATAGAACCCGGTTTGTCCTGCTATTTGCCTATAGCTGGCGGGGTGGGGGTGGGGAGAATATTCATACCTTCCCCAAGCGTATTAGCACGTAAGTGAATGTAATTGTTTCGATTAGAATTCGAACTCGGCTCTTTCTTACTGAATTTCTTTCTTTCTTTCTTTCTTTCTTTCTTTGTATTTCTTCTTTTCTTTCTTTCTTTCTACGTATTTTTCTGTCTTTCTTTCTTTTCTTCTTTCTTTCTTTGTATTTTTATATTTTTCTTTACTTTTTATTTCTTTCAACGTTGTTATTTTCTTTCTTCCTACGTATTTTTTTCTTTTCTTGTCAGTTATATGCCATGCGTGATACACGCTTAGTCGATCATGTATCTTTCGATACATGACTGACGAGGCAGATTTTTTTTCCCGCAGTAGGTTGCCATTTCTTTCTGCGGTAAATCAGTTGCCATCCAAGGCTATAGAACCCGGTCTGTCCTGCTATTTATCCATAGCTGGTGGGAGAAGAATAGGATTCATATATTTCCAAAGATATTAGCATGTAAGTGAATGTAATGGATTCGACTGGAATTCGAACTCGGCTCTCCGATTCCTCAATCCGAGCCGCTATCCATTACTCCTCTTACGCTCATATTTCTCACCTTAATCAATAAACTATACATCAGTCGTTCTCAAACGTAGTTCATATGAACCCTAAGCCATAACAAAATACTAAAACTAGCGAAAACGAGATCAAGAAATGCAATTTAGCGTCCCTTTTACTCCACCGGATGTGTTGATTGTAAAAGCTGAATAAAAACTGGGAAGGATATATAAAAGAATGATTATATATATAAAGGGTGTTTCATTAAAACGGATTATATATAAGGGTGTTTCATTAAGACGGATTATATTTAAGGGTGTTTCCTTAAGATGGATTATATATATTGGTGTTTCATTAAGACGGATGAAAGTCATCAGTAAACAAATCAGTGTTATTGGTGAAAATTTATTTATTTCTCTATTGGGTCATTTTATTTAAATCATGGCAATTATGTATGAAAAATAATATCGCCCAAATGTCCGCTAAATCTGAACGAAAAAAATCATTAGACGCTTAAACCTAATTCACATTTAAAATCAGTCCAATTTATTGGAACACCCTTTAAAGGTAAAATATATAAAGATTATAACAGGACCCATGTCACAGTGGATAAATGCGTTAGTTAGATCAAATGACAAGACCCAAAGAGTGTGAGTTCAATACCCGGCTAAGGCAGTGGAGAACATTCAGAGGGAAATTAACAGGAGATAACTGATAAGTGACATCCATTAAACATGGCACGTGGAACTAGAACAGTCTACCTCAGTGAGCGAAATAAAGGGTTCAGTTCGACATTCCAACAACCTGAAGAAGGCTGGAGCGTACAACGGCCGAAACGTTGTAATAAATATGGCGACAAAGATGGGGACAATAGCCAGAATAATGTAAATAATTTATTATATAAATTGATTCAATATATTAATAAGAAATAATAATATTAATTTTATATATTAATAAAATTAAATAAAATATTAATATATAAATATAAACTAATTAATATAAAATATAAAAAATAAAATATTAATAAAAAATTATATATAAATTATATTAAGATTATATATATATAAGTAAAGATTGACAGTATTTCTTCTGCAGGATCTGATTGAATAAAGGTGCACTATTTAAAAATTTATTAATTATTCCTATATTTTAAAATGGTGTATTATGAGTTATTTTACTAGTGTGCATCAATGTTCCATAGAATTCAGTCGTTAAATACAAGTTTGTTTTCAAATTAAAGCAAATGCATTTACTATTTCTATAATACAATTCCTACCCTACCTGAGAACAGTGACACCTGATGTCTCGCCATCAACCATCCTGTCTCCTTTAAAAAAATACTTAGAGGGCCGCTCTAAGGGACAAGACGCAGAGGGGGAAGCACTGCAATGCTATGCTACCGAGCCCAGGCCGGTATTTCAACTACAACTACTGCGATCGAGCATGCCTGTTCCGCAATAGACTTATCAGACAGAAACGAACCTGCTGCCTTCATTCATAATACGTACCCCTAAAATTGTACTGAAAGTGAGGGAATGTGCTTCTACTCACGCATAATACGCACCCCTTTGGTAATCAAACCCTCTGAATCGTACCTCTCCAACAGACTCCCTCGTTATCTTCGTTTTGCAAAGCCAAACCATGATGAATACAATTCCTAAACATATCCATTAGTAAAAACTAAAATCCGTTTTTTTTTTCATCCAATGGTTATGGGGTCTACTAAAAAAAATTAAGAATAAAGTGGTCCATAGGTGAAAAATAAAGGGTGAGAACTATTGCTCTATATGAAAGGCTCTTGCGCCTTGTAAGGGGTTAAATTAAAAAAAAATATGAAAGAAAAGATAACTGGAGACCTATCAGTAGATCCCAAGACCGTATCTGCCTCGCTGGGTCTAAAATCATACATCGAGACCCCAAATCATCTTACGGAGTCTACAAAGGCTGAAAAGGGTTAAGAAAGCACTCAGGTAGCACAAGAATAAAAACTTACCTTTAAAATCTTACTGTGTCTTGATTTGTGATTTGCGCCATATTTTAACCTCAAACAGAAGAGAGACACGTGTAACCTTTTCCTTTTCTCTTTCTACGAATTAAGTTCTTGTGTTTGACACAAGAATTTAGATTCGGTTAGGTAGTTATTTTATATTTTGCACCAAAAAAGACGAATGTAGTCTATGTATAATTTTAAAGTTGCTTCCACTTGTACTTTCAGGATGTGGGCGATCATGGCTCTCCACAATTTCCTGTCCATTGTAGTTCTAAGTAATGTTTCTCTTTTTGCTATCTCTCCTAATCAATTCTTCTGTCAACCAATTACACAAGCTCAAATACGCTACATTCTACTGCCCCTCTTGACTTCTATATCGTAATTCCCCATGTATAATACGCCTTCATTCATAATACGCACCCCTAAAATTGTACTAAAAGTGTGGGAATAGGCTTCTACTCACGCATAATACGCACACCTTTGGTAATCAAACCCTATAAATTATACCTCTCTAATTTCATTACAGCCAGCGTTTCCCACTCTTATTTAAAAAAAAATCATTTTAAACAGAATAATTAGCAGAATTCAGAATATCCAACTTGATTTGATCGGCACTGATTTATCAGACAATATCAAAACATGATCCTGCTGTACAAGAGTGAAATTGGTTTATTTGAAAAGTAAATATATTAAGATATAATAAAAAAATGAATATAAGATACCGTAATCCCCCGTGTATAATGCGTCTTCATCCATAATACACACCCCTGAAATTTTGCTGAACGTGTAGGAAAATGCTTATACTCACGTATAATACGCACCCCTTGTTTGGTAATCAAACCCTATAAATTGTACCTCTCCATTTTTATTACTGCCAGCGTTTCCTAATCTTAATAAAAAAAATGGTTTTAAACATAGAATAATACTATTCTAATTTAGTTTTATGATAATTCTTATTTTATTTTACATTTTTTTAAAGATTTTTTGTCGCTCTGCATAATACGCACCCCTGATTTTGCCTATTATTTTTAGAAAAAAATCGTATTATACATGGGTAATTACAGCATTCCAACTTTTCTAATTGTTCTTTTCCTGGCCTTTGTAGATTTTAACTATCTTTGGGCTATTTCTCCTAATATTTGTTCTGCTGATAATTCACAAAGGCTCATTATGTAGGTTATACACTGTCACTCTTGTTTTTAATATGCCCTCTGAGTGTTAAATTCTTCAAGCCTTCTTTCTTCATTACGTGTCCTATGAATTTCAGCTCTCTCCCTTTTTGATGCTACGTATAAATGTCTTTTTCGTTTCCAGTTTTCTCTAAAACTTCGGCATTGCTCACGTGTTCAGTTGATGGTATCTCATCATCCTTCTGTAGAACCACCTATCTGTTACATCAAGTTTCTACTCCATATGTGATGAGATTGCCCATCATTCCCGACCATATAGGAGTACCGATATTTCATCACTGTTCAGTACCCTTTTCTGTGTTTCCTGTCTATATCTCTGAGATGAGGTATTTTGATTACTTGCATCATTTCCATTATTCGGACGGTTATCCTCATCTTCATTGCTATATTCATAACATTTCGACCGTTGTACGCTCCGGACTTCTTCAGGTCATTAAAATTTAAAACATCTCTAAGATGAGGTATTATGATTACTTGAATTATTACCATTATTCGGACGGTTATCCTCATCTTCATTGCCATGATCACAACGTTTCGGCCGTTGTACGCTACGGTCTTCTTCAGGTTATTAGAATTTAAAACATCTCTAAGATGAGGTATTAAGATTACTTACATTATTGACATTATTCAGACTGTGATCTGCATCTTCATTGCCTTATCCATAACGTTTCGGCCGTTGTACCCCCATCCTTCTTCAGGTGATTGGAATTTCGAACCGAACTCTTTATTTTGCCCACTGGGGTATATTGTTCTAGTTCCACCTGCCATGCCTCTTCCGGATATCTCGGTTATTCCCCTTTAACTCAACTATCCAGGATTTTTGGCTCGCCACTGCTGTGGCCTGGTATTGAACTCACAACTCTTTGGGTCTAGTCACTGGATCTAACCAATGTCTTTATCCATTAGGCCAACAGGATAAATCTATCAAGAATGGTGATATAAAATGGCGTCCAGGTTCTTACAATATATTACTCTTCTTGGTAGATTTTAAATTGTTACAGTGTGGAATAATCCCGAACAAAGGTGGTGGAGAGATAAAGAAAAAGAATTTAGAGGATTTCGACTAGATTGAGAGAAAAAAATTCTTTAAAAAAATATTCTTTCAAAAGGTTTTGAAACTACCAGCGTCTCTCGTTTCGTGCGCATGTGCAGACGTGGCAACGTCGAAGAAAGCCCAATCCTATGAAATCATAACGGATGAAACACCTCACACAATAAAAACCATTTCCACTGGTCATATTTTTCTAAATAATTTTTGTTGATATATAAAATTATACAAAATTACATATCGTTATATAATAATGTTTAATATGCATTTTTTTAACAATCTTTTTATACATACTTGTTTATTTTCTAAGATAAGTCTTAGTATACATGGATGTTTTAAGTGTTGTTTAGCAAGTTTAACTTATTAAGCTTATCTCACTAAGAATTAATATACGAAGATTTAAGAAATAAAATTGATTTCCAAAATTCCCAAAGTTTTGGTGATATTTCAAACTGAATTGGAAACCAAAAAAAAATTCCCAAAATTTTTGTGTTAGCTTAAACTTGATATAGATTAAAAACTTTTACATTCACTTTATTTTTATTTTTTTTCAGCTATTTTAAAATTTGAATTTGTAATTTTTCCGTTCTCACCCGGACACAAATCCCAATGCTGGATGTTCAAGCACCTGATGAAGGACAGTTTTACAATCCAGAGACCATCGGCGGAGTAGGTAATTTCTGCTACAGTTACTGCTACGCAATAATTACTTATTTAAGACGTTGCATACTGAGAAAGACAATATTCATATTATTTTCGAATGGATCCATAATGCCCAGCTAACGAAGCCATGGAGTTTTACTTTGAAAAGACTGACTTCAAAAGGTTCAGAAGTCATCCCAGAACAACCATAGTCACAACGCTGAACCGAGACATTCAAAGAACAAGACCGAAAGTTCCCACTTTTCCTTTGGAGAAGGTTACAATTATGGAAGATCTGCAACCAACCCGCAAACTCGCAGAGGACAGAGAAGGCTGGCAAGATATTGTCGAATCAGTATACAATGTCACTGAAGATAAGAGATATTAATTCATGACCTGAAATCGAAACAGCGTTGACAAGGAAGATGGATCGTCCTGCTTCCAAAAACTTATATCTATGTAGAGCAAGTTAGAGGGTTTTCAGAGACACGAGCGGACATAATTTTCTTCATTTAGATGTCTCTATATTAAAACATTTAATATATTCCATTTGTTAAATTGCTTATACGCTGACATGAATAATTCTATTCTACTCGTATTTAAGCGCAACAGTTCTCTCTTTTTTATGAAAGAGGGGCTAATTTTCGAAAATATAGGGAAACAATTTTGAGTCGAAATGCTTGTCTATCTTTGACTATTGGTTCATTATTGTCAATTTCTTTCTCTATCAGTTATAATTCATGACCTGAAATGGAGACAGCGTTGATGAGGAAGAGGGATCGTCCTGCTTCCAAAAACTTATATCTATGTAGAGCAATTTAGAGGGTTTTCAGAGACACGAGCGGACATAATTTACAGTTTCTTTATTTAGATGTCTCTATATTAAAACATTTAATATATTCCATTTGTTAAATTGCTTATACACTGGCATGAATAATTCAATTCTACTCGTATTTAAGCGCAACAGTTCTCTCTTTTTTTATGAAAGAGGAGCTAATTTTCGAAAATATAGGGAAACAATTTTGAGTCGAAAAGCTTGTCTATCTTTGACTATTGGTTCATTATTATCAATTTCTTTCTCTATCAGTTATAATTCAAACATTATTTAACATCGTTTGCTTATAATGTTCTTCTTCTATCCTTTCTTTATTCATTAATTGTAACGTAATATTTTTTATAGACGAAGACTTAATTTCAAATTTGTTGTAAAAGCGTTTCGTTTAATACTAATCAATTTGTTCTCTTATTTACCGATCAAATATTTTTAGCAACAAAATTTTACTAATAATAATAATATTAATAATTTTTTCTCATATGTTTGATGATAATATACTTTTATAATTTATTTATTTCTATTATTACCGTTTTTAAAATATATATTAGTATACATTTAATGAACTGTTTACTCCGGCATCCAGTCTAATATATATATATATATATATATATATATATATATATATATATATATATATATATATATATATATACAGGTTGTCCATAAAGTTCGTGTGCACTTTACAAAATTTATTACTTTATTTGTATTTGCGATAGAAATAATCTGTAAAAAATGTTATAAAGTTTAATGTACCTAGTTTTAAGTATAGCTAAAATAACTAATGTGATTTCAGGCATTACTGTAAATCAGTTGGCAAATGCTTTCCATGAACTGCAAAATCGTATAACCCTTTGAATTGCTAATGATGGGGGACATGTGAAAACTTAAATAAAATTTCAATAAAACCTTAAAAAATATAGATGTACTTCTTTCTAATCCTTTTTACAAATTATTTCTATCGAAAATACAAATAAAGTTGTAATTATTTTAAAATGCACACGAACTTTATGGACACCCTGTATATATATATATATATATATATATATATATATATTAGACTGGATGTCGGAATAAATGTGTGTGTGTGTGTCTATATACTTTGGGTAGATGGAAATTGTCAGCCAGGACGGGTAGTGCATCTAAGAGAAGGAAAACTCTTATTATAAACCGTTGCTGCCTTGTGGCTATACCCAGTCATAGGAAAGGCTTCGAGGGTAAACTGCGATGACAAACCCGGAGGCGGAGTCCGTAAAATAGTCCGGTTACGTTCCCTGTTGACTGTAGAAACCTCATATCGGACTCCTTTCGAATAAACAGCGCCGACCTTATTGATCATAAGATAAACTGAATTTCATTGATTTAAGTGTTGCCGGAGGGTTTTTTTTTTGTGCTGGTGGGGGAAATTTTTGACGAATTACGTAAATAAGAAAAATAAAAATTTATCGATATCGTTCGTAGTCGGAAAACGGCAAAAACAATTGTGTACATGTAAGATTTTTTTTTTTTTTTTTAATTTTTTTATAATTTGTTCCGATGTTCATTGAGAAGAAAAAGAAAATCGATTTGCCATTCTTGTCCGGCCATTTTCCGTTTAATGGCAAATTTTCTGTCCTTCATCCTTTCGGGATAATCTCTGTAATTCACCTTTATTCGATTCTTCGTTTTCTTTTCGCTTTTCGATTAATCTCATCACAAATCAGATTGATCGATAGCTTCTGTTCGGTATGAACCGCTCCGAGGAAAGTTTCATCAAATGATCAACTCCCTTTGCAAACATAATGACCACAATATATATATATATATATATATATATATATATATATATATAAAAATCTCTATGAAAAAGAGGGTTCTATACTAAAGTTCATCCAGTATAAGGCTAGAGGGTCACTCAAGATAGAGTTTTACTGTCAAAATGATATCGAAAAAGAAGCTTTGGGATATGAATGAAGGAGCTGTTATTTCAAGGTGAAGATAACAAGGGTAGAGAGTGCTCAACTGCTAGGGGATATCAATCCTCTTTTATGCCAGAAAATGGTAACGAAAAGAACACTTATACACAGACTCCGAAGGAGACAGCTAAAATTCGTTGGATACTTAATGAGGAAGGAGGGATGAGAAAATGTAATCCTCGAATCTGTTAAAAGCATGACAATCATTAAATGGGAGATTTATACTAAAGCTCATCCAGTTTAAATCACTCAAAATAGAGTTTTACTGTTTAAATCGTATTGAAGAATAAGTTGTGCGATAGGAATGAAACAGTTGGTATAAGGAAGTGAAGATAATGAGGATAAGGAGGATAGACAACGATTAAACCTTGATTTAATCTAACCAATTCGTAAAGAAAGGCGATAATGACACTAAGACCAAGGAGCTACAGGGAATAGGAGAGAAAAAGAAATTGAAATTCGTCGGACACATAATGAGGAAGGAGGGCTTTGAAAATGTAATTCTTAAACCTGTTCCAAACACAAGGATTACTTAATCTGCAACACGGCTATATATAAAAGGGAGTTCATTACTAAAGTTCATCCTGTATAAGTCACTCAAGATAGAGTTTTACTGTTAAAATGAGATTTAAGAAGAAGCTGTGGGATATGAATGAGTGTGAATCAGACGATCCTATTAAGAAAAGAAACATTATTTAATATTAAATCAAAGGTCAGAGTTTTAGGCTGGGATGTTAGAAGCGTAGAGTTGAAGTAGAGTTTAGAAGGAACCGGGAACTCAATCTTAAACTGAGAACAAGGGATAGACCGCTACATTTGTCCAAAAGACTGGGAGGGAGGCGTGTGAACTGGACGATAGGTGAACCTATCTAATCCTATTAAGAAAAAAAAAACTAATTCAATATTAAATCAGAGGTCAGAGTTTTAGGCTGGGATGTTAGAAGTGTAGAGTTGAAGTAGAGTTTACAAGGAACCGGGAACTCAATCCTAAACTGAGAACGAGGGATAAACCGCTACATTTGTCCAAAAAGACTGGGAGGGAGGAGTGTGAACCGGATTGATAGTAAGCGCTAGAAACATAAGGGACGCCAACTGTTTGAAGTTTGCGTAAATGGATGGCGTAACTGAGAAGAAGGCTTGACCAATGTTTTTCAAGACCGTGGAGGAGGCAAACACGTCAGTATATATATATATATATATATATATATATATATATATATATATATATATATATATATATATATATATATATATATATATATATATATATATATATATATATATATATATATATATATATATATATATATATATATATATATATATATATATATTTCTTTCTTGAGGACTGACAACAACAAAAATAATGAACACTATTTATAATATTGTTTATTCATTGGAATGGTTGCCAAAATAATGGCTGATTCTCAATCGATTCGAACTTATTTTTTGTTTATTGTTTTCATGTTTAAGTATAGTGGTGGTGTCAACAAGGATTTCTAACATTTTTAGGCATTTAAAACAACATGCCTGCCCGCAAACTCAATTAAAATTCTTGAAGCTTTATACATAAAACAGTTGAAAACTAACCTGAACAAAATAAACTATGAAATCTCCACAAATATTCTTAAATGCCTATAATTTATAACAGAATCCATTGGTTTATACCAACGGCTTCCCATACTTAATACTTCTCGTTTTTCACTCTCGCGTGGTCGTGTGTGACATCACGAGCTGCGACGCGATTATCGCTTCCGCGTTTCGTATACACGAATTCGTCGTTACTTGAAATTTTCATGCAGCTAGGGAGGACTATCATTGTTGTTTCGTCCGTAGTTGTTTGATTTATTGAAATTGTCATTTTTGATAATGGCTTGTGTAAGCCGAAAGCTTAGATGGGATTTAAACATGTATCAATATGGTGTTTTCCTTTCGCCTTTCAACGATAATCCGATTAAGATTTCAGACAATATGAAAAGAACTTAAAATAATTAGACAAAGCTTGTCTATATTATTTCAGGAAACATGCATTAATGAAAAATTGCTGCCTAAATATACACATATTACAATGGCATCCTTCTTGAAATGTATTCTCACGAAAATTGACTTTTCCATAGCTCGGGACTAAGGGTTAGAGTTTGGCGATCTGGGGATACAGGAACAAACAGTATGGAAAGGGATTGTCAATAGACTTCCCAGCAACCAATGGGAGGTCGAAGGATGATGAGGAGGATATATATATATATATATATATATATATGTTAGTTTCGACTAACCATAAGGAGGTCGAAGGATGACGACGATGATGATGATGATGATGTTATATATATATATATATATATATATATATATATATATATATATATACTGTATATATTATATATATTATAATTTTAACTGTCATCGAGCGGACAGAGAAAACGTCTCATCCTATCCTTCTTGAAATGTTTTCTCATGAAAATTTTCTTTTCCAGTCACCATAGCTCCGGACTCGGGGTTGGACAATGGCGATCTGGGGACAGCAATGCAGGATCGAACTGTCTGGAAAGGGATTGTCAATGGAGTTTCAACCAACCATAGGGAAGTCGAAGAATTATTATTATTATTATTATTATTATATATATCTATATGTACATATATACATTATACATATTATAATTTTAACTGTCACCGAGCGGAGAGGGAAATGTTCTCATACTTATTACTATGGCATCCTTCTTGAAATGGCTTCTCACGAATATTGATTTTACCAGACACCACAGATCGGGACTCAAGGTTGACGATCTGAGGACAGCAATGCAGGACCGAATAGTGTCGGATTGTCAATAGAGTTCCTATTAATCATAGGGAGATCGAAGTATGATGATGATGATGAAAGCGTTTTACCAACTCATACACCTTTCACAAATTTATTGTTGCGTGCTCCAAGACCCGGCGCAGTATTGACTCCCTTTGCCTAGAGAAAACGCGTTTGGTACGTTTTTTTTGTTTCTTTTTCCGCGATAGGACAATGGCTGCACGAAGCGTCTATATGCTTCACCTCGTTGCTCCCTACCCCTCGACTAAAGGATGGAAGGCTGCATCAGCGATTCTCCGTTCTTTCTATCGGGTAATTTCAAAATTACCTCTATTTTCTGACATACCCCCGTATATTCATCGCACCATTATTCAGACATTCAAATATATTCCTCCCTTTCAATGACCAGACGACACTTTTCAGCCATATTGAATATTCTATCGTACGAGGTGGATGCAGAAGTGCCCAGTCTTTCGTCTTGACAAAAATCGTTTATTTGCATAAATTAATAGAAGCGTTATTCAATCTTTAAACTATTTTCCCCAACTTTGTATGACTTCAGGCTGTGTCTCAGCTGCTGCTTATATTCGAAAAGATTCGGCTCATGCAAATGATTCCAGCATTTTTAGACAATACGTTTCATTCGAATGATCATAATTCAATTGCCAAATTATTTTCCCTGAACTTTTGTGACCATGCGCTTCCTTTCAACAAAATGTGTCTATTATATCCTATTACGCTGATGCGCTTTTTTGAGATAGCGGTATTTGGAGAAGATCTTTTTAGGACGCGAGGGTAGCGTAACGGTTATCGGTGTAGAAAGTAAAATTAGGGAGCCGTGTTCGAATTGTGAGCAAGGCTGGTGAGTTCATTTCCACCTCCCACCAAAAAAAAAAAAAAAAACTAGGAAAGGCAAGAATCATTTCTTCTCCTCCAAGCTACGGGTTAAATAGTAATGTGCATTGGGTCCAAGAAAAACTACAACATAAAACACGCATATCACCGTCTCTAGTATTGACGTCCACAAAAACGTGTATATGCATAAAAAGTGAATATCGTGAAATAAAAAAAAAAAAACATTTTTATTAATTCAAACTAAACAAGAAAATTAATTTTCATAATTAAATGACCCATGCGGTGTTGATATGCCGTTGAACAAACAAATCATTGAATCAATCAGTAGATACATAGAGTGATAGATAGGTATGAACACAGACAAACAGACAGTCAGACAGATAGATAGATAGATAGATAGATAGATAGATATGGACAGAAAGAAAGAAAGAAAGAAAGAAAGAAAGAAAGAAAAAAAATGAAGACAGTGATAAAGAAACGAGAACATATTTAAAATATATATGTATAGAGACAGATAGATAGATAGATAGATAGATAGATAGATAGATAGTAAGAAATAGAGAAATAAAGAGACAATGAAAGAAAGAAAATGAACACAGATAGAGAGATAGAATGAACAACACAGAGAAACATGAACACACACACACACACACACACATATATATATATATATATATATATATATATATATATATATATATGGAGAGAGAGAGAGAGTGACAGAGATAGACAGACAGATATATAGATACCTAGATAGATATGAATAGATAGAAACAGAGAAATAAAGATAGAATCAAAGAAAGAAAATGAACACAGATAGATAGATAGATAGATAGATAGAAAGAAAGAAAGAAAGAAAGAAAGGAAAATGAAGACAGAGATAGAGAAACGTGAACATATATAAAATATATATGTATATAGAGAGATAGAGGGATAGATAGATAGAAAGATAGATAGATATGAAGAGAGAGAGAGAGAGAGAGAGAGAGAGAGAGATAGACAGATATATAGATACCTAGATAGATATGAAGAGATAGTAAGAAATAAAGATAGACTCAAAGAAAGACAGATAGAAAGGAAGAAAGAGACTTAGCTAGCTAGCTAGCTAGCTAGATAGATAGATAGTTAGATATATATATATATATATATATATATATATATATATATATATATATATATATATATATATATAGATAGATAGATAGATAGAAAGAGACTTAGATTTATCTATCTATCTATCTAGCTAGCTAGCTAGATAAAGTGATTATATTAGCAAAAACATGGATTAATCTTACACTTACTAAGAGATGATTATCCTTCTTTTTAAATCTTAATTTTTGTCCGTATTTTTAAAGGCTGATCCCAAATTTACACTAATGATTTTTCTCGCTTTGAACGCGACAAAGTGTAACCAGGTATTTGCCAATCAAATTAATACGAACAACATTTGCATTTTTAATTATCACATCCCTGATTAATACATCTAATTAACTTCGTATTTATGAACTCCGGCTTCATCCACCGCGAATGCGAAGAGTTGGTGTTATTTTCAGTACGCCTTGTACGAATCGAGTTTGAAATGTACAAACAAATATATCTGAATAAAAGTTATATGTAAATGCTTTAATTAAATTAATTAAAAAAATATATATACATATTATTTGAAATTTTATATTAACTGATTTCAGAAAATAATTAAAGTCGACTAAAATTAGAAGGTAGTTGGCGATTTTCTTTGAAGTTTTGAGAAATTCTTAAGGTTATACAATCCTAGAAAATATGTGTCGCTTGTTTTTTAAACGAAAAATAAAAAAAAAATATGTAAATGAAAAGTGAATAAAGAACGTATTAAAACTGACGTCAGCAGAAATGAAAGTGAAGACGAAACGTTAGATTATGGCGATGAAGGCTTGGTTAGTATCGGCCATATTTTCTTGCAGGAACTGATAACACAAAAACAAAAACAAAAAAAAACGGTGCATCATCTACGTGAAAACAGGTCTTCTCGGGTTCAAATTCAGACTTTTCTACTAGACTTGCTGCAATGCAAAGCCAATAGTTCCCAGTCTGACCTCCTATAGCTGAAGTAAGAGAGGAAAGTGTCTTTTCCAAGAGCGATATTAGAGATGAAAAAATATGGAGAATCTTATGAAGCTAAAATGCTTTGGGGATTTTTTGAGTACAAGGGAGGCAATAAATTAAATTACCTTATCAGATCCGACGACCAGAGTACAAAAAATGTTTCTTAGTTTACACACACACACATATATATATATATATATATATATATAATGAATTGGATCGTATTTACGATTCCAATGGAATAAATTATGACCATGGAATATTAGTGTTTAAGCCTTTTTATTATATATATATATATAGTGTAACCCGGATATAAGAGAGTTGTCGGGACCGGAGAAGAAGTCTCTTATATCCGGGTTTCTCTTATATCCGGGTATGGTGTATTTTATATACATTAACACAGGCTCTGATTTGGGACCAGAGAAAATCTCTCTTATATCCGGGGTTCTCTTATATCCGGGTTACACTATATATATATATATATATATATATATATATATTGTCAGACAGACTGTGTCGCTGTATCACAGCTCATCAGTGTGGCTAGACGACCGGTTGCCTCTAGCTAGGATCGAAACCTGACTGAATTGGCGTCAGTAGGAGATTCTACCACTAACCCATTGGCGCACGGCTGGGATGAAGGTGAATTAAAGCGTATTTATTTTTGGATAAACACACAGTGACTTAGAGAATTTGCATTATTAGCCTTAATAGTCACTGTTTACAAACATTGAGTTACACAAGTGAGAAGTGTGAGAGAAGAGACTGATTAGCATAGAATTTATGGTTATATCTAGGAATATCATCTGTAAAATGATGAGATCTAATGTAGCAATATGGTTTCTCACACATCCTTAATAGAGAGATTCTTTTTCCTTTTAAGTTAGTTTAAAGTTTGTTTCCAGCTTACCTTTGAATTGGCAAACATAAAATTTTGTTAGTGATTTTAGAAAATATTAATAATAATAATAATAATAATATCCTCACTGGGTGCTTCATACTACCGGCTTTGTACCCACATCTAAGCAGCGCTTGAAAATCACTACACACACACACATATATATATATATATATATATATATATATATATATATATATATATAGGGTGTAATAGTTTGTAAGCTTGTCTCGCTAGAACAATTACGACTCAATGGGTACCCCCTACTTTCGGCCTTGCGCCACATCTAAGCTACACTTGGAAAGTCACTATAAATATATATATATATATATATATATATATGTGTGTGTGTGTGTGTGTGTGTGCGTGAGCGCGCGTGTGTGTGTAGCCATATATATATATATATATGTAATATATATATATATATATATATATATATATATATATTTACACATACAAATATATACACTTACACACACACACATACACATATTTTAAAATTATTTCAACCCAAACAAGGCGGGTGTGTCACTAGCATGCAAGGGGTTACTAAGAGTGGGACCAAGAGTAAAGAGCGGTCTTTGAGGAAAGGATAAAGAGAAGGAAGGGGCCCAGGATCATGACATCAGAATATGTCGATTGACATTACATTTGAATATTTGAAGATTGTAGTTAATTGGGAAACAATTAAGAGAAAGGGAGATCCCCTGTCGGGAAGTGCGAGAGAAGAAGCAGTTGGAATAGAAGAGGCGGTTACATTTAACCCTTTCCACAGTGAAAGGGTGGGACTGAAATGCCAACCTAGTAGCACGCTTAAATTCATGCAGTTGGAATACCAGTGAAAGTAGCTCGTCTGAGCACTTGCCATGAAAATATTTGTAGAAAAGACAGAGGGAAGCCACATCACGTCTGTGAGAAAGTGACTGTACACGAGATACCAGGTCAGGGTTTATCACATTGCATATCCGTCTCTGGATTTTGTCGAGGACCTCAAGATGAACAGCGACGGCACCAGGCCATTTTATGGAACAGTATTCAATGCAAGGACGAATGGTTGATTTGTAGATGTAAAGGATGGACTCGGGCGGGAAAAAAATTTCTGGCGCGACACAGAAAACCAACTTTCCTTGCGTTAGATGCAGCTATTGATTCACTTTAGTTTTCCACCTTAGATCTGTAGGAAACGTGAGAACAAGAAAGCGAAGGTAGACGCTCTCGTGGTGCTGGGCATCCGCCATGCTGATAGGAGGCAGGGAGGGTTCTCTACGGTTGGTTAAAAAGAGAGCAGTTTCATTTTGGTAGGCATTAAAGTTTACAAGTCAACTCCTGCCCCAGTCAACCACACATTAGATGTCCTTTTTGAGACCAACGGCCAGGTTAGCTTTGTCAGCGATGCCGGATTTGCTATTGAGACCGGTGTAAATAGTAGTGTTGTCTGCGTAGATGCCTACTTGAGGTCGTTGATGAAGATGAGAAACAATGTAGGACCTAAGATAGAGCCTTGGAGGACACCAGCGTCCGTATGAAAGGAACTGGAGCAGAACCTGTTTAGGACGGCCTTCATTTCACGGATAATCGCCCTGCAATACCGTATCACCGAAGCTTACGAAGAAGGCTGGCATGCCAAACCTAATGAAACGCCTTTGAGGTATCTAGAGCCCCGGCTCGAGCTTCGCTGTTATTATCAAGAGCGTGGTATGCAAATTCAGTTATGGCCGTAAGCACGTCAGCGGTAGACCGGAGAAAGCGGAACCCATATTTTTTGTTAGAGAGTACATCATGGGATATAAGGTGCTTAACCACTTCGGCGTTGAGGAAAGCCTTGAAGACTCTGCCGATGGGTGGTAGGAAGCTGGCAGGATTGTAGTTAGATGGGTCAGAAGGACAACAGATGAGGACTTCCAACAGGATCGCAAGCAAAGATCAGCGAAGCAATAGTTATATAGTTTAGAAAGAGCTAGAGTAAGCTCATGAGCAAATTTCTTTAGGACTATAGCTAGTATCCTGTCACCATCACTTATGCCTTATGAGAGTCTAATTTAGATATGATGTTCTTACGAGAGTCTAATTTAGATATGATGTCCGATGAGTGATCTAATTTAGCTATGATGTTCTTATGAGAGTCTAATTTAGATATGATGTCTTTATGAGAATCTAATTTAGATATGATGTCCTTATGAGAGTCTAATTTAGATATGTCCAATTTGTTACCTTATGCCTTATGAGAGTCTAAGTTAGATATGATGTCCTTATTTTATTTAGTCTAATTTAGATATGATGTCCAATTTGTGACCTTATGCCTTACGAGAGTCTAATTTAGATATGATGTCCGATGAGAGATTTAATTTAGATATGATGTCCTTATGAGAGTCTAATTCAGATATGATGCCCGATGAGATATCTAATTTAGATATGATATCCTTATGAGAGTCTAATTTAGATATGATGTCCGATGAGAGATCTAATTTAGATATGATGTCCTTATGAGAGTCTAATTTAGATATGATGTCCAATTTGTTAACTTATGCCTTACGAGAGTCTAATTTAGATATGATATTCTTGTGAGAGTCTAATTTAGATATGATGTCCGTATGAGAGTCTAATTTAGATATGATGTGCGATGAGAGATCTAATTTAGATATGATGTCCTTATGAGAGTCTAATTTAGATATGGTGTCCTTGTGAGAGTCTAATTTAGATATGATGTCCTTATGAGAGTCTAATTTAGATATGATGTCCAATTTGTTAAATTATGCCTTACGAGAATCTAATTTAGATATGATATCCTTGTGAGAGTCTAATTTAAAGATGATGTCCGTATAAGAGTCTAATTTAGATATGATGTCCAAAAACCATCGACAGAGTTATGCTCCTCTCATTCAATAGAGCCTCAGTTCTAGGGCGGGGGACATCTGTGGGTACTGAGTATCAGTCGAGTGTCGATGAGATTACCCTAGCTAAACGTAGAGCTTTATCAACTGAGTAAGTTATAAATTTCCAACGAAAGTTGCATTTGCTCGTCTGTCAATAAATGCTTTTCTTTATAAGGAATCAGTTAATATTACAATTATTATTAGAGATAAGAACATATATTTCAAGTCAATCTAAGCCTGATGGAAAGGTAGTGAATAAAACATAAAGGCCTCAGCAAGCACCATTCTACATCGGACCTTGTGGACTGGCGCTAGACAATCATAATTAACTGTACCAGATAGCAGAACGCACATTACTACAGGACATTCAACAGCAGCAACGACTAAAGTAGGCAGCACATGTAGTTCAAGGTGCGAATAATAACAGTTCAAAACGCTGGCATTTCATACTTCGCCCTATCAATACTGGAATGAGCAATAACAGCTAGTGCCCTTGAGAGACCTATTCTCCTGGAAAATGTTTTAAGAGAAAGATTTTTGAAATTTCAACCCGGAGCAAGTCTAAACGCAAAAGAGTAGCGAAAGACTTGCATTTTGGATCTTTGGGACAGAGGCTGTAAATTGAAAAATACGGATTCCGTCACAAGATTACGTAAATGTCGTAACTGTAAAGGTCTCAACTGGTGGAACTAAAGAATTTCGATAATCTATTACTATTTCCATGGTAAATGTTCAGATGAGCTCCATTCTTTAGTTTCACCAGTTCAGACCTTTACAGGTAGGACATTTACACAGTCTTCTGAGGGAAGCCATATTCTCCAATCTGCAGCCTCTTCCCATAGATGCAACATTGCAAGCCTTTTGCTACTCTGTTGCTATTTCCATGGCAAATGTTCAGATGAGCTCCATTCTTTACAGCTAGGACATTGACACAGTCTTGTGAGGGAAGCCATATTCTCCAATCTGTAGCCTCTTTCCCATAGATGCAACATTGCAAGCCTTTTGCTACTCTATTGCTATTTCCATGGCAAATGTTCAGATGAGCTCCATTCTTTAGTTCCACCAGTTCAGACCTTTACAGCTAGGACATTGACACAGTCTTGTGAGGGAAGCCATATTCTCTAATCTGCAGCCTCATTCCCATAGATGCAGTCTTGTGACGGAAGCCATATTCTCCAATCTGCAGCCTCTTTCCCATAGATGCAACATTGCAAGCCTTTTGCTATTTTATTGCTATTTCCATGGCAAATGTTCAGATGAGATCCATTCTTTGTTCCACCAGTTCAGACCTTTACAGCCAGGACATTTACACAGTCTTGTAAGGGAAGCCATATTCTCTAATCTGCAGCCTCTTTCTAATAGATGCAACATTGCAAGCCTTTTGCTACTCTATTGCTATTTCTATGGCAATTGTTCAGATGAACGTTCCATTCTTTAATTCCACCGGTCTAGACTTCTACAGCTCGGACATTTACACAGATTTACGAGGAAAGCCATATTCTCTAATCTGCATCCTCTTTCCCATAAATGCCTTTTCAATTTCAAGCCTTTTGTTACTCTATTGCAATTTCCATGGCTAATGTTTAGATGGGCGTTCCATTCCTTAGTTTTACCTTTTTTTTTACATTTACAGCTACTTTCACAGAGTCGAATCATCCACATTTCCTCGGCGTTCATTCTGTAAGAAGAAAGTTATTTTCCCAAGAATTCGTTCCACAAACTCCCACGTGGTTACTTCCCTATTCCCTATACGCAACAACCATCAAGTGTCGAAGCGAAAAGTCAGTCTTTATCTATCATCCTTATCCTCATGGTCTTCACTTCCTTTCTTCCTTCTCTGATCAGATCTCTTCAAGATAATCATTTTAACATTAGACTCCTCCAGTGTGTGTGCCTCGGGAAATTTGTAATTGTTGCTTCTCTAGGATTAGATATCGCATCTGTATATAAAATTGCTCAGCCGGAAACTTATCCGGGTTCCGCCCATTCCGATGCCCTCTACTGGTAACCCTCAGGTCGACACATCGTTCCTATAAAGATCAGCATGCCATTCCCAAGATTGCAGCCAAAAAGGAATAAAAAACGTTTATTTGTGCAAAACAAAATGGACGTTTGATTTATTTCCCAAGTCGCCATATTTAGAAAAGAAAATATTTCCTTCATAGCAAATTTATTATTTTCCTAGAAGCTATATATGAAGAGAAATATTAAATATGTTGAATAAAAAAAATAAAAAAAGATAGAACGCATTCTTGAATTGTTCTTGGTCCAATAAACTTTTCTTTTATTTTAAAAAAATCTATATGTATAAACCCCTGGATAATCAACAGCCACCAGCACAAAATTATGTTTCTTCCATGGAACTGAAATTTTAGGGCAGGCTGTAAAGATTTATCCTTGTCAGTCCTCTGCCTCTTCCGTTCAACATTGTTGTATGCAACCTACTTTTCATCGTCTGTTAATATATATTTAAGAAACGGTAACCTAGAATGGCGCATTTGTCGTTACAATTAGATCAGCAACACGGAAATTACTCATGACTACAACTAATTTATTTGATCCTCATCCGCTGCACTTAAGCTACCGGCAAGATTAAATAGCGATGTAAAGAATTTAATCCATTGATGCATAAAACCTGTAGATAGTAAAAAACACTTGCGAATCATTATTATTATAAAAGTTTAAATCTCTTTATTAATCAGCATATATATACATATATATATAATTTAATCCATTGAGCTCTCGGGATTTTATCCTCCTTGGGTTTACCCATAAGGATTACCTAGTTTTCATAAACTATATATATATATATATATATATATATATATATATATATATATATATATATATATATATATAAAAAAACCTAAATACTATTATTTAATCCTTTTTATTATATCCTTACTCTATCCTGGGCATTGAGTTCTACGTGGATTCTATCCTCTTGGAATTATTTTTTATACAAATATATATGTATGTGTATGTATGTATATATATTTATATATTTTGAATTTATGATTGCATATGTATGTGTATATTTACCACTAATATTATCTATCTATCTATCTATCTATCTATCTATCTATCTATCTATCTATCTATCTATCTCTCTCTCTCTCTCCCTCTCTCCCTCTCTCTCTCTCTCTATATATATATATATATATATATATACAAAGATAATATATTAAATATATATCAATATATTTTAAAGAGAATAATTATAAAGATATATTTATAGGAACATTCCTAATTATTAACACACGGTTAAAAAACTTCATTACGTCACATTTTTTACAGATCCATTATTCATGAATCTCTTCCGAATACATAAAAATCAATGAAACAAGCACGAGATATACTTTAATGAAACGACAAAACCAAACGAAAAAGATTTTCAAAACATCCTGCAGCTTCTCACTAACTTTTACACACTTTAACATCCAGAGTTTTCTCTTACAAAAATTTAAATATTATACGTGACACGTGTCTAAACAATAAAAACATATCCAAACACAACATCCCATTAATCTGCGTCTCCTTGCTTTTTATCATCTTTTTTTCATTTTCTATCTTGAGCTCTGACGAAGCTTTAATAATGTGAAAGATGTCAGATTAAGATCTGTTTCCTATTTGTCCTTTATCCTAGCATATATATATATATATATATATATATATATGTATATATAGCTCTTGAAAATATATATTTGAATTGAGCACTGATGAATGACAAGTCAATTCTATAAACAAAAGCACACCTGCGCTAATGCAAAGCTCTTCAGTAAAAGGAATCGAGCCCTATGTCTGATTGCCATTTGTTTACATTCGTAAAAACAGTACGCTAGTTCTAGTTAGTTCATTCGTTCGAATTAAGATAGCCCAGTGGTAGAACGTCTGACTGACACCAAATCGGTTGGCTTTCATATCCTAGCTTGAGGCATTGAGTTGTCTAGTCGCACCGAGGAGCTGTGAAACAGCGAAACATTACTGTTTGCTAATGACATTATGTAATTTAAAGAAAAAACAGACCACATTAAAAGTTCCATTAGTTATAATTTATTTCATCAGAGATTTTATTTTTCTCTGGATCTTCAAACTTGACTTTCAAGGGTGAAAAAATGAATTTAAAATTTACACTTTTGAAGGGCAGTATTAAGCTTATACAAGGTGAAATACATGGTGGGGAGGGATAGTGTGAGCGGTAGAATTTAGAGAGGGAAGGGTGAGTTTTATTTTTTTTTATCACAACACTTAATATTTAAATGGATTAAGTCCAACAATTATTTCATACATTTACTGTTTATACGTTATTTTGTATAGATACAATTTATTCAAGTATATGGTTTGTTTTTTTAATAACGCAGTATCAGTTGCATTTACCAACCTAAATGTTCGAGAAATTTTGTAGAAAATAATGCATCCTCCGATTGGAATCGAACCTGTGTCCTATATGCAAACCGTCATTCGACAAACTTTTGAATACGGTTTTCCCTAGAACAAGTTTACCCTGCACCCATCAATGTGTTTTCAAGCAATTAAAAAAAAAAAGGTAATAAATTATTGGTGTCCGTTACGCTAAAAAAGGCGGCAAGTGCAGAACAAACGAACCAAGTTTCCATTTTTGCTTTCCTTGTGTTATTCTTGCGTCGTCATCGCACATACACGCACGCGCACGCACACACACAGACAAATGTACATAAACACACACACACACATATATATATATATATGTATATATATATATATATAAATAGATAGATACTGATAATATTAGTGGTCAATATATATATATATATATATATATATATATATATATATATTGACCACTAATATTATCAGTATCTATATATATATATATATTTCAATTAAAGGTGCAATTATAATTTATAAATTCATGAAACATTCATACAAAAAACAAATATAGAGGTTAATGATTTAAATGGCGAGAATACATCCTCGCAAACAATATAAGTAAGATACGCCAACCTCGAACCTGTATACGAATGATATAATCCCTGTTCCTACAGACATCCTCAAGTATGGAAATAGATTTTGTTTTTTACTTCTCGGTAATAAGAGGACAACGAAAATAGAGATGTAATCCGAAAAAAATGCTATGAGAAATGTATTATTAGTTTGGAACGTGGGGGGGGCATATCATAGATTGGTGGGGGGCACGAAACCCTTTCACCGGCTCTGATTGAAATAAACTTGAAATAAATTTCTCAAGTTTTTCTTTTAAAGAATGAGGCGCATTCTTGGTCATTAAAGTTTTCATTTCACTTTTTTAGGTATCCATTTTTTGGTTTCATTTTATTTTTCGACATTTATCAAATATTTCTTTTGTCTTTACTTTCTTAGTGGATTATGAGAGACTTCATGGCTGCCATTTATTTCATAACGATAAACCGAAATATGATGGTGGCTTAATTGTTTCCTGACAAGAAAAAAATCGGCACTTATTGAAAGAACGGTTAGCATTATTATATGATTTTCCGTCTATTTGGCATGAAATATATTGTTCAATATTTACAGTAATGTCACACTTATTATCCGAAAGTTGCACGTTGGATCAGTTATTTTAATTTTTATTAAAGGTGCAATTATAAATTCATGAATCATTCATACAAAAAACAAATATAGAGGTTAATGGCGAGAATATATCTTCGCAAACAATATATATATATATATATATATATATATATATATATATATATATATATATTATATAAAAGGCTTAAACACAATACTTCATGGTTATAATTTATTACATTGGAATCGTAATCATGATCCAATTCATCATACCTACAAATTCTGTAGGAACAGACGAAAGCTTGTAAAAATTAAAAGACCTTATGCAACTGGATTTTATGAACAGGGATCATATCATTCATATACAGGTTCGGGGTTGGTGTATCTTATTTATATTGTATATATATTCTCCCCATTTAAATCATTAACCTCTATATTTCTTTTTCGTATGAATGATTCATGAATTTATATATATATATATATATATATATATATATATATATATATTGTTACGAACTTGTAGCATATAGATTAACCACGGGTTCTAAAAAAAAGGAAAACGTGGTTTCTTTTCTCGGTCTTCACTCAGAAATGGAAGCGACACAAGGGAATCAACGAAGAACAGACACAAGACGATGGATTTCAAAATTAAACATTTATTTATAAATATATATCTATAACGAAACAAAGAAAGAAAAAAAAAGAACATTCATTTAAGAAAGGGGGAGGACATCATTAAAGAATAGAAGGCGCGAGCGAATACATACATATATGAAAACAGATCAAGCCAAACGAACCAACTTATCTTGCAGTCGGGTTGGTATCTTCACATAAAGTTTTGATTCGCCGAAGCGAGAGTTCTGATGATAAAACAGTATCTTGGCCGGCCGACAATGTTCCTGGATTCTTCTTCTTTTCGCAAGTGTTCGTGGGTCCCCAGCATTTCATACAGGCATTTGGTTGGGTTGATCAGTCCATAGCATCCCTTTCACTCCCAGTCGACAGACTTTTTGCTGTCTTCCTCATCTCAGTGGGCGGTCTGACGATTTTTGCCCAGCGACGTTCAACTGCCGCTGGTCAGAGGGAAACTGAAGAATCCTTTTTTTGGTTTTCGCTATCCCCAACGACAGTCACGTGGTTCCCTTTGTCCTTGACCGGGTAGGCAGGAGGATAGGGCGCAAATCACGCAGTGCTTGTGTGATGGCCAAAAGTTCAACACATGCTCCGTACGTCCCGATCACGTGAATCGCAGCAGGAGACCCTGATGGTGCCTGGAATTCACTCATGGTCAAACGCGAAATCTGGTAACAGGTATGAAGAAAAATATACAGAAAAAACAAACAAAAATCTTAATATGCAATTATGCTGTATTAATGTTAATATAATGTCGACGTCGGACGTTTCGGTCTATTTTAGACCATCTTCAGGACATTTTCATTAAACATAATTAACATTAGAACATATAAAATTTAACATGAAAAGATGATGGACATAAGAGCACAACTAATCCAAACAGATAACTGAAATTTTTATATAAGATCAGTGTTCCGTTTAAATATGATCACGTCGTCGTCACGTGGGCGATGTTGTGAAAACGTGTTCGAAGATGATTTCAAAATATTAAAATATTAAAGAAGCTCGATTGAACTATTTTATATAAACAGTTCAAGAAATCCCTTCCGTTGATATAGGAATAAGCAGAGATCAATAGGTTCTTATATCTTTATACAAGCATGAAGTACTCCACGTTACAAAGCAAATCAAAAGATTTTTTGTTTGTTTGTTCTATATTTTTTCCTTCCTATATAT
>CAHIKZ030000281.1:952500-990000 GCA_903632075.3 Acanthosepion pharaonis | reverse complement strand
GAACATAATATAAAAGGTTTAAACACTAATATTCCATGGTTATAATTTATTACATTGGAATCGTAATCACGATCCAATTCATAAGACCTTTTGTAGGACTGATGAGTTGGATAAAATGTATAACTATTAATATATAACTTATAGCTCTTTTTATTTTACATCAAGCATTACTACATTAACACAAGCCCTGTTTGTACGACATACACACACACACACACATATATATATATATATATATATATATATATATGTGTGTGTGTGTGTGTGTGTGTGTGTGCAACTAAATACACCGAAACATGGTTGCATATTAATGCTGCGAACGTTAGAATTTATGAATTATTTCAGTTCTCATTACATTCTGATATATATATATATATATATATATATATATATATATATATATATTTGAAAGACAAGGAATTATTATAACATATTCAGATCTTTTTGCATAATATTTGTAGTGTATTCCTTTTGGGATTTGCTAAGAAAAGACGAAACTCTACGTAATGATTATTGTCCCATTGGCTTTCGTCGAATTCATTAATCGTTTTCACACACACAGACACCAGATACGGTGTTTGAGTTTGATGTTATTCTGTAAACATTCAGAAATTACTGAATCATTCCTTCATCTGACTCCTCTCCCCCTGACATTTTATTGCCCTTTTAAACACATTGACAACTGTTTTGCTTGTCTGTTTCATCTTGACTGACAAGCGGGAGTTGTAATATGTTGTAATATGCTAATGATTTACAAAAACACTTAAATTCACTTGATGGGATTTGAGTCCCGTTATTTGAATCGATTGAGTCAGGAAGACTGTTGTGTAGGAACCTACCACCCCTCTTGAAGATGAACTCGTCTACAAACAAGGACGTTAACTAGTGGCATGTCAAGAGACAGTGTAGGAGAAGTTCTTGGGCTGAGTTAGTTATAGACTACTCAGGCGATATATGTACCAACTTACCAACCGAATAAACCCCATTTTATTGTTACATGTTATTTGGCGTTTGTCTTTATTAACCCCAAATTAACATCATAACAAAGACCGAACCTTGCAAAAATCTTGAGGAAGAAATTTATCGTTACCGCGGCAGTTAGTCTTCTACATTTTAATATTTCTGGCCGTTTAGTGTAACTATCGACTATCACTAGATATAGTATGCTCTGTTTAACAGTCCTGCGAAGTCTATATGTATTCTGGACCATAGCATATTGGTTTTCGTCCAAGGTTGAATTTTGACAGGCTGTGACTTTACTGACAGAGAACAACCTCTGCATGATTTCACTAAATTTTCGATATTTTGATCCATTTTTGCCCAGTAAGTATGACACTTCATTAAGGATTTCATTCTAGAAATTCCTGGATGTCCTATGTGAAATTCTTTTAACATACGTCTTTGCAACGATTCTGGTATCAACACTCTGTGTACATATGTACATCATTACATAATGAAAATGCATCATTTCAAATAATTTTTTCCTTTAGATCTTAATTGCTTCTTCATTTTCATTATAAAGTCATCTTTTTCTACTTTAATCTTTTGTTATGGACAGCTCTCTTACAGTATTGTATAATTCGTTATTAATTTCATTTTCGGCCCTTATCGCCGCAAGGATTGTGTCTTGAAGTGGTTCGAAGAATCTTGGTACATGTTTAGACAATCCTTCTTCATGTTTTTGGCTGGTAGAAATGTCATTTTATTCAATAGGATAGTTCCCCAGCGCTGCAGTCTATTCGCTGTATGTATGGGAAGACCATTTTTTGATCCATATATGGACAATAATGGACGATGGTCTGTCTGTAGCATGATTTCTCTACCATGTTTGAATTTGTAAAAAAAAATTCATAGCAGATATGATGGCCAATGTTTCCGTTTCTATCTGGCTCTAGCTTTTTTCAACTGCATTTAATGATCTTGAAACATTAGCGATAGGTTTAGTTGTTTCGTCTTCATATTTGGTGTAGTATCACTGCTCCAATACCCAAATCACTTGCAAATAGTGTAACCACAATCTTTAATTCCGGGTCAAGATGAGCTCGTGACAAATCCAATGTTAAGACTTTCTTGAACACTTCGAAAGCACATTATCACATTTTTCTGTTCAATTTCATTTCAAATCTTTCTTCAGCGGGTTATTCAAGGGTGCTCTTAATTCGTGCATGTTAGGTATATATTCATAATAGTAGTTAGCAGACTCTAAAAGTTCTTGTAACTTTGTTACATTTGTTGGAACGGCCATTTCCTTTATCGCGCTCGCCCTTGATGGATCCTGCTGTCTAACGTTTTCATCGATAATTTGGCCTAGATATTTAAGTTTGGACATAAACAATTCACAATTTCCTTTACTAGTTTTAAAAAAAACATATTCTTTGGTTCTTTCAGATACTTTGTTTACATCTTCTGCATGTTGCTTTTGGGTCTTACTTTTAATAAGTACAACATCCAAATATTCTTGAGCATAACCCAAACCGTCTTGCATGGTATTCTTCATCTGTTGGCATATGCTTGTTGCTACCTTCACCCCAAAAGGAAGTCAGTTGAATTTGTATAACTCTTGGGGCGCACCCACCTTCTGATTGATAATGGACTTATCCCTCTACGATATAAGTCAGTGCTAGAGAGAAAGGTGTTGTGTGAAGGATCAGGTTCATCGACAGCAGTCGAGATCAGGTTACCATCACATACCGTTGGACTGTAGACTTTTGCTATTGTTACTTACTAACCGGCGTTCCTTATTACTAATCAATCTGTTGTTAATTACCTCTTAAAAATATACCAGTATTTATCCCTACAACTGTGTTTGTCTTTATTCAAATACACACACGCGGGAACACTCCCAACAACTCAACAATAACCCTCTAAGAGTGTTAATTTTTAATAATTTTGAGCAGTCCTTGTCCACTGGTATTTGTAAGTAAGCATCTGACAGGTTCAATTTAGAAAAAAAATACCTCAGTTCAATTTGGCCAAAATTTTCATTGGACTTGGTAATGGTTACTTATGTTATTTTAAACTTTCATTTAACCCTGTTGAAAAATCAGTACATATGTGGATTTTATTATTCTTTTTTTATTCAATTCCATTCTACATCTTTCTTTAGCAGGTTATTCAGGGGTGCTCTTAATTCATGCATATTAGGTACGTATGTATGGTAGTAGTTAGCAAGCCCTAAACATGCTTGTAACTTTGTTACATTTGTTGGAGCGGTCATGACCTTTATCACACTCGCCCTTGAAAGATCTGGTCGTCAACTCTTTCCATCAATATTTTGTCCTAGATCTGGACATAAACAATTCGCATTTTCCTTCACTAATCTTAAAACTATATTTTTGATTTTCCCAAATACTTTTTTTCTTTACATCTTCTGCATATTGCTTTTAGGTCTTACTTTTAATAAGTACGTCATCCAAATATGCTTGAGCAGAATCCAAACCCGCAAGCATGGCATCCATTTTAATATGCTTGCTGCGACCTTTATACCGAAAGGTAGTCGATTGAATTTGTAGAACCCACTATGAGTGTTAATGTTTTTTGAGCAGTCTTCGTCCACTAGTACTTACAGGTAAACGTCTGACAGGTCTAATTTAAAAAAAAAATATTACCGCTATTCAATTTGGCAAAAATTTCTTATGACTTGCTAACGGCTAGTTATGATGTTTTAAACTTTCATTTAACCCCGTTGAAAATCAGTACATACGCGGATTTTATGATTCCTTTTCTTAAGGTAGACTGTTGGTAATGTCCATTCGGAATAGTCTACTTTTGATATCGCACCTAATTTTTCTAGTCTGTCCAATTCATTATTAATTGTATCTAAAGCCGAAAAAGGTGGCATTCCTTTTTGACTTAAATGTCGGTGTTACATTCTCTTTTAACTCAAACTTAGCTTTTGCTTTCGTGAATATCCCTACACCTTCTGATAAAACTTCTGGAAAACTCTTTTTCAGTTCATCTTTCAATTTTTTCAGTTGCTGTATTACTACCGGGGGTAACGATGTTTATCTTTTTGCA
Organism: Acanthosepion pharaonis; assembly: GCA_903632075.3. Lineage (NCBI taxonomy): Eukaryota > Metazoa > Mollusca > Cephalopoda > Sepiida > Sepiidae > Acanthosepion > Acanthosepion pharaonis. The sequence continues at coordinate 985,983 of CAHIKZ030000281.1, read as the reverse complement.
AAAAGAGTTAATTGGAAGGTCACAAAGATCAAACAATGCAATCCAGTCTGTTCCAAATAATTTAACAGTATTCGTTAATATAAACCCCACCGCTTTTTTTGTTTTTTTCTCCACAAAAGAAACGTTACATCTGAATTCATCCCAAAAGTTCAATCTCTTTCCTGAGACTCCATGTGCAACTTTATCAAAAGTCAATAAACTAGGTTTACCCATTGTTCTCCATGTCTGTTCATTTATGATGGCGATATTAGATCCTGTATCTAGTTGCAATTTTATTTTTATATCATTAATTTTCACAAAAACAAATTTCCGCTTTTGAGATGTCTTGTTGATTTCCCTTTTAGGCTTCTTATCGTTATTCCATGTATTTATCATATTCACATAAACTTAATTTTTTCTCCATTTTTTGTATCTGCAGCACGTACTTTTGTGTCCTAATCTCCCACATTCATAACATTTCTTGTTCTTGAAGAAGCAATCACTTTTAAAATGCTTACCTCCACAACCGTTGCATGTATTAAGTATTTGGTGGGTATAGTCTTTTTTTACTGTTCTGTTAGTAGTTGAAAAATGTTTTCTCCTAGATGGTCGGGCACTGTGTACCTGTGAATTGTCTTTTTTCTTCAATCCTTGCGGTATTGAGTTTCAAACGCACAATACGGTGCCAATCTTCCGCTATTTTCTGGAGAGTTAATTCGGAATCCATTTCTAATTTTGCAAGTATCCTGTATCTTATCTCCATGTCCTTATTAGAAGTTAAACCCTTTACGAATATCAGGCAATTAAATAAATCAGGAGTTAATTCATTTAACTTGAATTTTTCTCATTCTCGATTCACGACTAACTGCATAAGTGACAAAATTTTAAGACATTGCCATCATGTATTCAATAATTAACTTCTATCACCCAAAAAGTTTGATAGTATTAGAACAGTTTCATCAAAATTTATCTCTCCTGGTTTTTTAGGCAAAATATAATTCACATATTTCTTATGTTCAACAGGGGACACATTCCTTAATAATAATCGAACATTCTTTTCATCATTCTAATGCGAACAATCCATTTTGAAGATCGTAACTTATATAATAAGCTGAAAAAGTTATCCCTTCATCTGGAGTGTACACAACTTCGCTGATTGAATTAGGAAGAGCATCTGGAGTGAATGAATCTGAAGTTTTTCCTGCCATCGTTTTGGTAAACAACTCAAAAATCTTCTGTTGTTGTAGTTGTAATTGTAATTGCTGTTCATATTGTTGTTTTTGTTGCTGCAACTGTTGTTCTTGTTGTTGCTTTTGTAGCTCCAACATCTGAATCATGATGGCTTTTAATTCTTCCATTCTGCTCTACTCTGATGAATATTTTGCAGATTCATTTTTCCCCGTGTAATTTGAATGAATCCTTGTGTAATTTGAAGAACCGTGGTGCAAGTTCAAGGAATCCTCGTCACCACGTTCGTGGTGTCAACTGTAGAAATGCTGTTAAACAATGCTGGTGTCAGACGCCTACGAATAATACTCGTACTAAAAACACTTGCCCGATAATACTCACTCGGAAAGTAACCACCATATAATAATCTGAATAGTAAACAGTATAGTGACCAATATTGAGAAATAGTATAGTGAATAGCATAGAGATAAAGGATAGTGTAGAAAGAGTGATCCGTAGAGTAATAGAGGATAGAATAGAAATGGTGATCAGTTAGACGTCACGGAAATTCCCATATATACATTTCCTTTATTATTATGTGATCTACTTATTCAAAATGGGATCGCCTGTGTTTGCTCTCTGGAGATCTGTGTTCAAACTCCAGTGATGGCAATTACACTTTATTCCTATATTGTTATGGGACCTTACCCATAATAACATAATGGACTATTCCATACTTAATAAATACTGTGCCTTAAGAGGAAGCAGAGAGTTCAGTCTGAAGTCGGGCGACCGGCTGATCGTTTGATCGGTTGAACTCTCTGCCTTCGGGCGGGGAGGAACCCGAACGCGGCTACGCCGAAGGGCGGAGTCTCTTTCGGGGAGATAAACCGACCCCGAATCCGTTTATACGGGTTCAAAGAGCATATTTTTGGCCGAGCCCACCGGTTCGGAAATCCCACGTTAAACCGGCCTTGTGCCACATGATGCCCTCGTGGGGGGTGGCTAAATACTGTTCACTCTGAAGTCTGGAGTGAAGTCCGTCAGAGGTCTGTCAGTCAGTCAAAGCGAGCGAGTCAGTCAGTCGAGTCAGAAGCAGTCCGAAACAGAGTCGCGTTTAGACAATTGCTACTAAACCTGATTGTTCGTACTAAAACTTTCTACTTCTCTTTATATATTCCTGTTTGTAATATATCTGTGTTATTCCATATCAGTGTTCGAGTTCTTCTTTATTGGTATTATCTTGGACTATCACCCGGGGTACAAGGAACCAGACCATAACATATATAAAACTCGATGTATTGCTATAAATGATTATTCAAATCCCCGCCAAAATTTTATTACTTTTATATCTTTGCTTGATTCAGCTTATAATGTTCTGGGGGGAGCGTCTTGGGGAAAGAAGACGTGGCTCTTGGGTCACAATCCATTGGGTTTCGAATACTTGGATGAGTATCACCACCGGAATTTAGGGGGTATCGGCGCTATATTGAGTCTAATTAGTTTCTTCTTCGTCACCAAGGCCCGTTGGTCCAGTGGTTTGACACTTGTGTTGTATCGTAACGGTCCGGTTTCGATTCTCAGTAGAGGATACACACTACTGATGAGTCCCAAATAAATCGTCCAGTGATTTCTGCATTCGGTTGAAGATTCTTCTAGAGTGAATGAATTTCTATAAATTATATATATATATATATATATATATATATATATATATGTGTGTGTGTGTTCGAACCCCAATCAGTAAAACTTTAGTGGCTATCGAGTTTTGTATGAGGTTGCTATAAGTGCGTAAACCGAGGAAGCAAGAAGAAGCGACATTTAAGAAAGAACACCATAAGGTTTGAAGATGCGATATTTGGAAAAAAATGATACCAACATAGTGTCAAAAAAAACTTCGGTCATAGTGACTTATGAAAGCTAAAATATTTTAATACTATATTCATTTAATACGAAGCCCAAGATCCAATCAAGGTAGAGGCCTACTAAATGATGTTGATGCGAGGGCGTAATAAAGAAAGGAGCAAAAGTTTCGTATTATAAGGATACGTAGAATGGATAACGTTTCAACCCAGGACATGAAGATTTTAAGTTCGAGGTTATCGGAGAAGTATATTACCGAGAATCTATACCACAAAGTAATTGTGAAGAACCTGTATAAGAGGTATTTCATGTTTACGGATGGAATATGAAAGGGATGGGGATGATTCGACTCTGCGTACGCGGCAGTGCGAGTCTTGGCTGTGAGGGTCTGGGATGGTGGAACTAAGGAGTTTACCTCGTCTCACCATTTACCGTGAAATAAGCGCAGATTAACGAGAAGCTAGCAAAGTCTATAGGAAAGGTGTTGTAGGGTGGACTGTCCTCTATCAGACATTAAACTACATCCGGCAGCAAGGATGACCCGTGGTGGTAGAACCTGTTAGGGTCCCAGCTACTGGCAAATATTAAACCGGCAAACAATATATATATATATATATATATATATATATATATAAGGATCAAAGAGTAATAAATTATAACCATGGAATATTAGTCTTTGAGCCTCTTATATTATATTCTTACTCTGTCCTGGACATTGAGTTCTACCTGGATTATATCCTATTGGGAATTTTTATATATATATATATATATATATATTGACCACTAATATTATTAATCTATCTATCTATATATATATATATATATATATATATCACATTATGAAATGGACAAAGTCCGACAATTATTTTAAGACGTTTTTATGTTTATACATTCTTTTTATAGATCCAAATATTTAAGTAAATGATCTGTTTATAATAAACAGTATTAAATAACATTTACCGGCCTGAATGTCCGAGAAATTTTCACAGAAAATATTCGTCCTCCGACAGGATGCGAACCTGTATCCTATACGGAACCGTCATTTAGCTTGACGTGCCTTTACCGATTTGTCCACAGAGGAGCGTTCGGTTAGATTCATGGAAGATTGAAGTTTAAATAAAGTAAATTCGACCTTTCTAACCGAATGCTCCTCTGTGGCCAAATCGGTTAAAGGCACGTCAAGCTAAATGACGGTTCCCTATAGGATACAGGTTCGAATCCTGTCGGGGGAGGAATATTTTCTGTGAAATAAATTACAATAAAACATTTTACATTGCTACACAAAAACTTTCATGTTTCAGCACTAAGCTGGTACTTCCTCAGACGATGGTAGATAACTAATGATAAAAATAAAAACAAACCTTTACTGATTATCGTAAGTTAAAAGCATAAGGTCAGAATTAAAAATATACTTATGGGTATGTCTAGATTAACCAATGAACGCCAGGTCTACGCTAAAATATAAAAATATGGCCAGAGGGTCGAGGCGGCTTGGTTATCATGACATGTTAAGTAAAACCGATGCTTAGACACGTCATTCAATGATACAAGGGAACAATTTTTAAATTTACCTAATAAATCATTTTTATTATTCTTCTCTGCCACAATCTGAAGACGTATCATCTTCCTACTGTGTTGTGATAAACCCCCCTACAGTAGAATACACTCTTCCTCTTTTGTGGTAAACCCTCCTAGAGTAGAATGAACTCTTCCAATTTTGTGGTAAACCGTCCTACAGCAGAATGGACTCTTCCTCCTCTCATAAATACAAACTGCGAGAGTCGGATAGCAGAGTGTCAAGTGACGTGGAGTAGGAGACGCAGTGCTAATCTACATATTACTGACACTATTGTTTTGTATATATCTTCAATATACATTTTCAACCTATCTTCGTCTTTCGTGTGTTTTTTTCTGGCCCCTAAACAGGCCACAACACACACACACACACACACACACACACACACACACACACACACATATATATAAATATATATATAATTCTGTTCGTATCTGTCTACATCTATGTGCTTATCTCAGATAGATACATACCTACATATAGTGTAACCGACGAGTGAGCGATAAAGATATTTATCTCAGCCTGTTTCTATCTATCTATCTATCTATCTATCTATCTATCTATCTATCTGTTTGTTGTGGTAAAACCTCTTACAGTATAATGAACTCTTTCTTCTCTCATAAATACAAACAGGCCACAACATACTGAAACATGAAAGTTTTTGTGTAGCGATGTAAAAATCTTTTAATGTAATTTATTATAATAAAGATATTATAATATATATATATATATATATATATATATATTTGTGTGTGTGTGTGTGTGTGTGTGTGTGTATGTGTGTGTGAAGATCAATTGTGTCTCAATTTATTACATACTCGCTGGTAGTTTTGCCTTCATTTTTATTGTTTTTGTTTTCTCCCCGTTTTTCACTGACCTCGTCCTTGCTTTCTTTCAATATATTTGGTTTTATTTACCGGAATGAAGGTCCTTTTTTATGGAATCAGTCACATATCATCCCGGCTATATCTCTGGAAAACGGATAACGCCCTCCCTTTCATAGCTACAAAAACAAATCGATACACCACCCACTTACCCAGAGATGGAAAACAATAATAATATCCATAGAAAAATATATTCCGCTTGACTGAACAGTTGTTATTTCTAAAGGAGACCCCCCCATAAGCGACATATCCCACTCTCCTTTGTCCAACAAGCTTTTATTGTCAGTATCAGTGGCACTGTTAATCTTTACGAAACATAGGTTACTATTGTAATAACCAAAAATTAGACGAGAGTCAACTGAAAAGTTCTTAGACTGACCAAAATACTCTAATGGAATGTGACCAAATGAGGTTTATTTGTGGTCTATACACTTCCACCATCGGTTTCACAATGCTTGCTTCCCAGTGTTGCAGAAGCTTTCATCCTTTTGCTAAAAAGAATCGTCAACAGCAGATATAACGTCATCCTCACTGAGATACTGGCTCCCAGTTCTTTTTTCATGTTGGGGAACAGATGATAGTCAAGTGTGGCCAAATCAAGACAGTAAGGAGTTGAGCAACCAATTCAAAATCACATTCACTCACAGTAGCTATTCAAACCAAGGATTTATGCGCTTGGGCATTGTCCTGGTGAAACAAGATCCCTTTCGTCAGTTTTCCTAGGTCTTTGGTCTTCATACACTTTCGTAACTATTTCAGCATGTTGGAATAGTACTCTCTATTGATGATGTGGCCCATTTGAAGATAGACAATAAACACAGTATCTTTTGAACTCCCTCCCTTACAAAAAAACGAGATGAAGCGATAGTAGATAAAACTACCTTGACCTTCTTTGGAGCAATTATGGTGGGGTTTTCTACTGTATGGGTTGACTTTATATCTCTGGCTCTGTGATGAATCCAACCTTCATCCTGGTTTAGGAAACGTTCAAGCAAACCAGCTGAATGTACCTCAGACAATGTCAGACTTTCCCGTGGTATGATCAGTCTGGTGAGTTTTTTGATCAAGCGTCTGAAGAGGTGGTATCCACCGAGCAGAAACCTACTCTTTACCAAGTTCATTGCGTAGAGTGCTGTATCTCGTGCTTTCGAGATAACAGATGGAAATAAATAAGGGAGACAAGCTCGTAGGTGAGTCATGAAATAGAAGGTTTATTACACAAAGGTGCAGTTAACTATTGACCGAATGCTAACTCTCTTCAACTCTGCTTATCTTCGCTTATTTATTTTCAGGGAGTTTTTGTTTGAATATTTGGGGCTCATATCAAAGTCGAATATGGTGTTAACACTTTTTGGCTGTTACTACTGCTTGGTCAGGTGATGTTAGACAGCGTTAGCTAAAGATGTCTACTCACGTTATCTCTTCAACGTTATCTATCATAGCATGTTGGTTTACAATATAGTTTGTCCAAACGCCTAGCAATGACACAGAGCGGTAAACGTTGTGAATTAATTTTATTTTCCTTGCAGGGATTTAGTATAAAATGAGGAGAGTATTAAAAGGTATTGTCATTATTCATAAAAGATATAGCAGCCACATCGATCCTATGGCCTGAGCAATTGAGGCAATATTTAGTGTAGTGGTTCCTGATCCACTCTCACTTTATTACTGTCTTTCTTTAACTCTCTCTATGTCTGATTTTCTCTAATTCTGTCTTTATCTATCTATCTATCTATCTATCTATCTATCTGTAAATCTGTTTCAGCTCTACTTAAATCTATGTCTTTCTATCTATCTCTAAATCTATCTCTATTTGTATTTCTAACTCTATCTATCTCTAAGTCTATGACACTATCTCTAACTCTATTTAACTCTCTGTCTATCGATCTCTAATTGTTTCTGTCTATCTCTGAATCTGACTCTATTATCTCTCTCTCTCTCTCTCTCAGTTGTATCTGTTGTTTTCGAGATAACAGAAAAATAGTAAGGAAGACAAAGGTATGTCATGAAGTACAAGGTTTACTACACGAAGGCACACTTAGCAGCTGACCTAATGTTAACACATTATTTACCCAAGCACCCCACAGAGCGGGATGTGTCACAAGACCGGTTTAACGTAGACCCCGTAATAACAGGACCGGTTTTGTCTACCTCCCAAGATGATCCTCTACCTTTCAGCAATGCCTCGTCTGGGCCTTCGGACAGAGGGTTCGACAAGCATTAAGATCTTAGCGCGCAGCTAAGACCTAATGTTGACTCAGTATTTACTAATCTCCCCACAAAGCCGCATATGGCACAATGCTTGTCTTCTTTTAACCTGTGGCATTACGAGCCCGTAGGTTCGAGTAAAAATTCCCCATAGATCCCGTACAAACGGGGTCGAGTTTGTCTACCTCCCCAGACGAGACTCTGCTATTCGGCATAGCCTCGTATCGGCCCCTCTCTGCCCGAAGGCAGAGAGTTCGACAACCACTAAAAGCTTAGCACGCGGTTAAGAACTAATGCTTACAAAGTATTTACTCGAGCTACCCACAGAGCGGGATGTGACACAAAACCGTAGGCCCAGGCAAAAATTCTTCATAGAACCCATATTAAGGGATTTGGGTTTGTCTACCTCCGCAGACAAGACCCTGCTCTTCGGTATAGAATCGTCTGGGTTCCTCTCCGCCCGGAGGCAAAGTGGTCGACAAGCACCAAGAGCTTAGCGCGCGGCTAAGACCTAATGCTAACTCTGCTCAACTCCATTTAACTCCGCTTATTTACATAAACGGACGATTCCATTTATGTCCTATATGACATAGGGTATTCGTGACTCTCTCACGGTATATGCTAATAGTAGTGACTACTTGATTTATAGTCCCATCGCCTGTCGTTCATTATCTTGCGGCGAACACGATCAGTATTTTCCCTAGAAGGCAGCAGTTATTTACTTATTTGCTATATAATATGTCCAGGATGATACTCATTACTAAAATATATCCAAACGGTAGGCCTAATTGCATTGCTCAGAATCTGGGGTCGTATTGTACACGAGCTAGATGGACAAATCAGGTTTTTCATAAAAAGAAAAATTCAAAAACATAAACTTCAGTAGCCGCTCCATTCATAGACTAGGCGTATACACGTATATATATATATATATATATATATATATATATATATATATATGAAGAAATATAGTTTTAAGGTGTGCTATATTTATGGGATAAAGTTCTCAGTATCAGAAATAGAGCGTATGTGAATATAAATATAAAAGTGAACTTTGAAGTCAACACTCAGAGGCGACAGGCTGTTTCATGCTAGACATGCATGAAAGAAAGATTGCTGCCTAAATACAGAAATATATATATATATATATATATATATATATATATGTATTTCTGCCTAAATACACATACACACACACACATGCATACACACACACACACACACACACACACACATATATATATATATATATATATATATAAGTTCAGAGCAGATAACATTAGAAAGATTTTAGAGTTCCATGAAAATAAGTGGATACGACGCACTATCCAGACGGATTAATCACATACTTAACAATATAGATATTATTAATATATAAACCCTCAAATCAGTACCTACCCACATTTCTCACCCACACAAGACAGACATGCTTACGGAGGTGTGGAGGCCTCACACTTATACACAAACAGATACGAATATACACACTTACACACATCATATTCACTCGCTCCCTAAGAACCAAATAACACACACACACTTAACAGAGACACATCCTCTTTCCAGGAACCAATAAAACTGTCAAAATGACCAAAGGAATTCAGAGCAGCATGAATCCATCCAGCTCTTATCTTAAATAACAACTTAAAAGAGACTGTTTGACCAACAAAAAGACTGACCAAAATTCATGTTAAAAAATAAAAAAGAACCAAATGAAAACTAAAGACAAAAGTTCATTTTCTCCATCAAGACATTCATTTCTGTAGTTCACTGCTACCAGCAAGCAGAATTTTTTTCTCCTGATGATGGCCATGTTGGCCGAAACTAGACGAGGAATCTAAATGAAATAATAATAAGAACGAAAGAATATTAATATAAAACCCAGTGTGTCTGAAGATTTTAATTTTTAATATATATTATTGTTCAATATATATATATATATATATATATATATATATCCTTGTGCAAATTAATTGAAACAAAACGAATAATTCCGTTATTACTTATTTTTTTCATATTTTTCCAATGAAACTTGACCCAGTCCACATGTTAGTACTTTGTATATCCATTCCGCGAAGTCATTCCTTTCAGATTGACCCCATATTCACGATTGGATTTAAATCAGGAGAGTTTCCGGGCGAGTCTACAGTGCTTGGATCTGCTCGATGGTAAGGCTTGCCAGCATGGTCGGGTAGCTTTACAATTTCTATGTACTTTCTTGGAGTAACGTCCATCGCAGACAATGGCCGTAGGACAACTTATCGACAAGCGAGAAAGTAGTATCTGGGCGTGATAAAAATCTGATGCAATCACGGATGACGCAATAGCAGATTTCAGTTCCGCAATTGTTAGAATTGCTGAACTGAAATCTATTGCTTTACAAAGAAAGTTTAGAATTGAATACAATATAGAACCACATCATCGGAACACTATTGTTAAATGGATGAAAAAATTAGAGACAGGCTCCGTCCATGATAAGCCACGGTTTGTAAAATCGTATTACCCTTTGTATTGCTAATGATGGAGGACATGTGGAAACTTAAATAAAATTTCAATAAAACCTTAAAAAATATAGATTTACTTCTTTCTAATCCTTTTTACAAATTATTTCTATCGCAAATACAAACAATTTATAAATTTTTTAAAGTGCACACGACCTTTATAGACACCCTGTAGATGTGTATGAGAAACCCACGTAAAAAAATAAAAATAAAAATAAAAATAAAAAACTCCTTCGGTCACAACCTGACTTCGTAAAGCTGCTATGCAAATATTATAGGTTTCTCGGTATGTTGGTCGGGATGAAAGCGTAGCATCTGTTCTTTCCCATTTGAGATGGAAGAAAAAGCCCGGTCGGAGGGATTCCAACCCCGCGGGGCACCTTCCACGTTGCACTAACAGATGTGTAATATCAACACCAGCGTCACAATTGCTGTGGGTACCTCCCATAAAAAGGCCTTGTATCAAACACTAACTTAGTGGTGAGGTCAAGCAAAAATCATCGTAGTTTTTATGTTAGGATCAAAGTGTAATATCTGTTCCACCCCTCAGTCGTGTGTTACATGAAAAGGATCTGGAAGTATTCGGACACGTTTGTGCTACTGTTCACCTGCAATAACACGACTCTGTGTCAAATTGCAATGCCGGTAATTGTAATATTAACAGTTTCCTTACAAGGAAACCTTCGGCATTCATTGATCGAACAGCCAATGCTCCTCGAATTACGCTTTTCTTCACGAAGTAGCCATCGGAGTGGGATCGATGTGTTTTATCTGTTCTCATTTCTGATCGTAATGCTGTTCTGGGTATGTCGATAAACTACATCCGCATCCTGGGTAAGACGATAAACTACATCCGACAGCAAGGCCTCTGATCAGGAGGTTTTGAGGAGCGTGGAACCACCGCTTAATTGCTGGTGTTCCCAGGTCAACCTTGACCCGGAGTGGTAGTACCTGTTAGGGTCTCAGGTATGGGCAAATAGTTAACCCCCAAACTGGGGTCAAAACAATATGAAAGTTTAAAAATAGGTTTTAATACGAGCAATATATATTTTGGAAAAGTTATTTCCAGCAATAAATTATTACAAGCAGTACATTTTTTTAAAAAATTCCCAGCAATACATACTGATAATTTCATTATTTTTTATGGCTTTAGATGTTGCATCCTTTTAATTTTTGCGGTCATTTAAAATCCTCAAGCGATGTGGTTACTGCTATTTTGATAAAGCAAGAGACGGCACATCAAGGCAAGACTCCAAGTTAATATTGTTAGCGGAAGATGCCTTCCAAAATCTCAGCAAAGTATTAAGTAACAGAAAAAAAATCATTTAGGAACAAACAAAATAGTACAAAACTGTTACGTAAAATCAGTCCTCCTGTATGGCAGTGAATCTCCTCACAGATGAAGAGGAGACTTCAGCCAGTAAAAAATGTTCTCCTACAGGAGGATGATGAGGATAGCATGTACCAAACATGTTGGAAGTGACGAGGTTTTAGAGAAGACAGAAAGAAAAAGAAAACATACACTTAACGTCAGGTACAGTTAAAATTTCTAGGGCACACAATGAGGAATGAGGGCTTGGAAAATCTGATACTCACAAGGACAGATCGTAGGCAAGATGGACAGAGGAAAATTACGCATAGCTTGCTTAGTGAGCTTGAGCCTATGGAAGACGGAACAAAGTTTAGGCGCTGTAATAAAAATACAAAATTTATTAATTGCAACTAGGGGCGTTGTGAAGAGCTATGATCGCCTACATCCCGAAGGAAAATGCCACTTAGTAAATGATTCTAACAAAGCGTTTTACTAGTAAGTGTCAATTTTGCATTGTCAAGTGTTCTTTTTACTTCTTGCGATGATATCCAAAGGCGTGTAGACGATTGGATCTCTATTATCGGGGCAAGAACGAATGTAGACTCCTTAGGAAGTTATAAATTCGTCTGGAAATTGCGTAATTGTATTAACGTAAATCTCGCCTCGTTGTTTTTTGTTTTTCGCGGCATTTGTAAATGTTTAGTATTTTTTACAATTCTCTGTTTCCGCAATAAGAAATTAGCTGTTAACCTTTAACCTTTAGACCTACCTGACCTATTTGCTAAGCGGTAACGTAGATCTTTCAATTACAAAATAGGTGTAAGGACATGATCAGGCGTAAGGTGTCAGAGAAAAGAAATCAATAACCAAATTTGGCGAAAGAATTTATGCAGTGAGGAAATACTCATATATTTATAACAGATTTTTTTGGTAAATTCTTTTGGTAGCAGCGAAAAGTGTTGAAATATATTTTGTGTGAAGAAATATCAACTTTTAATTGAATTTCCGTTAAACATCACTACGCACAAGACAGGCGTTGCCAGGAAAACATATTTCTTCTTCTTCCTCTTCTTCTTCTTCTTCTTTCCATCCAGGACGCCGACGATGATAGCTCTCCACAATTTCCTGTCCTTTATAGCTCTAAGTGAACTTTCATCTTTTTGCCCTAATAAAAGCCGACACTCAATAACATTAACTACGAACATGACCATAACATGCTGACCGTGTTTGGAAAATAAAACACCAGTATAACTCTAGATACATACACACAACCTATACGTTCAGTTAAAAGTAAAAATAAAATCATCCTTGATAATGGCTAAAAGTATAGCCGAAAGCAATCGTAAATGCAGAACATTTGGACAGTTTTTTACATACTTTCTGTCCAGAAAAGAAAACACATGTATGAATACAAGAAAAATTAAATAAAATATATATATATATATATATATATATATATATATATATATATATATATATAATAAAAAACTTAAACATTAATATTCCATGGTTATAATTAATTCCAATGGAATCGTGTTTTCTTTTTTGAATTTGTAGGTCTGATGAATTGGATCGCATTTACGATTCCAATGGAATAAATTATGACCATGGAATATTAGTGTTTAAGCCTTTTATTATATCCTTACTCTGTCCTAGACATTGAGTTCTACCTGGATTCTATCCTCTTGGAATTTTTTATTCAAAAAATATACATGTATGTGTATTTATATATTTTGCATATGTATGTATATTTACCACTAATATTATCAATTATCTATCTATCTATCTATCTATCTATCTATCTTTCTATCTATCTATCTATATATATATATATATATATATATATATATATATATATATGATTTAGCTACCACATTCACAATTTGGCTAATATTTTAGACACAATGATCTTTGAATATGAAACTTAATAGGACAGATTTCTCTGCAAAATTGCCCTCTTTCTCTTCAATATGTTCTGTGAGTGTCGAAATTTCCAAACCGTCTTTCCTCATTAAGTGCCCTAGCAATGTCAACTATCTCTTGTGGATGTGGGCACTACTAGGCGGTGTAATGGTTAGCAAGCTGGTCTCGCTCGAACAATTACGTAGGGAATTCGATCCTCACTGTGTAACCCCTACATTTGGCCTTGTGCTACATCTCAGCTACGCTTGGAGAATCCCTATCTATTGTTGATGTTAAGTATGAATTTCCTTTTTTTCTGTTTTCTTGAAAACTTCGTCATTGCTCACATGTCCAGTCCATGATATTCTTAGCATCCTTCTGTAGTACCAGATATCTGTTGTTTCAAGTCTCTTCTTCATTGCTGAGATCGTCATATAAGACACGGGTGTATAAGACGCAACCCTATTTAAGCAGGTAAAATCAAGAAAAAAAATTAGCAATTAGTAAAATTATTAGTAAATGGTACAGCCTAAGTTATATCTATGAGGTACTATTTTGCTGAAACAAGCCATGATTACAATTAAACGAAAAATATGGAAAAAAAAAGAATTCGAGTCTATAAAAACTTTATTATGTCCAAGGGTAAGAAAACAAAATAAAAATCAAGCAATCATTACATTTGAGCAAAACCATTAAAATTTTCTTCATTTTCAAATCCATAAAATTCGTCGTCTTCATTATCAAAACTCTGATACTCATTTTCAATACCACTATCAACGTCGTGAAACAATGCATCATCTTCCGTTCCATTGAGAGCATTGCTAATGCCACACTTTTAAAGGATTTCACAACAATTTCTGATCTAATATTATCCCAAAATTGCTTTATGCATTAACAGACTTGCGCAATGCAGGGTCTTTTTATTGTTTCTGTAAGTGTAAGGTCGTAATCAGGTATTGCCTCATCTCAGAAATATAGACAGATACTGAAGCGCCGAAACGTTGTAATAAATATGACGACAAAGATGAGGACAATAGTCCGAATAATGTAAATAGTGTACATAATACCTCATCTCAGAAATATAGACAGATACTGAAGGGCCGAAACGTTGTAATAAATATGGCGACAAAGATGAGGACAATAGTCCGAATAATACAAATAATGTACATAATACCTCATCTCAGAAATATAGACAGATTCTGTCATACAATTGCATTAAGAATTTTGCAGAATTATATGCATTTGTAATAGCGTTATATTGACATGGGTATGCATCTGAGTGATTAGCACGTTCGCTTTCATCCCCTGAGACCCGTGTTCTGATCTCACTACGGATAATTTGTCAGGAAAGTGACGATTTTATTGGCTTAAGGGAGGCGAACTTCTTCCCGTAGGGATAATAGCATAGCATTTATGTTAAAGTTTTGTCCGCCAATAATGTATTCTGATTGTTAATTTCTCTACTAGTGTACCCGTGTCGTCAAAATTGACGGCTGAAAGGAATATATTACAAGTAATATGTATTATATTGTAAGTAATTTTTGTTTAATCCAAGTACAATTTTGTAATTTAAAATAGTTAACGTTAATCCGGGTTTGATGACCAGTGTCTTCGTTTTTGGAGGAGTTTGTTCCTGTGATTTATTATTATTATCACTATAATAATAATAATAATATTACTTGTGTGCCCGTGCCGACAAGAGTGACGGCAAGAAGGAATATATTATAAGTAATCAGTGTAACCCGGATATAAGAGACCCGGATATAAGAGAAACCCGGATATAAGAGAGATTTTTTCTGGTCCCAAATTAGAGCCTGTGTTAATGTATATAAAATAGACTAAACCCGGATATAAGAGAAACCCGGATATAAGAGACTTCTCCGGTCCCGACAGCTCTCTAATATCCGGGTTACACTGTATTGTAATATAAGTAATTTTTGTTTAATCCAAGTACAATTTTGTAATTTAAAATATTTCCTTGTTAACGTTAATAATCGAAAAGTGTAAAATTTTTAAACACCTAAGGTAAGATATGCGTATATTTTCCTAATAAATGTTACAGATTTACAATCAATTTATTTTTACTGCTAAAGTTCGCAAAGCACAATTTTTGTGTAAACTTTGGAAACTTTGAGTAATCCTTGACAGTCCGTAGATTAAATCTGTAATTTCAGAGTCTGCTTATTTCTCGTCTTACGAAGAGAAACGTATCATCAGACATTTTTTAATTTATTACCACAAGATATGTTCCGAATCGTAACACAAAAACTACATTAAAACTATTTAATTATTTAATTGTATAAACTTTTAATTGCTATCATAAATAATATAAAGAAATGATATAGTGTGATTAAAAAAACAAAATCTTTCGATGACTAATGAATTATTACAAAAATTGTTCCACCTCCATTTCTTCTTTTTAATTATAATTTTAAAAGTTTAAAATGAATTTCTAAAAATGAATAAAGCATTCTTAAAGATATATATGGCGTATTATATATCACTATCTTTGATAGTGATATCAGTACGCATCAACAAGACCAAATTAACACGGCACTGGGTGGGTCATCGTTATTTTGCACAATGGCACTCAGTTGTTACACACACATAATATATATATATATATATATATATATATATATATATATATATATATATATATATACGTGTGTGTGTGTGTTCGCCGAAGAAAGGTCAAGAAATGAATTTGGGTTCAGTGGACATCAAAAATATGAACTAAGAAATAATAGGAAGCGAATTTGGGATCGCTTGACAACAAACAAAATGAACTTCTAAGAAAGGGAGTAAGAATCAGTTGACTACGTTTATGTGCCATACATCAACAAGTGGGATTTTGGTTTTGTAATTTTTAGTTTCCCGATGACATCCAACGAAAACAGTTCATGAAAAAAAATGTATGTGCGTGTGTGTGTATATATATATGTTTCCGTGTGTGTGTGGGTGTGTGTCCGTGTGTATGTGTGTGCGTGTCTGCGTGTGCCTGTGTGTGTATATATATATATATATGTGTATCCGTGTGTGGGTGGGTGTGTGTCCGTGTGTGTGTGCGTGCGTGTCTGCGTGTGTATATATATATATATATATATATATATATATATATATATATATATATATATATATATATATAAATATTGAAGTTAACACTCAGCGGCGACAGAATGTTCCATGCTAAACACAATCATGAAACAGCCTGTCTCCTCTGAGTGTTGAAGTCAGTGTTCACTTTTATATTTACATACCCTCTAACCTGATACACCAATAAATATTGCATAGCTTAGAACTATATTTCTTCATATATATATATATATATATAAATATATATATATATAACTTTTTTTTTATCAAACGTTTTAGTTTTTATCAAACGTTTTAGTATTGACAAGCTCCAGGGAATTCATCCCGGAGAGCGAAAATGGCCATAAAAATGGTGTACAATTGAGTTTCCCTTTAAGTAATTCATTGTTATATATATATATATATATATATATATATATATATATATATATATATATATATAAGTCTTTTATGGTACAAAATTTAACAATAGTTAGGAAAAGCAAAATTTGTATGCCATTTTTTTAAAAAGATAAAAGCGTGTAAATTAAATTAATATAACGCAAAGAATGGAAAAAAATGATTTCAAGAAAGTAGAATGCAATAAAATTCAGGCCCCGAAAGCATACACACTGCTTACAAAGGGAAGGCCCACGGGTTCTTATATATAAGGACTGTAAAACCTTGAGGTGAAATGTGGAGTGAGACCTAGATAAAATCAAAAAACGATCTCCACTAAAATTAACCACACATTTCCTACTATTTATTATATGCTCAGCAATAGCAGAGCCAGAACTATTGGTTAGTTGGCTTACCCACCAGCATTTGAAACCGGATGCCAGAAAAAGCCAAAGTAAACAATGCTTCTGGCTCTGCTATTGCTGAGCATGTAATAAATAGCAGGAATTATGCATTTGATTTTAGTGCGGAACTTTTTTTTATATTTTATCTAGGTCCCACTCCACACATCACCTCAAGGTTCGAGAGTCCTTGTATATCAAATCCCGTGGGCCTTCCCTTTGTAAACAAAGGGAATGCTTACTGGCTCTGAATGTTATCGGACTCTAATTTCTTGAAATTCATATATATGTTTTTCTCCTTCCATTCGTTATATTAATTCAATTTACAGGCTTATATATTTTTTATACCCCAGAAAAATAAACTTGATAAGTCCTGAGACGAAACCGGTTGTTTTTTTTTTTAGCTTTTTTAAAAAATGCCATGTAAATTTTGCTTTTTCCTATATATATATATATATATATATATATATATATACAAGTATAGGATTGATGTATACGGTATAAATTCCAATACCCAACAATTACTATTCTTAAAAGAGTGCCCAATACAGAGTAGAGAGAATATAATTATTTATTCCACAATTATAACATAAATATGTTATAAAATCACTACAAAAATAGCCATTTTGTTTCAACACCTCTGGTGTCTTATCAAGTGATGATGTTGAATGTATAATTTTCGAATAAATTATTATATATATATATATATATATATATATATATATATGTGAAAATTTCTCCGATTTAATCGGTAGAGAAGACAATATTTATGAAGAAAAATGACAATAGGAAAACTGGTAATTGACGCAGTCTAATGTGGACTTTATCAAAGCAAATTTTCATTTTCGTATTTTGCTTTGATAAAGTCCACATTGGACAAAACGCGCCAGCAATTACCAGTTTTTCTATTGTCATTTTTATTCATAAATATATATATATATATATATATATATATATATATATATATTATCATCGTCTCGGTGTTTATATGTTGAAGAAATCCGGTCAGAAAACGCATTACCCATATTAGAAGAATAGCGTTGAATTCAGATATAGCTGTATTAAGGACGGCTTCCGTCAATCTATATTGCCTTAGACACACCCGCTAACGTTGTTCTAGCTGCAGCACACATAGTACCTCGCAAAGTATTTACAGCGCATTATGCAATTTGCAACATTGTGTGCATGAATTTTCTGACGACTGTGTAAAATACGCCCTACGCCGTATTTAATTTTCTTGTTTCATAAGCTAGACTATGTGATACCCAGGCTTTGTTTCTGTCTGGGGTCTGTATCGTAAGACCGAGTTCGTTTGTGGTAGATTTCAAAACTGACGCCAATATTTATGCTGCAGGGGTCAAAGACAAAACGAAAAAAATCTCAAAGGTTTCAAAGACGTTTCGTAGCCTTATCGTCTTAATTAGAAAATTTCCCGGCCTAGCTGCTAACGTCGTCGCATCGTTGCAATAAAAACTAGTGGTTCGCTGTTCAATATGCAGTGAAAAGGGTTTGGAATGCTGATTTTTCAGGCAGGGCGCGTTAAACTTGTTAGGATTCTTCTCCTGATACAATGTTCCTACCCCACCCCCCACAAATCCCTACCCGGTCAACGATTTAAATTTGATTACGTAGAGATGAGTGAATATTAGGTCTGCTTGTGGGGCAGGGAGAAATTGGGTTCATCCCTTTCGGTCCAAAAATCTAGTAATGACCAGAATTCGAATGTTTTCTGTTTTCAGTTCTCTCTTTTCCTCTTATATATATATATATATATATATATATATATATATATATATATATATATATATATATATATATATATATATATATATATATATATATATATATATATATATATATATATATTTCCTTTTCACTCTCTTTGTTTCTCTCTTTCCATTTTTTTTCTCTCTCTTTCTTTCTTTTTCACTCTCTTTCTTTTCTTTATCATTGTTTCTCTATTTCCTTTTTACTCTCTCTCTTTCCTTTTCACTCTCTTTCTTTTCTTTATACACTCTCTCTTTTTTACACTCCCTTTCTTTCTTTTTCACTCTCGCTTTCCTTTTCACTCTCTTTCTTTTCTTTACACATTCTCTTTACTTTTTACCCTCTCTTTCTATCTCTCTCTTTCCTTTTCACTCTCGCTGTTTCTCTCTTTCCTTTTTACTCTCTCTCTCGCTTTCCTTTTCAGTCTCTTTCTTTTCTTTAAACTCTCTCTCTCTATTTTTTACCGTCTCTTTCTTTTTTTCTCTCTCTCTTTCCTTTTCACTCTCACTGTTTTTCTCTTTCCATTTTACCCTCTCTCTCTTTCCTTTTCACACTCTTTCTTTTCGTTAAACTCTCTCTCTATTTTTACCCTCTCTTTCTTTCTTTTTCTCTCTCTCCGTCCTTTTCACTCTCGCTGTTTCTCTCTTTCCTTTTTACTCACTCTTTTCTTCAACTGTCTTTTTTATACACTCTCTCTATTTTTTACCCTTTCTTTTTTCTTTTCTCTCTCTCTTTCCTTTTCACTCTCGTTGTTTCTCTCTTTCTTTTTTACTCTCTCTCGCTTTCCTTTTCTTTGACCAGGTATTTAAATACATCGTTTCAGCCGTTGTACGCTCCGGATTTCTTCGGATAGTTGGAATGTCTAACTGAACCCTTTATTTCGCTCACTGGGGTAGACTGTTCTAGTTCCACGTGCCATGTCTAATGGATGTCAGTTATCAGTTATCTCCTGTTAATCCCCCTCTCCAAGTTCTTCACTGCCTTAACCAGGTATTGAACTCACGCTCTCTGGGTCCTGTCACTGGATCTAACTAACGCCTATATCCACTGCGCCATGTGTCATTGAGTTCAATATCTGGTTAAGGCGGTGGAGAACTTGGATATGGGAATTAACAAGAGATAACTGATAACTGACATCCAACAGGCATGACACGTGGAACTAGAACAGTAGTCCAGCGAGCGAAATAAAGGGTCCAGTTCGATATTCCAACTACCAGAAGAAGGCCGGAGCGTACAACGGCTGAAACGTTGTGATAAATATGGCAAGAAAAACGAGGATGATAATCCGAGTAATGTAAATGGTGAGGAATGTGGGCTTTGAAAATCTGATGGCCACAGGACAGTGAGAGATAATTAGGGACAAAGGAAAACAACGCATACCTAAAGAAGTAGATTAAATGGATGGTGGAAGGAATTGCAGAAAGACAAAGTTTATTAAGAGCCAGAAGGGATGGGAAGTTATACAGAGCCATGATCGCCTACGTCCTGAAGGGAGACGGTGCGTAAAGAAGAATATAGTATAAGTGAACCTTTCTGTTACCATATTCTTTAAATCTTCCTTGTTGCTTATTCTGTCTATAGAATTCTCAGTATGCTCCTGTAGAACAACTTTTTTGAGGTCTCTAGGATGTTTTTTTCTCATCCGTGAGAAGATTGTCCAATATTGACTACCACATAAGTAGATGGACATCAAATAGCAATCCAGCATTTTTTTTCTTTGTTTCAACTGCATTTTTCTTCATTTCTCCAGAACCTTGCGTAGCTTTTGGAATGCTTCTTTCGCTAGTCCAATGTATACTTCGGATCTCGGTGCCACTCTGTAAAAACGCTTCTCAGATATTTAAACTTCTGTGCCTGCTTGATGTTTATATTTCCAATTCGTAACTCTCATCCCTGTCTTTTTCTCTTGCTGACGACAATATTTTCTGCCCTCAATACAGTTGATGGTTAATCATTTATTTTTCGCACTTTCTTCTAGGGCCCTGTCTAGGACGTCCTGTAGTTACAATTTTGGAGTCGGCTATCAACAGGGTATTTAACCAATTTCTCTCTACAAGGCGGGATGTGGCACAAGTTCTGAATTTTTTTTTTTACGTGGGGCATTGCGGGACCTTAGTCTCGGGCAAAAATTCCACGAAGACCCCGTAATAAAAGGGTCGGGTTTGTCTAATTCTCTAAATGTGATTCTGCCCTTCGGCATAGCCTCGTCTGTGTTCCTCCCCGGCTGAAGGCAGAAGGTTCGACAATCTGGGTATTCTCAAACCCAAAGGTTTGTGAACTTTGGAATTGGCCAGCAACACAATGTGATCACCACAGCTTATATTGTTAACATTATGCTTATTGATGAGAATAGGTTGCGTCTTCAGTTTGCTTCAGATAATGTAGATGAAGAATCAATCCGCGGAGAAGACACATGCTTATTGTTGTTGACTGGCTCACTAGTACATCACTGTACCCAAAATTGGGGGTTTGTTAGAATTTTGGGGTACAGTGATGTACTAGTGAGCCAGTCAAAATGAGCTGACTCATTTTATAGTTCACCAATAGAAGGGTTAACCAATCAGAAAGCTCAAAATATTCAATCCGACGTGTATAAAGGCAGCCATTTTGTTTTTTCTCCCAAAATAGCTCCACTGCCAACCTGATATCGAAGACTTAAAGAATTAACAGCCGCTACTTTCTCCGAATCTACATTGCCAACCTCTGATATTGAAGAGATTACGGACTTCACTGGATTCCATATATTCAGAGACAACGGCAAACATGGTCAACACTTATCTCACAACCTTTTCTTTTTGTTTGTAGCTACTCAATCAGAATCATTTTTTTGTCAATTTTAATAGTCGTCCACATATGTATATTATTATCTCGTCCTCTCTCTCTCTCATATATATATATATATATATATATATATATATATATATATATATATATATAAAATATGTGGTGCAGTTCAATTTATAAGGATCATTCATACAAAAAAGTAGATTAATGATATAAATGGCGAAATCCTTTTGCAAACAAAATTTTAAAGTTGCATTGAACTACGAACCACTCGATGAATCTTATGATCCTTGTTTTTAATAATTATAAGCTATACAGGTCTTTTTTTAATACGCAAGTACTTTCAACTGTACATTCAGTCATCCCCAGGCATGGAGATTATTTTGATTTTAGTAAAATCCAGGTAGCATCCTAGACGAAAAAATTAAATGCGAATCGAAACAGGTTTTTTTTTTTTTTTTTTTAGAAATGTGTTATTGTTAACGGATACAAACTTTTGGAGCGTGCTGTCGCAAAGCTAATGTTGAATTTTTTGAAAATTTAAGAGAGTGCCTCTTTTACTAATATGGTAATATGAGAATTTTTTTGTTGTAGTTAAGGATACGAAACTCATTTATATCATTACCTTTATTAATCTACTTTTTGTATGAATGATTCATTGCAATCTATATTGAACTGCACCACATATTTGATTTAAAAGAACTGATCCGACGTGTAAAATTTCGGGATAACAACTGAGACATTACTCTATTTATTGAACAATTTAGTTCATGACAATTTACTTCATGCTACATTGACTCATAAACTCCTGCAGATGTCTATTCACAGCGAAACTGGATGTGGAAGTGAATGTGAATGACTATATATATATATATATATATATATATATATATATATATATATATAGCACAATCAGTGATAGCGCGTGTGTAGATATAAGTATATAGAGAGATATATAGTTAGAGATTATAGGAGTTTATGAAGCCATATATAAGGATTTAATTTTGTAACACGTATTTATAAACAACGGTAAGACGGTCTCTAATTTTATATTTTTATTTTACAAAAAAAAAAATCATAAACTTGTTTATGAGGCATTTAAAATCACATCAATTACATCACTTAGCACCCTCCATAGTTTTATTAAATATGAAATTACATCACTTAGCATCCTCTATATTATACCTTATTAAATATAAAATTACATCACTTAGCATCTTCCATAGTTTAAGTTATTTAATATGAAATTACATCACTTAGCATCCTCCATAGTTCATCTTAATCAATATTTAAGTACATCACTTGGCTTCCTTCATAGTTTACCTTAATTAAACTGAAATTACATCATTTACCATCCTCCATATTTTACCTTATTAAATATGAAATTACATCACTTAGCATCTTCCATAGTTCACCTTATTCAATATAAAATTACATCACTTAGCATCCTTCATCGTATACCTTATTAAATACGAAATTAAATCACTTAGCATCCTCTATAGTTTACCTTATTAAATATGAAATTACATCACTTAGCATCCTCCATAGTTTACCTTATTAAATACGAAATTTCATCACTTAGCATCCTCCATAGTTTACCTTATTAAATATAAAATTACATCACTTAGCACCCTCCATAGTTTTCCTCGGCTTTTCTTTTAGCCAGATATGTATTTATGAGAGTTCTTAGATTTAAAAACTTTGAAAAACTAACCACATTTTTAATTTTCTTTATCAATACCTGTTGAAAATTACAGATATATAGTTACATAAACATCAAGACGGAGTTATCCTTCTGCCTTTCAGGACGTATGCGATCATGGCTCTCCACGCCCTCCTATCCGTTTGCAGCTCTCAACAAGTTCCGTACCTCTGCCACCTCCCCTAGACCATGTTCTGTCACCCACTTGCTTAAGCCCACCAGATATGTCATGCGTTGCTTTCTCTTGTCTCTCTTTCTCTCTATTCGACCTGTGAGTATCAGATTCTCCAGACACTTCATCTCTTCCTGATGTTAAATATTCCCCTTGTTTGCATCCTCTCCAAGACCTCATCGGTCTATAATATCCTCAGTATCCTTCTGCAGGTCCATGATATCCTCAGCATCCTTCTGCAGAACCAGATCTCCGTTGCCTTGAGTCTCTTCTTCATCTTTAAGGAGACCGTCCAAAATCCCCCTGTCTTGTAATTCTCTGTCTAGCTTTTGGAATGTGTCCTTGGCCATCCCAATACGTCTTCGAAACACAGCGTCTCACTTGCTGTCCTCTGTCAAAGCACTTCCCAGATATTTAAACTTCCACACCTGATTGATTTTAGTGTTCCCGACCTGCAAATCGCATTTCGGGGTCATCCTTTTACTGATGACCATGCATTCTGTCTTCTTGTAGTTTATGCTTAGTCCCTTCTTATTGCTCTCCTTCGCTACCTTTTGTAGAAGTTTATGTAATTTCTTTTCCCTTTTTGCTATCAGTATTGCGTCATCTGCTATCTTGCACATTTACAAAACATTGAGGAGACCGTCCAACATTCGCTGCCGTAAAGGAGGACAGATGTCACGTAACAGCTCAGTACTTTTTTTCTTTATTACCAAAGAAATCCTCCTGTCTCGTAATATCATGCTCAGCTTTTGAAATGTGTCCTTGGCCATCCCAATACATCTACGGATCTCAGTGTCGCATTTAACGTCCTCTTTCAAAACACTTCCCAGATATTTAAACTTCTGCGTCTGCATGATTCTTGTGTTCCTGACCTGCAAATTGTATTTAGGGTTCATATCTTGTCTTGTAGTTTATGCTTAGTCCTTTCTTCTCGCTCTCCTTCGCTACCTTCTGTAGGAGGTTTTGTAATTTCTTTTCCGTGTTTGCTATCAGCACTGTGTCATACAATAACTAATCAGACATTCATTCAGCTTGAAATTTCAGATAATACGGTGAAATTTTGTATAGCTTAATGTTCGAATCGATAGAAATGATTTCTTAAAAAGGTTCACTTTTCTCTATGACGCGATTCCATACAACGTTTCAATCATTCTGATTTTTAAAAAAATATTTCCCTCTCTCGCTTGTTTCTGTGTGTTTGTTGAGTGTGTGTGTGTGTGTGTGTGTGTGTGAGAGAGAGAGAGAGAGAGAGAGAGTGTGTGTGCGCGCGCACGCACTAATTTGTAGTTATTTTTTTTTTCGTGTTGAAACCCTTGAAGAATTTCTATTGAAGAATTTCGAGTTTGGGGAAAAATACGCAGTTGACATTTGACCTTCAATTCAGGACATCTTTTATTTATTGTTCTTTTTATTTAAAAAAAAAAATTTTTTTTTCATTTTTCCCCTCTTCTCAGTCCACCATCGCTCTGCTCTGATACAGAAGCCAAAGTAATGTGTCTGCGGGCTGTTGTTCGCCTACAGAAGAAGAGACATCGAATCGAACAGGATGTTGACCTAATGAAGATATGGCCCACGATGTGGGACTTGCCTTTATAAAAAGAAACTTAAAAAAAAAAGAACGTGGGGTAAACAGGCGATCCTTGATCGAGAAGACATTGTGGACACAGGCAAACACAAATAAAATGACCCACAAGAAGACACACAGTTAACATTATACTAAGTTTATGACTTTAGGTATAACAGATGAAATATTTATTAATCAGAGAGAACACTTTTTAACTTCCATCACTATGGCTGATGCTAACCTTCAGGAGAGTGATTCTTTGCGTTTTCCCGGACTAACGTTTTCAGATGAAATGAAGTGGAAAGCTTATATTAATTCAATCGCTAACTCTGCAGCTACGAAATTTGGTTCATTATGTCGTGCGAGACAATTTTTCTCACCAGAATCTTACATATTTACAAATAAATAAAGACAAAAATGAAAA
Organism: Acanthosepion pharaonis; assembly: GCA_903632075.3. Lineage (NCBI taxonomy): Eukaryota > Metazoa > Mollusca > Cephalopoda > Sepiida > Sepiidae > Acanthosepion > Acanthosepion pharaonis. The sequence goes on along the minus strand of CAHIKZ030000281.1, from coordinate 960,303 downwards.
CTTATCTTAGGAGATGGAAGAAGGCTTTAGATAAGTTTTCATTTTCTCTTTATTCACGTTGTCTTTTTACAGATATAAATATGTAAAAAAAAAAAAAACTTATCGGATAGATTATATAAGTCTATCATGCGTCATTCCTTTGGATATTACTGCAACACATAGACAAGTACTCCTGCTATATATTTAAAGATTCATGATAAAATCCAAAGAACAATCTGCAATGTCAATGGTCTTGACCTGGCATCTCGGCTTCGGTCAATTCCTCACCGCCGTAAAGTAGCTTCCCTCTGCCTTTTTCATAAATACATTCATAGTAATCGTTCTGATGAGCTATCCGCTATGGTATCTAGATTTTATGAATTTAAGCGATGTACTAGGTTGGCGGTTAGGTCTCATAATTTTGCAATTGAAATGGCTAGATATAACCGTAACTTCTATACTGACAGTTTCGTCTATCACACTTTTAGGTTGTGGAACTCATTTCCCATTTCATGTTTCTTAATCAATTTTCATTTTCAAAAGTTTAAATGCAATGCCAATGGTCATCGCCTGCCTTCTGAAAATCTTGTTCTTTTATTGTCCTCTTTACTTAATAGTAGATTTTTTGTCATTAACTCTCAGTAAACCCTTGAGTCCTAGTGGATTTATTGCCTTGCTTGTGGGTGAAATGATGAAAAATAAATTAAGTAACACGGCTACCGGAAAACAGTTTTCCAAACATCGATTTCTACGTTATTCGGCTTCAATTCGTACATATTAACGGCAAAATTAAAGCGAAGAATCTCACCATTAGAACTTCGATATTCCAGAGCCATCCTATGTGTTTCCTTCAAAGACAGCGTCAGAAACGACTCACTGTTCGTATTACTGAAAACTTGTTTTTGGAATGAGTGCGTAATATTATGTAAACCCAGGCAGGTGGGTTTTCAATGGGTAGTCCTTTGGGTCCCATATTTGCAAATATTTTCGTAGGATTTCATGAGGGATTTTTGTTTGAAAGGTTCCTGCGCTTATATGCGGTACGTCGACGATACCTTAATGTTTTTTGATTCTGCCAGTGACCCCCATGGCTTTTTTTTTTCAGTTTTCCATTCTGTCAAGCTATCTTTTCAATGTTGCCCTTTTTAGATGTTCTCTTTAAACGAAAGAATACTGCTTTTGTCACCGGTATTTTTCGAAAATCTACGTTCAAAGGCTTGTATACAAATTGGAACTCTTTCGTTTCTAAGGCGCGAAAGATTGGTTGAGTTTCCACCTTCGTCCATCGGGTTTTAAGAATTTCTTCTCCAAGCATGGTAAACCTAGAACTTGCAAGGATCCAGAAGATTATTTTAAAAAAACTGTTTTCTTGCTAATAACATCAAGGGTGTTATCAAAAGTAAAACCTTTTAAAGAACCAGTATAGTCTTAGAACCCAGCCGGTGCCCAATTTATCTTAAACTATTATGGCTAGACAGGGACCGCAAGTTGCTAGCTGACAAGGTTTCAGCTAGCATTACTTCGTGCTATAATGTTTAACTTGAATACTGTCTTTCAGACTAGATCTGTGTTTCCATGATTTAATAAAGATTAGTTATCTTACTTTCGGATTAGCTCCGTTATATACAAGTTTAATTGCCGTTGTGATGCGGTATATATAGGACGAACCAATCAAAAGTTGAGAACTCGAATTACGCAACACGTGCCTGCTTATTAACGATCGAATAAGTTTCAATGCCATATTTACAACGTTTCAGCCGTTGTATGCTCTGGACTTCTTCAGATGATTAGAATTTCGAGCATCTCTGAGATGAGGTATTATGATTACTTGCATTATTTACATTATTCGGACTGTTATCCTCATCTTCATTGCCACATTCACAACCTGTTGGCTGTTGTATGCTCTGGCCTTCTTCAGTTGATTAGAACTTCGAATATCTTTGAGATGAGGTATTATGATTAATTGCATTATTTAAATTATTCGGACTGTTATCCTCATCTCCATTGCCATATTCACAACGTTTCGGCCATAGTACGCTCCGACCTTCTTCAGGTGATTAGAATTTCGAACATTTCTGAGAAGAGGTAATATGATTACTTACATTACTTACATTATTCGTACTGTTATCCTCATCTACGTTGTGAATATGACAAAGAATATGAGGATAACATCCCGATAATGTCAATAATGTACGTATTTATAATACCTCATCTCAGAGATATAGACAGACAAAATAAATACTGTTTAAAATAAATGGAGCATCGACTTAAACACAGGCATTCACTAAAAAGTGTTTGAAGCGATGAAAATATCTAATAGAAAATAAATATTTGGTAATAAAAATAATTCCAGATGGAAAAAAAAACATTAATTGCTTAAAAATTCCTTTACGTTACGTGCACTAAAAGGAATTTAGCAGGTATAGACTTCGAAAGGCCGTAACAAATTCTAATATTCCAACTGTGTACGTAAACAGTAGTCGGGTTAATACTTGAGCCTATAAATAAATACTCGGGAATTTATACTTGAGCTTATACGTAATTATTTGGAGAATTTATACTTGAGTCAATACTTTTTTTTATTAATTGGGTTTTATACTCGATTTTATACGTAAATATTGTTCGAATTTATACATTAGTATCCAGATGTACATTGATATTTATATTTAAGTCTGCAATCATCCAATAGGAATCAGGCTTTTTTTGGGAAAGGGGTTTCATTCCACTTCAGAGAATGTATCTGTCTGGTAAAAAATGGTTGCTGAAGACATTAGGTTTTAAAGACCCAGAAATTCATACACAAGGCATTAGTTAGATCCAGTGACAGGACCCAAAGAGTGTGATTTAAATACATGGTTAAGGCGGTAGTGGAACTAGGAGAGAAGAATTATCAGGAGATAACTGACATCCATTAGACATGGCACGTGGAACTAGAAGAGTCTACCCTGTGAGAAAAATAAAGGGTTCAGTTCAACATTGCAACTACACGAAGAAGGCCGGAGCGTACAACGGCCGAAACGTTGTAATAAATATGGCGACAAAGATGAGGACAATATGAGCCGCCGAGGAAGGTTAAGAAATCAAGGGTGTGGGCCACTTCCTGTCTAGCTCATCTTAAATAAGTTCATGCCATCGCCAAATTCTTCTACTCAGATTTTCGTTCGCCTTCAACCAACTCTTGGAAAGCCAAACGGCAATAGAGAATGGGTGACTGTGCACTGGCGTTGAATGTAGTCATCAACGCTATCATTATAATGGAAGCTATCAGCAAAGAAGAAATTAAATTCTTGGATACGATATTGGAAAAACCTGAAGAAGGCCGGAGCGTACAGTGTTGTAATAAATATGGCAACAAAGATGAGGACAATAGTACGAATAATGTAAATAGTGTACATAATACCTCATCTCAGAAATATAGACAGATACTGAAAGGCCGAAACGTTGTAATAAATATGGCAACAAAGATAAGGACAATAGTCCGAAAAATGTAAATAGTGTACATAATACCTCATCTCAGAAATAATAGACAGATACTGAAGGACCGAAACCTTGTAATAAAAATGGCGACAAAGATGAGAACAATAGTCCGAATAATGGAAATAGTGTTCAGGGAATGTATTCGCTGTGTTCTAGACTTCACAAAAAAGGAATAATTAAAAAAAAATTATTATACTGGCAATATAAAACGAGTAATATAAACCTATACGTAATTATTCGGAGAATTTATACTTGTGTCAATAGGTTTTTATTAGTCGTGCTTATACTTGATTCAATAGATTTTGATTTTTATTGTCATGCCTGAAATTTCATCACGAAAATTATATTTTTTTTTCTTGTTACTGCTTTTTATTGGTAACATTTTATTATTTTAGTGTCTCTTATACTTCTGAAATTCTTCTCGACGACCTGAACTCTTTATTGTCGTCGACAATCCAAATTCTTCCTAGAAATGAGTCTTTTTTATAAGAACATATTTTCAGGCAATACTTGTTCTCTTATGTTTTTAACTTGAACATTTATGTAGCAATGGAATTCAGAAGAAAATGGATGAGAATTTAACGAGGAAACATTGAACATTTCGAAAGAATAGAACCTTCAACACTTCAACAAAACACCAATAATCATCATATGTCTTCCATTTACATGTAACTGAATAATAATAGCAAAACATCAATAAGTAAAATAAATGCAAATATAATAATAATAATAATTGTATTATTAAAATGGACGATATATTAACGGTGAGTGCATATGTACGTTTGGATAGACTTGGATAGTCCTTCATAAATGGGCCATGTCAGATTTTTCAGACGTGACTTGTATATTTGAACAGATATATTTTCTATATTTATTCATGGTGCTTGTTATGTGATATATATATATATATATATATATATATATATATATATATATATATATATATATATATACAGTGTAACCCGGATATAAGAGAGTTGTCGGGTTTGGTCTATTTTATATACATTAACACAGGCTCTAATTTAGGACCAGAGAAAATCTCTCTTATATCCGGATTACACTGTATATATATATATATGATAGAAATTATTAAGAGGATTTGATAATTATAATTAAGTAATTCATCGAATCTGAAAGAAACCTCACCAGAATGCAGAAAGCACTGGACGGCCGTTTCGTCCAATTCGCATCCACTACCGAGAATTGAAACCCCGACAGTTAGGTTGTCAAGCCAACATCGGTGATGAAGAGGTTGCAAATCAGACTCAATATAGCGCCGCTCGCTCACATATTCCGTGGTGGAACTCAACTGAGTTTCTCTCTAACCATAGGACTGTGCCTCCTGGAGCCTCGACTACTCTCACCAAGCCGCTCAAACTTGAGCCTTAGAAGCCGGTTCAAGTAATGATATACAAGTGATAGAAATTATTAGATTTGATAATTATAATTAAGTAATTCATCGAGTAAAAATCAGGAGTTTAGATGAATCCGATGCCTTCGTTTCAAACTTACGCCATCCTCGGGTGATTTTTATCAAATGACCTCTTAACGCTTTTTTTTAAAAACTAATGAACACTATATTATTTAAAAAAATAAATAAATAAACGCACGACGTTGGGTGTAAAGGAAAGAAGAAGAAGAAGAAGAAGAAGAAGAAGAAGAAGAAGAAGAAGAAGAAGAAGAAAAGCAAAGGTATTATAAAAGTATCGGTGTTGGAAGTGGGGGGGTAATGGAAATGTAAATTTTTTTATCCAGCCTCATATGTGCTTAATAGGAATTTACTAATATGCATGTAAGGACTCGAGATTTCGGATTTCTGGTTCAAAAAGTTCTTTGGATACGGAAATATTAATGTCCAATATAAAATGTGCATTTCAAACGTAGTTGGTACAATCATAGGTCGTCATTTAAGCTAGTAAATCTTAGGTACTCTACCAAAGTATACTGATGAGCTGCGAAACAGTCTGTCTGTGGATGACGTTATATATATATATATATATATATATATATATATATATATATATATATGGTATAGCAACACGTATCCAATCTCAATTTAATGATGTTGCTGCAATATATATATATATATATATATATATATATATATATATATATATATATATATGTTGTTGCTATACAATATATGTATATATATATATATGGTATAGCAACAAGTATCCTATGTCAATTTTATTTTATTAAAATACGCGGGATTTATATATGTATGTAAAAGAAAATAATATAAAAGTATATATCTGAGGACGAATATTCATAAATTAATTTAGTGAATTGTCGGATTTAGTCCATTCATAAGGTGTGATATATATATGTATATATATATATATATCACACATTATGAAATGGACAAAGTCCGACAATTATATATATATATATATATATATATATATCACACATTATGAAATGGACAAAGTCCGACAATTATTTTAAGACTTTTTTATGTTTGTACATACTTTTTATAGAAAATATTCATCCTCCGCTGGGATTCGAACCTGTATCCTATACGGAACCGTCATTTAGCTTGACTTGCCTTTACCGATTTGGCCATCTGACGTCATTTGTTTACATTTGAAACGCCAGTTATGAATGTACGGGAGAGATTCATGAAAGATTGAAGTTTAAAGACAGTAAATTTGACAATGAAAATGTTTCGGACATTCAGGCCGGTAAATGTTGTTTAATACCGTTTATTATAAAACAGAGCATTTGGTTAAATATTTATATCTATAAAAAGAATATACAAACATAAAAATGTCTAAATATATATATATATATATATATATATATATATATGTACTAATAGTAATGCTCGTTTCGAAAAAAAGAAAAAAAAAAACCTCGAAGAGATCAAACTGTAGATGTATAAAAACAAATCGGTACCCGAGGAAAAAAATTGGGAATGAAAAAAGAAAGAACTAGAAATGTCAGAGGAGGGCAAACAAATCATACTGTGCCTTAAGTCTTAACCTGAAGATCAGTTTAGGTGAAACCTAGGTAGGTTTTCTTAAATCTTTATGTTTTATTTTAGTCATATATATATATATATATATATATATATATATATATATATATATATATATATATAAAATTGAACACATTAAAGTCAATACTTAGAGGAGACCGGCTGTTTCATGATAGACGCAATCGTCAGGCCACTGTCGTACTTTAGATACGTACAGCCGATTAACACTAAGCAGCGACAGTTTGTTTCTTGAAAAACATGAGTTTTGTGAAAGCTGTGATGGCCTGTCGATTGCGTCTTGCATGAAACAGACTGTCCCCTATAAGTGTTGACTTCAATGTTCACTTTTATATTCACACACGCTCTGTGCCTGATATTGAGCACTTCATCCCATAAATATACCACACCCCTAAGACGATATTTCTTCATATATATATATATATATATATATATATATATATATATATATATATATATATATATAAAAGTCCCAGAACAATTCTTAGGATCAGACAAATTGTAAAGATTTTTGCTGATACTTTAAGTCTTAAATATTTATTGGTTGTGGTATCTGATTGTCTAGGTCATTGTCTGTGGATGTGTGTACGTGTATCTATCGGTGTCTATTTGTATGTAGAGTGTATTCATTTAATTGTGTGTGTGTATAGGTGTTGGTTTCCCCGTTGCCTTTTTACATAAAGGGTTGTAGTGATGTTCCCGTCTCGTCACCTTTTCTTTTCTTTCCGCTTTTTTTTTGTGTGTGTGTATATATATATATCTAAATATGTCTGGGTGCTTATGTATTATAATCTGATTGTGTTTTTGTTGTTTTGCGCGTGAGTTTAAGACCACATTCACACACTTTAGAATAAAAAATATATACATGTATTGTCAAATGACCGGATATATTGTAGCGTCTTGTCGAACGTAATTTCAACGAAGAAATAAATTGAATAAACATATATTTTTTTTTTTTTCAATAATTTTGTAGTTTTTTAAACTTAATAGTAATTAAATTTGGATTTTAAAATTGCCAGTTTTAATTTCAATATTAAATTTTATCATATGATTTTATAATTATTGGTTAGTATAAATTATTTTTAATATTACACGTATTTTAAAGATCTGAATAGCTATTATAACATGATTTCGTTGTCAAGCTTTCTATACTTGGTTTTTGATTGGTTATTCTAGCTTTTGTAACAATGTTTCCCCTAGTATAGGATCGTTAATTAATCTGAAACTTTTAAAACCATTTATTTTATCTTCAACATCATCACTTGATAAGACACCGAGTGTGTTGAAACAAAATGGCTATTTTTGTAGTGATTTTATAAATATACTTATGTTATAAATTTTTTTTAAAT
>CAHIKZ030000281.1:945000-947500 GCA_903632075.3 Acanthosepion pharaonis | reverse complement strand
ATTTATAAAAAAACAAACTATTATGTAAATTTTTGTAACTTTGTATAATATTTATGCATTACACCCTAATCTTTATTCAGTAAAAATTTCATTGCTAATCATGCATTACTTTTTAAGTAATAGCCATATTTATGTCTTTGCTGTTTTCGTTCCTTATATTAAGACCGTTACTATATATATATATATATATATATATATATATATATATATATATATATATATATATATATAAGGTTCACCCTGTAAAAATGTTCGGTGTCCACTGAGTTAGATTTAAGTTAAGCTGTAGTTTATAAGGCTAGGAAAAAGATTATACCGGTTAACTCTAGACTTGAACACACACACACACACACACACACACACACACACACACACACACATATATATATATATATATATATATATATATATATATATATATATACGTACATGTATGTATGTATGTATGTCTGACGACGCAGTAATAGTCTGTGTCAACAATTTCGATTTTTGGAATATCTACTTAATAATAGTGTCCCAAATCAATGTTTGTCTGGTCGTCTCCCCATAAAACATTCGATCTCTCTGTCCATCAAACAGTCTGTTTACCCAGGGTCAGATGATATTGCTTCGTACGAACGGAATTTGACAAACAACCTGTTTTTGTTTACGTCATACGCAACAGGAAATGTCAGACAGCAATAACATTTTTATAACCTGATCGGCAACACACACACACACACACACACACACACACACACACATATATATATATATATATATATATATATATATATATATATATATATATATATATATATATATGATGACCTTAATAATCAAACCTTACTATTTCACGATCGGACAAAAGCCTTTCTGAAAATTTTCCATGACAATTAGGTCCAACAGGAAATGTCAAAACTTCTTCTTCTTCTTCTTCTTCTTCTTCTTCTTCTTCTTCTTCTATTCGGTGTGTCCTGTTAAGGCGATGGTGATAACGGCTCTCCACATTTTCCTGTTCTTTGCAGCATTTAATAAATTTTGGATTTTTTGTTCGACTAAACCTTTTTATTTTTTTCGTCATCCATTTACTCAGGTACGCTTTTCTTTTATGTGCCGTTTCCCTTCAGGACGTTGGCGATCATGGCTCTCCACAATTTCCTATACTTTGCAAATCTTATAGCTCCTAAACGTCAAAGAGCAATAATACATTCATAATTTGAATTTCTTATTAATTCCTTTCCCGCCAATTATTTTGGGAGGAAAAAAGTTTAACTTTCGGACGATTTCTTTTTTATTTGTTTTTCATATAGTAACTAAGAAATTGAGGTATATTGAAATACCCAGGCGATGGCTAAAACCTCAGTCAGATTTATGAGTGAACAACGGACACATTTTAACCTGAGAAGGGCATAAAAAGAATCCAGATCAACATATAAACACGTCTGTAACTGGTTTTGAAAGTTATATTTTTGAACGTGTTTATTCGTCCGTTTCTGAAAAATAGACACTTTGGGTATATACATATATATATATATATATACATACGTCTACGCCGGGGAAAGTGGTTAATATAAACGTTATTTATAATGGTTACCCGTGTTTCGGCCGAGACACTTGATATAATTCTGTCCGTACACTGTGAAATTAATGTCAAGCGGCCTAAAAAGATAGGTCCTATTACAATGGCCGACAGAAACGTACATAGGCTGATCAAGATATAGATGTAAGTAGACTCGCAAGATGGTAGACTATGAGACATGTCCCAGAATACAACAGTTAGTCGGCCAGCTGTTGATTTCTGGGACACATTCAGGCAGTTGAATCTTCAATTGCAAGTGTCCCAGAATACAACAGTTAGTAGGCCAGCTGTGGATTTCTGGGACACTTTCAGGCAGTTGAATGTTAAATTGCATGTGTCCCAGAATACAACAGTTAGTAGGCCAGCTGTTGATTTCTGGGACACATTCAGGCCGTTGAATGTTAAATTGCATGTGTCCCAGAATACAACAGTTAGTAGGCCAGCTGTTGATTTCTGGGACACTTTCAGGCAGTTGAATGTTAAATTGCATGTGTCCCAAAATACAACAGTTAGTAGGCCAGCTGTTGATTTCTGGGACACATTCAGGCAGTTGAATGTTCAATTGCAAGTGTCTCAGAATACAACAGTTAGTAGGCCAGCTGTTGATTTCTGGGACACTTTCAGGCAGTTGAATGTTCAATTGCATGTGTCCCAGAATACAACAAGTGGTCAACCAGCTGTTGATTTCTGGGACACTTTCAGGCAGTTGAATGTTCAATTGCAAGTGTCCCAGAATACAACAGGTGGTCGGCCAGCTATTGTTTTCTGGGGCATTTTCAGGTAGTTGAATGTTCAAATGACCTGCGTGTATAACTTTACCGTATTTCATATTGTACTTGTTGTGTACAATAAACGTTTCTTCTAGTATCCATCTGGTGTTAAATATTTATTCCTTCAGCACGGAATATAAAAAAAAAAATCATATTAAAATATATATAT